>JAMPIV010018835.1:0-355301 GCA_024509875.1 Oreohelix idahoensis
AGCAATCCTTCCTCATATAAAATTGTCCTTTCTTAGGGTGTGCATGGCTGTTTGGCAATTTGCCAAAGCAAGGTTTTAATGATTTGTCCTTTGCATGGGCCTTTCTCATCTGCTTAGGATGAATGTGTAGTGGTGGTGTTTCCTCCTTGCTAGGGGTCGACCTGACCTGAAGCGTGGCCATTACCACAGGTTTTACAGGGCTTCCTAGAAACACATATTTCTTTCCTAACACCAACGGGTAGTTAGGGTCGTCACACACGGCTGCTCTAATCACTCCTTCCACGTACCTAGTCTTGACATTGATCTCGGCTACGGGAAGTATCATGGTAGCTGTTCCCTTTAGGGCCCCTTGTATCTCCACTTTCTCTGTGGTATACTGGTCAGGGTGCACCAGGGTTGCACTCACAACAGAGTTATATTCCAAACCGGAATCGTAAAGGCACCTGACTCTGGCACCATTACATGTCACTTCTTCACAGATGGGGGATGATGAGGTTCATGCTGTTCTGTAGGCAAGTCCTTCTTTCTTCCCTTGTCCACTGTTATCATGCATGCCGCGCGATATGGAGGAACTTTCCTACCACAGTCAATTGTATTATGATTATTCATCCTACATATTTTACAATATTTTCCTTCCTGTCTGAAGGGTCTCCTTTCATTGAAAGGCCGGTCATTGAACTGTGGGTTTCTATCTCTATGGTCATATCGTTTCCTATCAAAGTTGGGCTTACCTCGGTTACCCTGCTCTCTATTACCAAATTCATTAGAGTTTTGTGGGGCCTTATAATTTTCTACATGCTTCTTCTTTGTGCCAGCCACTTCTGCCTGGGCCGCCTGATACCTCTCAGCGACATTAAGTACCTCACCCAACCTCTCTGCACCTTGTTCCATGAGAAACTTTCTCAAGTCTGGAGCCATGGACTCTCTTAATTGCTCTATCATGGTCACCTCTTTAAGATCTTGGGTCTTCCCCAGAGCAGTCCATTTCTCCAAATAGGTTTCCAATCTGGCAGAGAATTGGGGTATGTCTTCCCAGACAAAAGTTTGGCATTTCTAAACTTCTTACGATAAAATTCACCATTCTTCTCATATCTTAACAACAAAGCCTGCTTTAACATGTCATAATTGTCTTGGTCCTCCCTGCTCATCTTTACAAACACTTCATAAGATGTTACCCTAAGACCTTGGGATAATTTCAGACTCCATCTTTCTTTTTCTAGCCCATAAATTGTAGCTAATACCTCAAATCTGCTTAAAAATGACTCTATGTCATCATCTTTCTCAACAAAATGATCTAAATGGAACCCCATGGCTGAGTTGGAGGCCCCCTGACTAGCAATAGCATCAGAGGTAGAGGGGCTGGTACCATTTTCAGGAGCATGGCCTTGCAACTCTAACTCCCTTAGTCGTAACTCGTGCTCCCTCTGTAATCTCTTATCTTCTGCTTCCCTTTCTGCAATCTGTCTTCTTTCCTCATTTTCTGCTTCCATCTGCATCTGCAGTTGTTTTTCTTCAGCCTCTAATTTCTTAGCCTCAGCCTCCAATTTCTTTTCTTTAAATTTGAGCCGTTTAATCTCAGCCTCTCTATCAGCCTTTAAGGCCCTAGCCTCCTTATCAGCCTCAATTTTCATCTTTTTAATTTCTTTCTCTGCCTCAATTTGCAGTTTCTTTTCTTAAGCTAATCTATCTAACTCTAATTTCCTTTCTGCGGCTAACTTCCTATCTTCCCTATCAATAAATTTGTCACACTCCGAGGTTACATACTGGACCAGCTCTGGCCCATCCATACCCATCTCTCTGGCAGTCTGCACAGCAGAAAATCTAAACTTGGCCAAGTCTGCCATTATGTCTTAAGCAACTTTAATAATGTTCTAAGACAAATTTAAACTCTAATAAACAAAGTACCAACTATGATTAATTAATTAACTACTGGCCGTGACAATTCATCAACTGTTAATTTCCACCTTAAAGTACTTTTATCTTTATTATAGGATATTTTTAACCTCTAGGGACAATAGTGATACAATATTGAATTTTATAATAACTGATAATTTTAAATCCCGGAGCGAGCTACCCAATATATGTGGTGGGTTTAGATGTTATGAATGTTGGTGTTGTATTTAATTTGTAACTGAGTGAGGTCAAGCTGTGAAGGCCCCTGAGTCTAACAATTGATGGGGTGTGTTCTCAGGGAACCTTTCTGCTACCACCCTAAGATCTCACTCAGAGTTATATTTTACACTTAGAATAAATTATGACTACGTCTAAATGTCTAGGGTAATGTAAGTGTGGTGTGATGGTAAATTTGTCTTAACATAATATCTAATCCACCAACTTCACAATTAATAATGCATTCAAAATAAAAGAACAGGGTCAGATCTCTCTGACCAACCCAGCTCATCCAATCTAGATTGATGGAACAACTTGTACCAGTTTTCACATTCCTCTCCTCTAATGCCTACAACACCTCTGCCATTATCATTGATCTTTTTCCATAAAATAAGGTAGGTGATATGATCCCTGCTGAAAACCTATGTGATCTTTTGGTTCTACATCTCTGGTAGTTTGTTAATATGGTGGAGCAACAAATAGGCCTTGCATAAGTCTGCTAGTGACTTATGTACTTACAGTCGTAAAATATCTTCATTACCCAAGTCGTACAACACAATTAATAATATAAATGATGTTAATAATTTCTGTCTTACCACAAATTAATGAATAAACACAGGAACGATGACTTGGCACAGATTCAGCTTTGCTGCTGGCGAGACTATGAATTTTTATTTATTTAGTTTAGTTTTATTTAAAATTCACACTTCTAGTACATCGTCCTGCTCAAGGGACAGATTCTTAGACAAATGGCGTCCAGCCTTCTAAGTTTTCATTGATATTAAATGTGTTGGCCAATGGGATAGGGCGACTAACATTTTTGAATTGAATTTAAAAAAGAAAAACAAAACTCCAAACAAATAGGTGTTCCGCTGTCGGTCGGTCCGTCCGATCTTGGCATTACAGCTAAAAATAGGCTTGATTTTTGGGCTAACAAATATTCAATTCCACCTCTCACTTACTCCTAGATTTCCCCACTTGGCTTTGTCTTACCCTCTTCTGCCTCTTTTCAAACACGCGTTCAACAAAAATGTTACCGATAAAATAGGCAAGGACGATCGTCCGTTCGTCAGTCTGTCCTAACATATATAGTATTTTGATGATATCTTCGTTAATAATGGGGCGATTTTATATAGGGAAACATATTAGTGACCAGAAGACTGTCATCTATCAGTATATATAAATTTTATGGTCCTAGTCTTTTTAGTTTGTAATTCCATATTCTTTCCAAGTTAGTCGTCAATTTTATTCAAATCTAGAAATCCACCATCTTTTTCTCCTCTCTCTATCGTTTTATTCAAACTAAAACGACAATGTCTGTGTTTCGTCAGAAAATACGCTACCATACAAGAAATGAGGGCTGTGTGTGCGTGTTTATATATTTCCACTGCGTGACTATAGGACGATACATGTATTGGCCTTGCGTATTTTCAAATCTGCCACTAGCAGTATCGCGTGTACGTAACAATTTGTGATTCCAAACAACGCGTGCTGATGGTAGCATTCTGTCGCTCCTTTCCCCTCCTTTCGTGTCTCTCCTTTCGTCTAGAACAAAAATTACGCCTCGATTTGTTTCAAACATGTTACATTTATGTTCTCTACAGTAAGGCCTATTGAAAGCGATATGTTTGCAGGCGGGGTGAAGAAGCTAATCGCAACCCAATATTTTATTTCTACCTTATTTTGACTTTATAAATAATAACATTTTATTTATTTGAGATCGGGGTAATCGCGGATCTTACCACATATGATTTGCCCTATTTACAATGATTTGACAGATGTGATGCCACTTTCCCATATCAGCAGTTACTCATATTACTTGGAATTGAAAACAATTATCCTAATTATAACCCATCAGAGGTTGACCAGGATATTTCTCATCATTAAATTTTTTAAAAACGTGACAGGACTTATTATGTGTATATTATGTGTATATTATGTGTATATTCTGTGTATATTATGGGTATATTATGGGTATATTCTGTGTATCTTATATGTATATTCTGTGTATATTATGTGTATATTATGTGTATATTATGTGTATATTCTGTGTATATTATGTATATATTCTGTGTATATTATGTATATATTCTGCGTATATTATGTGTATATTCTGTGTACTTCTTCTTCTTCTTCTTCCGTCCTTAGCCAAAGACCGACCAAGCAGTCAGAGGCCATCACGCCTTGTGGCGTCTTAAGGGCAACAGCAGATTGATTTTCTCTGTTGTAGTTTCCCATCACGCCTAGCGGCGTCTTTAGGGCAACAACAAATAGATCCATCTGCCGTTGTTTCCGTAATCGGTGTGACAAGCCAACGGGTGATCAGCCCATTGGGCATTCTGTGTACATTCTGTGTATATTATGTGTATATTCTGTGTATATTATGTGTATATCATGTGTATATTATGTGTATATTCTGTGTATATTCTATGTATATTGTGCGTATATTCTGTGTATTATCTGTATATTCTGTGTATATTCTGTGTATATTCTGTGTATATTCTGTGTATATTCTGTGTATATTATTTGTATACTGTCATCTCTGCCAACTCTAGGCATCACATAGTGCTTCATGGACAGAGATCTAGTACGATCTCTCCGCGTAACCCTAGATATGTCTTCTACTTCTTTATTTCTCACGAGTACCTGAAACATACCTTTGTGTATTATTTATTTACTGTTTAAAAGCCTCGGGTCTACCCTCATTTGTTTATATGTTTGTACAATACCAAACTTACCCTCTGTCTATTCTCATTTTTCTATCAGTTTTAAGGTCTATGTCTTGTGTAATCTGGCATATACTGTTAAATATGAAAACTGCAGAAGTGACTGCGTCTATAATTAGTCTGGGTCGTTATATATCCAGGTTACGTAGAGAGACATTACACTAATGTGGGTTTGTTGCCTGTTAGATTGCAAGGAAATAGCTAAGAAAAGAATTAGCAAAAGTTACAATTTAAACACTGCGGGAAGCTTCGGATATTTTATTTTTACAGGGATGGAAAAAGGAATGGTACTGGTCTATCAAGTGAGAATAGGTCATATCCTGTACGAACAATACCCTCCTGATAAAGTTTACACTCGTATTAGGACCAAAATCCTGCTGAGGATGAAAATAACACGCCTCAAATTAGAAACGACAAAACTCTCCCACAAAGAACAACTGTGATGAGTACCAGAGCAACTCTGGGAAGGTGGCCGGCGTGATGCTGACCACATCACCCCTAGTGTGCCGATGGTTAAAAAAATACGTGCCTAACACCATATTCCCAATATGCCTCAATGGGCGTGTAACGGGATCCTTTTTACAAATACATAGTGAAAAACATATGTAAATTTCTTATAGGAAGTGTTGATATTTACCTTCGTGTGTAGTAAATATTGTTAATTATAATGAGACGTGGCTGGCTGTCATACATACTCACGTTACGAAGCATAATCACGAAGCTTGAACACAAGATACAAGGATCGACATGTTTAATCCGCCATCTTAGAAAACAGGAAGAAGGAGGAAGCAGAAGAGTTCCCATAAAGGCAAGTAACTCTAGTAGGAAACAAGATAAACATCGACTAGTAGGAAACAAGATAAACATCGAGACGATATATACACAAAGAGCATATCAACATCCCCCCTTCTCTACGAGTGAACAAAGTCATTCATCCAAGAGGGTTTCTTGCGATCTTTTTGAGGTCCCATAGGGCAAGATGGTAGGAGAGAATGTTCCTGTTCTTTGCCAGCTTTCACAGGACTAGAAGTAGCTGGAGTTGAAGGATTATCTTCTGTAGGATTGGAGCTATGCGCTTCACTAGTGTTCTCCATGTCTGGCAAAACAACCGGTTGCTCGGGTAGAACTGGAGAGGAGACATCAATTTCCAGGTCCTCGGGATCAGGTGTGAAAGGTGTTGCTCTTTTAGAGAGCCTCTTATCAATCCTTCCAGGTTGCCAGTTTGGTTGTTCAGGGTCTTGATAGTAGATTGGCTGGTGAGACAACTTGGGCAGATCATGAGCAGTTTTATCATAACACTTCTTCACTGATCTGTCTCTCTTGCCTCTACTTTCAATAACTCTACTGTGAGATGCAACTGGTTTCACTGCAGAAGGTATCAGTGTGCGCAGTTTCCTGTTGAACAGTATTTCTGCTGGACTTTGATCAAACCCTTGTCTCGGCGTATTACGAAGTTCAAGTAGTGCCTCATACGCATCTGTATTATTTTGAACAGTCTTTCTCATCATACCCTTGATGAGTTTCACAGCAGATTCAGCTAATCCATTGGCTTTATGGTGACCTGGTGCTGATTTAACATGAAGTATTCCCCATCTAGCAGTAAATGATCTGAACTGTGCAGACGTAAACTGAGTACCTTGGTCAGATACAATAACTTTAGGGACACCATAACGAGCAAAATGAGACTTCAATTTCCTGATGACTAACTGTGCTGTCATTGTAGGTAGAAAGTCTACTTCAATGAAGTTGGAGAAGTAGTCAATCAGGACTAAATAATATCGGCCTTCTATAATAAAGATGTCAGTGCCAACTTTCTCCCAGGGTGATAAACCTCTTGAGTGTTGGTTTAAAGGTTCTTTAGTATTCCTTGCCTTCGTTTCTTGATATTCTGGACAACTGTCAGCTATCTGTCGAATCTCAGACGTCATGCCGATCCAAAACAGACAACTTCTGGCCCGGCGCATCATGCTGTCAAATGCAAGATGAGCAGCGTGTAGCTTCTGCTTGATTTCAGGCCTCAGTGCTTTTGGGATAAGAATACGCTCTCCTTTAAGTATTATGCCTTGTTCTGTTGTCAGAGTATCACGAATGTCAAAATAAGGCATAAGCTCAGCTGGTACATCTGACTTTCTTTTAGGCCACCCATCCAAAATGGTCGACTTCAAGCTTTAATCTTTTCCATCATCACATCTGGTATTTCAGGTAATCTTACAGGTGCATCAGCTTCTGCATTGCTCTCTCTATCAGCTAAGGAATCCAATGTGACATTATGAATACAAGCTCTGGACAGTGTGTCGGCTATAAGAAGATCGGAACCTTGTACCCATTGGAATTCAAAGTCATATCGATGGCTGCGCATCAGTAAATTCTGCAGTCTTCGAGGAATTTGACTCAGAGGTTTCTTCACGATGGCTGCCAAAGGTTTATGGTCGTTGATGACTGTAACTTTCCTTCCATAAGTGTACTGGTCAAAGCGTTCCAAACCATATACAACAGCTAAGAGTTCCTTCTCAATTTGAGCCCAGCGTTGTTCAGTTTCAGTTAGAGCTCTTGAAGCAAACTCTATTGGATGACCATTTTGTAGAGAGACAGCCCCAAGTCCATAGCTGCTACTATCAACTTGAATACACAAAGATTCATCAGGATGATAGGATGCGAGTACTGGGGTAGAAGTAATCAGTTTCTTGACTCTCTTGAAAGCTTGATCACATTCAGCAGACCAGATAAAGGGAGTATCCTTACGGGTAAGTTCTCTTATTGGATGAAGAACTTCTGAAAGATTGTTGAGAAACTTTGCTAGATACTGTATCATGCCGCAAAATCTGCGAACCTCATGACAGTCCTTAGGAACGGGCATGTTTAGTATTGTCTCAACCTTTTTCTTGTCTGGTTCAACACCTCGAGCAGTAATAAGGTGACCCATGAAGGTAATTTCTTCTTTCTTCTCCTGAGCTTTAGTATCATTCAGTTTAATGCCTTTCTCTTTACACCTATGTTTCAGTGCTTTAAGCTTCAGATCATGGTCCTTAATTGCTTGCTGTCTGTTTGATCCACAACCTGCAATAACTATGTCATCAGCAACATTGATGCAACCATGAAGACCTTCAAGAGCTTGTGCTAGATGCCTCTGGAAAATTTCACTGCTTACATTCAAGCCAAATGGTAATCTAGACCATCTGAACCTACCATAAGGTGTAATCATTGTTGTAAGTTTACTAGACTTCTCATCAAGTTTGATATGCCAGAATGCTTCCTTGATATCCAGCTTTGTGAAAATCTTGGCATTGTTGAGTTCAGGCAATACATCATCCAAAGTTGGTAATCTGTAATGCTCCCTCTGCAAAGCCTCATTCAGGGGTCTAGGATCAATGCATATTCTTAAAGAACCATCAGACTTTTCAACAACAGCCATTTGGTTAACCCATTCAGTCGGTTCCTCTAATGGTATTAATATGCCTCTGTTCATTAGATTTTGAAGCTCTGATTTTACCTTGCTCTTAAGTGACAATTGTATTTTTCTGCACGGCAGTGCCTTTGGACGAATATTAGGATCAATATGCAACACAGCTTCACCCAGGACACCTAGATGGTTATCAGAGTTATGATCATTATCTGAACTGTTAGTAGCCACCTTAGCAATAAATTTGTTTGTGTTGACTGTCACAAACTGTAGATCCTGCAGTGTGTTGTTGCCCAGCAAACATGTGAATCTATTTTTCACAACAGTAAACCGTATATTGTGTTTTGTCCCAGTCTTGGGATTCTCAGCAGTTAACAGAACTTCTCCCAGTGGAGTCATCTTAGTACCATTCCACATAACTGTAGTGAAATTGACAGAGATACAACGGTAAAATACCTCCAAGGATAACATATAAGGATAAAAAACATAATGCGTAGGCTGCTGATGTACATGATCGCCCAGACCGCGGGTCATCACCCTCCATAAGAATTGACTTGCTAGACAGGAGGGGAACGGCGGATGAAAGGAAAAAAATATGACTGGAAAGATTGCGTGAGACTAGAAAGGCTAAGGAGACGCAATTGGGGGGGAAACGGAGAAAAGTCACGTTTCCCAAGTTGACATAAAAAGTAAGCAACTCGACAGAAGGGACCATAGATATGTTACGCCACAGTCATTTATTGGACGCTTTTGCGCGATACCAAGCCCTTGATTTGAATTCAGCGGCTAAACGCAGATGTTCGAAATATTACAAAAATCAAAAAGTAATTTTTTCTTAATATTAATGTTAGGAATATAAAAATTAGCTGGCCGGATGGCCTATTCTGAGCAGTGAACTAATATGTTCTTAATTTTACAGACGGATAGATAATATTGAAGATAATGACAAAAGACAGTGTTGTTCACATCATCGACAGACTGTATTGAATCTAAAAGTGTCGCGATTTGCACACAAAAACACGACCTTGGGACGCAGGTGTTCAAATTTACTTAGTATGGAGGAGAGGGTTTTTGGGTGGTAGCTGTGTCTAAAAATAACTTTTAACGACACAATTTTGGAGGGGAGAGAAAGGTTGGTTCAAAAATCAAGTACATTTTGTAGAAACACAAGTAGAGACGGACAGACTAACAGATAACCATCCATACTTGACTGAAGCATGACTGAAATGACTTTATGGTAGGAAATTTGAAATTAAAATAAACCTAGGCAGTGATTGGCCACAGACAATCATATCATTAGCGCTCAGACGCGAAAGTGGGGCCATTCTTCAATAGTTGTTCAGTGATAGACACAGATTTTAAAGTGTGGTGATTTCCATATGAAAGAAAGTGTAAGAAGTTTAGGGACGCCATACTATAGCCAGCAGCTCAGCTGAGTTTTGCTAGCAATTCTGTGTTATTTATTCATAATCTGGTAAGATTGAAATTATTTCCTTATATATATTTTGAATATTGTTTCATGTTCGAGTGATTTGATACTGCCATATCGAAATCTAGCCTTACAAACAAGTAGGGATTTGCTCTAGACCCCCCGCCCAAGTCAGGGTCTAGGGACCAACAATGTACATAAACTCCAGCAAGGATTATGCAAGACAGATCAAGTGTTGAGAATAATGAAACATATTACCTATCCTCTTTTAGGGCAGAAAACTAATAAATATTTTCAGAATCTATGGTCTGGGAGGATCTATCTGATGTAAAACCACCATGGTAAATGTGCTGTTTGGTCAGAGAGATCTGACCTGTCTTTATGATGTGGTTGTTGTGTCAGTGTTGTGTCCAGACGTGGGTAGAGAATAGATTTTGACACATGGCCCATACTTTGATTGCAGAGCTGTGAGTTTCTGTTGTCAACCAAGCAGTGTCTATTCAGTTGGTGACTTACTCGAGTGTATCTGTGCAGTACTTGTGACAGAGACCACCATTATTGCCCGCCAGCACGGAGAGGTGGGACCACCAGATTTCAGCACCAGAGCTACAACTACAAGATGAGTGAGCCTCTGGTCTGCTGGACATTCACCAACACCGTTTAGTTACTAATACCCCCATAAAAATTCCCACCATTTTCTGGACACTGTGTAGTCAATATAGACAGGTGTGATGAAGCCACCCCAACAGCACAAACAATAACTATCCTCCCAAGTAGAGGACTACTAGAACATTTTAATAAAACTAACTAGTATAGTACATATATATGTACACTATTGCATTTATGATATAATATTCCATGCATTTCTTTCATAATCTCTAAATCCTTTTAAGTTCTGGTCAACCTAAAAAATTGATCCAGAACAAAATAAATGTAATATAATTCTATCTAAAAATTTTACACACGTGAGTTAGTTCAGTGTATTTTAACATTTATTAATATTATTAGTCTTGTTAAATATCTGGGGGTATATCTATAACCTATTACACCACACTACATATCATAACCCTAGACACTTTACGTAGCCACATTCATTAAAAAAAAAAAAATTAAGTGTGAGGTCGTAGTGGTAGCAAGAAAGGCCTTCTGACAATTCACAACTACATTTTATCTCAGGAGCCTTCACAGCTGGCCTCATACAATTACATTTAGTAATATCACCATCATACAATACCATCAAACACCACTACATAAATTGGGGTCTTGTCCGGGGATAATTAGCCCAACAGTAATATTAGGATCTCCTGGTGGGAGAAATAAAAGTAGGGAAATAAATTGTAAAATTCCCTTTAACATTAAAAGTGTACCTGCAGATAAAAGTTGGTGAATCTTCACAGCCAGTAATAATTAATTAGTTAACTGGTTAGTTAGAATTAGTTAGACTATAGTCATAAGAAGTACTTAGTGTATTTACTGGTTAGAGATTTAGCTTGTATATTATTATATTGTCTAAAAAGTATGGCGGAGCTGGCAAAATTTAGATCAGCTGCTGTGCTCACCGCGAAGGAGATGGGAATGGATGGTCAAATTTAAATTCAATACGTAACGGCTGAATGTGATAAATATATTGAACGGGAAGAAAGGAGGTTAGCTGAAGAGAAGAGGTTAGAGGCTGATAGAGAAATTAAGAGGCTGCAGATTGAGGCAGAAGAAAAACGACAGCAAAGGGAGGCAGAAGAAAAACGACAGCAAAGGGAGGCAGAAGAAAAACGACAGCAAAGGGAGGCAGAAGAAAAAAGGTTGACTGCCGAAAGGGAGGCAGAAGATAGAAGGTTGCAGAGGGAGCACGAATTACGACTAAGGGAGCTGGAATTACAAGGCCAGGCTCCTGAAAATGGTGCCAGCCCTTTTGCCTCAGATGCTACGCCTAGTCTGGGAGCCTCAAACTCAGCTATGGGGTTTCATTTAGACCATTTTGTTGAAAAAGACGATGACATAGAGGGGTACCTAGGACGTTTTGAGTTATTAGCTACTACATATGGGTTAGAGAGAGAGAGGTGGAGCTTAAAGCTATCACAGGGATTGAGAGGTACTTCTTATGAAGTATTTGCCAAAATGAACAGGGAAGACCAAGACAATTATGACATGTTAAAGCAGGCTTTGTTATTAAGGTACGAGAAGAATGGTGAATTTTATCGTAAGAAATTTAGAAATGCCAAACTGTTGTCTGGGGAGACATACCACCAATTCTCTGCTAGACTAGAAACCTATTTGGAGAAATGGACGGCTCTGGGGAAGACCCAAGATCTTAAAGAAATGATCATGATTGAGCAATTGAGAGAGTCCATGGCTCCAGACATGAGAAAATTTCTCATGGAACAAGGTGCAGAGAAGTTGGGGGAAATTTTAAATGTTGCTGAGAGGTATCAGGCAGCCCAGGCAGAGGTAAGTGGTGCTAAAAAGAAGCACATAGACAATTTTAAAGCTCCACAGCAATTTAATAAATTTGATAATAGAGAGCAGGGAAATAAAGGTAGGACAAACTTTGAGCGGCCAAGAAATGACTATCGCGACAGAAACTCGCAGTTCAATGACCAAAAGTTCAATGAAAGAAAACCGTTGAACCAAGGGAAAAGATGGTGTAAATGGTGCAAGAAGGATAACCATAACACCGAATTTTGTAGAAGGAAACCTTCAAACATTGCTGCAATGAAGTCGGGGACGCAAAGATTAAAGGTTAATCCTAAGGGACAACAGGAACCTTATCACCCCCCAGTTTGTGAGGATGTTATTTGTAATGGGGTCACCATAAGGTGCCTTTATGATACAGGTTTGGATTATGATTCAGTTGTGAAGTCTAGCCTAGTGGACCCAAGTCCGTATACCACAGAAACAGTGGAAATACAAGGGGCGACTAAGGACATACCACTCATGACACTTCCCATCGCAAGGATAACGGTGAAAACTCGCTATGTGGAAGGAGAAATCAGAGCAGCAGTGATAGATGAACCAATCTACCCTCTGATATTGGGGTGTAGATACGTCTTCTTGGGGAATCCCGAGAAACCTGTGATCATGGCGACAGTGCAGACCAGGTCACAGAAGAAGGAGGAAGAAGGTGAACCTATAAATGCTCATCCAGAGGAGATGAGGAAGGCGCAGGCTGAGGATAGGACACTCAAGCCCTGTTTTAAAAAATTGCCCAAATGCCACACACCTCCGAGCAAGGGGGAATATTTCATGAAGAACAAACTATTATACAGGAAGACAGGAACTAGGTCCACTGGTCACGGACAGTTAGTTCTTCCCAAGATATATATAGGGCAAACTTAATAAGGAGCTTACATGTTGGAAAAGATGGTGACCATGAGAAAGTCGGTACCATCTGCCAAAAGATTGCTCGAAAATACTATTGGCCCGACGTAAATGTCGATGTTGAAAACTTTGTAGAAGCATGTGGCGTATTTCATGAGGGAACACCCACAAAGAGAAAATATGTGCAGGACCTAGAAACGCCACGGGGCAACTTTAGGCCTGAAAGGAAAACTAATTATACTCGGGTAGACAAAGTGGAATGGGAGCCCCCTTTTCACACCCAGTCTTCACTTGAATGGATTAACATGGCCACTATGCGAAGAGTACAAAGAAGAAATTTTACCCAGGATAAGATGACAATCCCTCGGTCAGACTTATATAAACTGGAAGAACAGACAAGAGAGCGAAGATCTCTCATAAACAATCTTAAGTGGGGGAGACAAACCCCAGAGAAAAATTGGTAGTGGTCGATTTGTGAGTGATGATTCTAGGAAGAAAAGTCCTCATTATAAAGCTTCTAAGGGACGGGACCAGACGGGTTCCATGAAAAATACGTATGATAAATTAAAGATCCAGATGTAACTTTATTAAGGACCTGGACAGATGAGAAGGCGGAAGAGACTGTTACCTCATCGTATCAATACGTGAACGAACTGACCACTCGTTTGAAAGCTGGATGGAAACTGGCAAATGATAATTTGAAACAAGCCAGGAAGAAACATGCAGCATATTTTAATAGGAAGGCAAAGGACAGGGAACTGGCAGTCGGAGAGAAGGTGCTGCTTCTACTACCGGGAAGCCAGAATAAATTACAAATTGGTTGGCAAGGTCCATATACGGTTCTAGAGAAGGTGTCTAGAACAAACTATAAAATTGACAAAAAGGGGAAGGAGAAAGTTTATCATGTAAACCTGTTAAAGAAGTATCTGGACAGACCACTCCAGGAAAGCACCCCCTTATTGACCTTGGCTATTGCAACCCAGATGCAAAAAGAACCACTCACCTCACATGAATACCCATTACATCCTTGTGAAACAGCAGCACAGGTAAAAGTCAGTAAGCACCTAACTAAAAACCAGAGGGAGAGAGTTCAACAGGTTCTGGAGGAACATACAGATGTATTAACAGATAAACCAGGCCATACAAATTTGCTACAGTATGACATGAAACTGGTAGACTCAAACCCAATCTGTATGAGAGCCTATTCTATTCCGTTCGCGAAGGAGAAGGCATTGAAGGAAGAAATAGAGTATTTGTTGAAGGAGGGGATTATTTCGCACAGTGAATCATCTTTTAGTTCTAGTGTCGTTTTGTTGAGAAAACCGTCTGGGGAACACAGACTGTGCATAGATTACAGGAAACTGAATGCTGTCACAGAAGGACAAGTGGATCCATTACCAGACACAAAAAAGTTATTTGCCAGACTGAACAAGGCAAAATACTTTTCAAAGGTGGATCTTAGTAAAGGCTATTACCAGATCCCAGTGAAGCCTGAAGTGAGACCTTATTTGGCTTTTAGCACTTCGGATGGACATTATGAATTCAATATGCTACCATTCGGACTGAAAAATGCTCCGAGTGTGTTTTCAAGGATGATGCGCCAATTGTTGGATCCCCTGAATAACCCATGTATCACAAATTTCATGGATGATATTCTCGTCGCCACCGAGACATTTGAAGAACACATTGAAGCTCTGGAGATGTTGTTTGATAGACTTCGGGAGGCGAACTTAACTGCTAGGCCAACAAAATGTTGTATTGGATGCAAAGAGTTGGAATTCTTGGGACACACTGTATATCAGGGTAATATGACCCCTGATCCTAAGAACTTGGAAAAACTGCAGAGAGCACCTAGGCCACAAACAAAAAAGGACGTGCGATCATTCGTGTCGTTATGCGGATTTTATCAGAAATACATCAAAAATTTTAACGCTATTTGTGCTCCTCTGACTGATCTGACTCGCAAGGGACTTCCAGATAAAATTATTTGGACTGCACAATGTGAACTAGCGTTCCAAGAGTTAAAGGAAAAACTCACTAGCAAGCCTATTCTCAAACTGCCTGATTTGACACAGGACTTTGTCTTAAGAACCGATGCAAGTAATGTAGGACTCGGAGGGGCTTTGTTGCAAAGATCATCTTCACCTGATGGGGAACTGAAACCAGTCGCTTATGCAAACCGTAATTTGAATGTCGGTGCAGATTTCCTCAGTCGGCACCCCTGTGATCAAAATTAGAGTAGTGGCAGACGTGAGGAGTAATTTTACCTATGTGTATCGCTGGTTTTGGAACTTGCCATAGGCATGTTTTCAAGTGGGGAGATGTGTAGTGAAATTGACAGAGATACAACGGTAAAATACCTCCAAGGATAACATATAAGGATAAAAAACATAATGCGTAGGCTGCTGATGTACATGATCGCCCAGACCGCGGGTCATCACCCTCCATAAGAATTGACTTGCTAGACAGGAGGGGAACGGCGGATGAAAGGAAAAAAATATGACTGGAAAGATTGCGTGAGACTAGAAAGGCTAAGGAGACGCAATTGGGGGGGAAACGGAGAAAAGTCACGTTTCCCAAGTTGACATAAAAAGTAAGCAACTCGACAGAAGGGACCATAGATATGTTACGCCACAGTCATTTATTGGACGCTTTTGCGCGATACCAAGCCCTTGATTTGAATTCAGCGGCTAAACGCAGATGTTCGAAATATTACAAAAATCAAAAAGTAATTTTTTCTTAATATTAATGTTAGGAATATAAAAATTAGCTGGCCGGATGGCCTATTCTGAGCAGTGAACTAATATGTTCTTAATTTTACAGACGGATAGATAATATTGAAGATAATGACAAAAGACAGTGTTGTTCACATCATCGACAGACTGTATTGAATCTAAAAGTGTCGCGATTTGCAACACAAAAACACGACCTTGGGACGCAGGTGTTCAAATTTACTTAGTATGGAGGAGAGGGTTTTTGGGTGGTAGCTGTGTCTAAAAATAACTTTTAACGACAAAATTTTGGAGGGGAGAGAAAGGTTGGTTCAAAAATCAAGTACATTTTGTAGAAACACAAGTAGAGACGGACAGACTAACAGATAACCATCCATACTTGACTGAAGCATGACTGAAATGACTTTATGGTAGGAAATTTGAAATTAAAATAAACCTAGGCAGTGATTGGCCACAGACAATCATATCATTAGCGCTCAGACGCGAAAGTGGGGCCATTCTTCAATAGTTGTTCAGTGATAGACACAGATTTTAAAGTGTGGTGATTTCCATATGAAAGAAAGTGTAAGAAGTTTAGGGACGCCATACTATAGCCAGCAGCTCAGCTGAGTTTTGCTAGCAATTCTGTGTTATTTATTCATAATCTGGTAAGATTGAAATTATTTCCTTATATATTTTGAATATTGTTTCATGTTCGAGTGATTTGATACTGCCATATCGAAATCTAGCCTTACAAACAAGTAGGGATTTGCTCTAGACCCCCCGCCCAAGTCAGGGTCTAGGGACCAACAATGTACATAAACTCCAGCAAGGATTATGCAAGACAGATCAAGTGTTGAGAATAATGAAACATATTACCTATCCTCTTTTAGGGCAGAAAACTAATAAATATTTTTCAGAATCTATGGTCTGGGAGGATCTATCTGATGTAAAACCACCATGGTAAATGTGCTGTTTGGTCAGAGAGATCTGACCTGTCTGTATGATGTGGTTGTTGTGTCAGTGTTGTGTCCAGACGTGGGTAGAGAATAGATTTTGACACATGGCCCATACTTTGATTGCAGAGCTGTGAGTTTCTGTTGTCAACCAAGCAGTGTCTATTCAGTTGGTGACTTACTCGAGTGTATCTGTGCAGTACTTGTGACAGAGACCACCATTATTGCCCGCCAGCACGGAGAGGTGGGACCACCAGATTTCAGCACCAGAGCTACAACTACAAGATGAGTGAGCCTCTGGTCTGCTGGACATTCACCAACACCGTTTAGTTACTAATAATAATAATAAATAATAAATTCTTTAAGCACCAAACACGGCGCATAAGGCAGAAACCAGTGCTCTCCAGGTTGTTCGTTGTGACGCCACTCCTCTTAGCTCTTGCACATTATTTAGGCCCAACGTTCTTCCTTCTCTTATTATTGTTCTTCTGAGTGTTTCTTTTGGTCTTCCTTTTTTCCTCTTACCCTCAGGAACCCAAGTGAGCGCCTGTAGTGGTATTCTGTTGTTTTGCATTCGTAGGACATGACCGATATATGACCATCGTCTTTTCCTTATATAGTCGGAGACATATTTCTGCCTAGAGTCTTCTCTTATTTGTCGATTAGTCTTGAATTCTTTCCAACTGATGTTCATGAGTTTTCTAAGACATTTGTTCTCGAATGTATTCAGCTTGTTCTCCAATGATTTTGTTATTTTCCAACTCTCACAGCCGTATGTTAACACTGAGATAACATTTGAATTAAACAGACGAAGCTTGGTATGTATATTCAATGATCGTAATTTCCAAATGTTAGATAATCTATTGAAGGCGCTAGCTGCCAAAGCAATTCTAGTATGGATTTCTCTTGTTGTGTCACCATCCTGAGTCATTTTACTTCCTAAATAATTGAAACTTTCAACTTTCTGTAGTTTTTCCCCGTTCAAGATGATATCAAAGGTCTCGTTAGAAAAGTTCATAGCTTTAGTTTTAGAGGCATTTATTTGGAGACCTATTTTAACCGAGAGATGACACAAATTATTTATTGCTTCTTGGGATTGTCTTGGTGTTGAACTTAAGAATGCTACATCATAAAAATTCCCACCATTTTCTGGACACTGTGTAGTCAATATAGACAGGTGTGATGAGGCCACCCCAACAGCACAAACAAGTGGGTAACAGTCGTTCTTGCATCACAAAGCGTTGACAGATTGTATTCACATCAGCTGCTGTGTCTAGCTGAAATTTTACCATTTTTTCTCTCAGCAAGAGAGAGGTTGGTACGAAAACGAAGATGGCTGTATACCGCTCCACCTATGTCCTAGTCTTGACATATGGATGCGAGTCATGGGCAATGACTACAACCCATAAAAGCCAGATCCAAACCTCAGAAATGAGGTATCTGAGGAAAGTGGTTGAAGTAACAAGAAGAGACATGGTACGCAACCAGACGATACGTCAAGGCCTAAAATGCCACCCCCTACAGACCCAAGTAGAACAGTCCCAACTAAGATGGTTTGGCCATGTCTGCAGAATGGGAGAAGATCGGCTACCACGACAAGCATGGGAAACAAAGATCCAAGGATATAGACCCCGAGGACGACCCACAGTCCGCTGGGAGGACAACATTAGACAATCTTTGAAGGACCGAGGACTAGAATGGAACCAGGCCAGGAGGAAGACAGCCGATAGAATAGTCTGGCGCTCTCTCTTCCAAACCTCTACACCTCACGGTAGAAGGGGAACGACTAAGTAAGTAAGTAAGTCCATTGACAATGAGTTGTGCAGATGTACAAGCTTTGCTAGACTTCACACAATTAAGAAAAACTTCAGAATCTTCCACTGACTCTGTGTGAACAGTATGAACTTTCTTGCATTTAACTTTGAAATGGTTTCTTCCCCCACAGTTTGAGCAAAACTTCCCCCATGCAGGACACTTTTTCTTAATCAATAGATGTTTCTGTCCGCAATAATGACACTCCTTTCTAGGTTCAAAGTACCCACTGTCAGTGTTACTTTGACAGGCTTTACCAGCAGCATGCCCAGTGTCTCTCTTGGGAGGTTTATGGTTGAGTGATTTTTTCTGTACCTTTTCAACCCTTGCTTCAGAAGGTTGTACTGTAATACTCATCTCTCTTATGCCGTTTCCAGTTTGCTCGAAGACTATGCATATGTGAATGGCTTTCTTTAGATCGAGGTCAGCTTCTCTCAAGAGCTTCTCTTGTAACCTTTTGTTGACAGTAAAGACAATTTTGTCTCTTATCATACGATCCTTGTCGTTAAAGTTGCACAAATCTGCCTTAGTTCTCAGCTCAGTCACAATGGTTCTGGAGCAAATCGAGAATTTTAGTAGGATTAGAGTGGTCTCCTTCCTCTGCAAGTTGATCAAAAACTTCAACAGCTTGAGGTCCAGCATGGTGTAGAATAATGGCCGCCCGAACAGAATCAGGTTTAGAGGCCACCTCTGTTGCATGCATGTATAGATCTAACTGTCGTCTCCATTTACGAAATGTGTCTGGTTCGACTTTATTTATGTCTAGGCAGGGTCATCATCATGTGACATATTCTTTCCAGAACGTTGTCTCCATTACAGCTGCTCTGAATGCATCACGATTCTGGGCAAGTCGACCTGCATCAGCCAAAGACAAGTTCAGACTCTCTGTGATGTCCTGGGTCCACCGTCGTCTAGGTCGACCCCTTCCCCTTTTTCCAGGGACCATGCCTTCCATCACTGTTTTTTCCAGACTATTATGTCTTTTTATATGTCCGAAAAATTTCAGCTTCCTTATTGCGATGGTATTTAGGAGCCAATGTTCCTGTACGTTTAGTGAGTGCAGTACTTCTCTGTTGGTCTTTTTTTTTTCTGTCCAGGGTATTCTCAACATCCTTCTGTAGCATTTCATTTCGAATGATGTAATCTTTTTTGCAACTGTTTTATTGAGTGTCCAAGTCTCGCAGCCGTATGTTGCTACTGGGAATATACATGCTCTGATCAGTTGTAACTTTGTTTCTTTGCTTGTGCCTTGCCATAGGTTTTTCATCTGTATTAGTTTATGTGAAGCAATTGCAAGTCTTCTTTTAATTTCTACTGCACAGTCGCCAGAGCTGTTAATGATTGATCCTAAGTATTCGAATTCATTGACACTTTCCAGTTCTTCGTTATCAATTTCAATTTCTGGTTTGGTCTTTACTTTGTCTGTTGTCAATACAGGGTGGTAACCGAAATAAGGGCAGTTCTGCCATGACGAAATGTCTAATAATGGTATGCAAGCAATAACCAGTAATCTCACCTCAAGTCTAATGACATTCCGCACACGTGTTACAAGATATTCAGCAGAATAGTCCGAATTCTGTAGAAATAAACACCGCTGCCACCATGTTGATATTTACCTTCGTGTGTAGTAAACATTGTTAATTATAATGAGACGTGGCTGGCTGTCATACATACTCACGTTACGAAGCATAATCACGAAGCTTGAACACAAGATACAAGGATCGACATGTTTAATCCGCCATCTTAGAAAACAGGAAGAAGGAGGAAGCAGAAGAGTTCCCATAAAGACAACTAACTCTAGTAGGAAACAAACTAAACATCGAAACAGATATATACAATATCAACATCCCTCCTTCTTGATCTGTGCCTTGTGTTACATGTGTGTAAACCGCCGTTTCCGATCTTCACATTGGTCAAAACCGTGGGTATGTATCACTCCTACTGACCGAACGCCATCGCTTTGAATGAGGTGGGGTCCTTTCAGGGAATTTCGCTCTCTTGAGCGCCAGTCAGCCAGCGCACAGCAAGAACTGTTTTAATGATGTTTTATTTTGTTGTCTCACTAAATTTCAATGACCCGCAGAAAGTTACAATCGACATACTATTTCTTATAGGAAGATATAGTAAATTCGAAGTGAATGATAAAGTTTGGATTTTAATACACGCCAACCTACACTCGTGTTACACCAAACGAACGAGCAACCATTCTGCTACAATCTTATCAAAGTTTTAAACATCAGAGTTATTTGAGGAAAGAGTGAGCGAACGTTTAAAAGAGAACACCTCCGACACTAGGACACTCAATGGCGGATGTTCCAGCTGTCAATCCAGGTCACGATGGGCCGGCTGTACGGGACACAGCACAAAATGACTCAGGCGCTGAATTGAAAGTTTCACCAATAGAACTCAGCCCAATATGTGTTCTGAGTAAGTTTTGAACTTTGTTTTATTTCTATTCATTTCAGACCTATTTTGTATATTTGCAATGGCAAGTGACGGTGGGGGGATGTATTAGTAGAAGAACAGCCAAATGTGACTGCTCGACTCTCACAGAAAGTTTTTCATTTTTGTAAGCAATTGGGGGGGGGGGGGGGGGGGGGGCCCGCGGGGGGGGGGGGGGGGGGGGGGAAGGGGGGGGTTATTGTTATTATTAATGTACCTATTGGGTTGTTTTATCGGACCATCACCATTTTCTAAACATTCGGTATCAGATTTAAGGTCTAACAGCTTGTGAAGTCGCTGATGTTTTTTCTATAGATCTTATTCTAGATATTGATGTCAAAGGTCATTTTTAGAATTAGGACTGAAGACGCAGCAAAAGTGATGAATGCAGTCAGCGACCCATAGCTTGACTGCTTGCGTCAGCGAACCAGAGCTGACCAAGACCCTTCTCCACCTCCAAGTGGTGGTCCTGGAAACAGGTTGCATCACTGCAGTCTGGCTGAGAGAGTAGGGATCGAAGGGGGAAGGCAAACCTGGTCCCAAAAAATGCCGTGCTGAAGTTGGATGTGTCGGCCGAAAGGCACAAATATCGCAGCTTCGCTGTAAACGGACACAACGCAACCAACGTCCTTTTCAGGACGAACGAAGAAGAAGATGTTTAAAAATTAGCCTGCTAACTGCTACACATTTGTGAACGTTAATTTTTTTTAAATGCCTCTCTCGCTTAATTAACTGGTTTTTTTTTCCTCAATTATTTCAGGGGACGATCGTTACGATGCATTGCGAGCATATTTTTCGTTAGCGCCGACCAGTTCCTATTGTGAAGATCGTTTACTTTGTACTCGGCATCGGAGTTTACGAAAAAGTATCGCATTGCAAACATTCGTACGATTACATATCGATATAAAGATTTCTCGCTTTGAATTTTGCATTTCTGTCAGTGGTCGCGTTTGTCATTACAGTGTACTCAAGTTGATAATATTTATAACTAATATTTCGCAACATTATAAATTAGTAAGTACAGTATCATAAGATTATGATCGTTAATGTACCTTCAATAATTATTTATGTTGTTTATTGGGACTTTTTAACAAAGATACTTGTGATTGTTCTGTCACATTTCACAACGGTAGGTTAAATGACAAAATTCTGATAAATTATATAGGCCTAGGACCTATGTAGTTTTATTTTAGTTATTTATTGACAATTGAGATACTTTACTTCTATATTCTACAGCTCTTGCTCACGCTGGAAAAGTTTACTACAAGTCCTTGATTGTTGCTAGCTTGTCAGCTCTTTCATTGCCGCGTTTCTTGTTGAGAGTATTATTAACTAATATTCCCAATCGTCATAATTTAGTAAGTACATTAGGCCTATCATAAGATTATGTGCCTTTAATAATTATTGATGCTGTTTATTGCGACTTTAAAAAAAAAAACCGTTCAACCCGTGATGGGTTATAATTAGGACATATAGTGTAGCCTACTCATTCAAGAAAATAAAGTCAGATTTCTAATACCTACCTTCCTTCCCCTCGATTCAGTCAAAATAGAGTAATTCAAAAGCAAATTTGAGTGAATGTTTTTGTGTGTGACCTTTGCTTTCTAAGAAACAAACAAAAAATAAAGTTGTTAACAAGGTGAAAATGGTTGAGAAAGCCCGTGGTTGTCAGAGACTACATCAAATCCACCAATCATCTGACATTACAAGCACCCCCAGACTACTATCTCTTGTTCCACCTACCATCATTGATCCTTATATATCAATGTTAGTTGTATATGTGATTTTATTTATTTATTGACAATTCAGATAGCTTGAATATTTGCTTTACTTCTGTATTCTATAGCTCTTGCTATCGCAAGAAAAGTTTACAAGTTCTTAATTGTTGCTAGCTTGTCAGCTCTTCAGCTCTTTCACTGCCGCGTTACTTGTTGAGAGTACATGTATAACTAATATTCCCAAACGTCATAAATTAGTAAGTAGGCTACAGTATCATAAAATTATGATCTTTAATTTGCCTTTAATAATTATTGATGCTGTTTATTGGATCACAACTCTTATGAATCGGTGACATAGTTTGTGGTGCACCACTTTTAGGTCATCTAGGTCTGCATTATTTTGGCATTTCAACGTTGCAATTACTGACAGTGCATAAGAACAAAAAGCAAATAGTCGCTCTGTGCTTTCCTTTGTCATTGTAACCTCAGCTGCAGTTTTCAAGGTATCTTTCTCTGCTGTGACAGTGACCTTTATTCATTGTGTCACACTTCACAAAGTTAAGAATGAATGAGCATTGACACACACAACTAATTTGTTTGTGAGTTAGAGTAAGAGCAAGTCAAGCTGATGTGCATATAGATACTGTATAATTAAAAAGAAGATGAACATTCAGATAAATTATATACGTGCTTTTATTTAATTTATTTATTGACAATGCAAATAGCTTGAATGTATGCTTTATTTCTATATTCTACAGCTCTTGTATTTTGCCATGGCACAAACAGCAATAGTAGCTGCAAACAGTGTACTCAATGCTGCTCAAATACAGGCAGAACGCTGGAATATTTTAAACTTGTATTATCAAATAAGAGACATGGAGAGCTGCTTAAAATGGCTGGCAAGCAGGCATATGATAAGAAACTCAGTGCAGTGTAATCGCTGTTCACAACCAGTAGTTCTTAGTGACTATGCCAGAGGCATTGATGGAAAACGCTGGCGGTGCAATCCATGTAATAAATCTTTCAGTGTCCGGAGTGGCTCTTTTTTTGCAAGGAGTCGTCTTACATTACAACAGATAGTATGTATTATATATTTATGGGCACTAGATACACCCAGCAATCGGATATCGCGGGAAGTAAACGTTAGCAAACAGATTATAGTGGACTGGTGCAATTGTTGTCGAATGGAATGTGGAAAGCGGCTAGCACAAAGACCACCTGAAATTGGGGGTATGACAGATAGTGGCGATCCTATTGTAGTGGAAATTGGCGAATCAAAATACTTCCACAGAAAATCACAGAGGTCGGTGGTATGAAGGGCACTGTGTGTTTGGTGGTATTGAGAGAGAGTCAAAGAAATGTATCCTGTTCGAAGTTCCTGACTGCACATCAGGAACGCTAGAAGCTGTTATAGAACGACACATTCTGCCAAGAAGTCATATTGTATCAGATGGATTTGCGTCATGCAGTAACGTTGCTATGTTATATGGTGGAGTTTATTTGCATTCCGTGGTGGTGCATATGCATAATTTTGTGAACCCTGAAGACTGCGAAGTGCACACACAAAATATTAAAAACATGTGGATGCGTGCGAAGAGGAAAGTTAAACGACAGTTTGGAACAAGTAGGGTATTGTTGGCGTCATAACTTGATGAATTTTTGTGGCGAAGTTCGTGTAGAAAGGAAGATGCTTTCAGTTCCTTTCTTCTTTGCCTGTCTGAAAATTATGCTCTGTAATGAGAGCACACGTGACAGAAGGCAAAAAAAAATTTTCTCATTTTGTTTTCACCTCCACGTGGAGCATGGTGTGTCCTCTGAAGCTGGCCTACTGCCAGGAATAGTGCATGCAAGCATTGATCTACTCTTGCAGCTCGGTTTTCTTCTAGCAATTTATTTTTACAAGATGATGTTGCTAGCTCTGATATTAGTTCCCTCTTACGACATGCCTAAATTTTGTCTGTGGAACCCAATCACTCAGCATTGTGCCAGAGAACTACGCATGCACTAGATACATAACCCTTCCACACTCCTCGTGCAATGTTAATTGTATCGTCAACTGTAATCTGATTTGGTTAATGTTTTATCATCTTCAGTGCAAGCATTTATCTGCTCTTGCCGCGCCGGTTTCTTATATACTGTTAAAAAAAAGAAACGCAACTTTTTTGGTGTTACTTTTATAAAAGATATTCGCTGATTGGACATCAGTCAACCTATCGACTGTGTCCACCTGGTCATTAACTTCTCGTGGTTACTTGAATTGTACTCACCTCATGATTCGTGAGGTCATGAAAGAGGTCAAGGTCAAAACAACATTTTTGACAATAACTCGTGACAGGTTCATGACAATCCCGTGAAACTTACTGAACACAAAACTCTCTGACCATATTATTGAATGCCTATAAAAGATTGACGCTCCTCGAATAAATTCAGTTGAAAATTCAATGCGCAAGTATGGCTCATCTCACTACAAAACGACGACTCATCATCATTGGACGTTTACAGACTGGACAGTCACAAAGTGTAGTGGCCAGACAATTTAATGTGGTTAGAAGCCCCATTAGTCACCTTTGGAGGCGATTTCAAGTAACTGGCTCAGTGGCAGACCGGCCGCGCAGTGGAAGACCCAGAGTCACAACTCCTGCCGAAGACCGCTTCATACGGCTGCGTCACCTCAGGAATCGACTTGCATCTGCGTCCTCTTAAGTCCAGTCAATGTCAGCAGCTCGTCGAATTTCAGATCAAGCGGTCAGGAACCGGCTGCATGACTCTGGTCTTTGGGCTAGAAGACCCTACAGGGGTCCTGTTCTTACGGACCGGCATCGCCAGAACCGACTGCAGTGGGCGAACCAGCATCGTCAATGGACCGTTGGGAATGACTGGAGACGGGTTTGGTATAGTGATGAATCATTTTTTTGTGCTCCAGCGATACGATAGACGGAGAAGAGTTTACCGCAGAGTCCATGAGTGCTACGCCCAGAACAGAGTTGATGAGGCTCCTCCACATGGTGGTGGAGGTGTACTGATGTGGGGGGCGATCAACTTCATGGGAAGAAGTGACCTGGTGCAAATTGAAGGACGCCTGAATGCCCAACGATACGTCACTGAAATTCTTCGTCCTCACGTCCTTCCACTTCTGGCTGCATGACGGTCGATTTTTCAACAGGATAACGCTCGACCTCATGTGGCACAACTCACCACCCAGTTCCTCGCTGATCCAGCCAATCTCCGACAGTTGTCTCTTGCACTGCGGGAAGAGTGGGCAGCCATCCCACAACAACAGATCCAACGGCTAATCGGATCCATGTCAAGGAGATAACGTTCTCTGATAGAGGCCAGAGGAGGCCATACACCTTACTGAAATGGAGGCCTCAGTCGCAAAGAATAAAAGTCCAAACCAAATTTAATGAACATCATTTCATTGGTAATGTCTGAAAGTTTCTTCATGCCAAGATTGAAACATTAATTCCGTAAAATAAAATTTTGGTACAAGTTTGAAATTTGGTGTCCATTACCGCTGCAATAATGTTGCGTTTCTTTTTTTGAACAGTATAGCAATTTATTTGTACAAGATGATGTTGGTTATTTACATAAACTCATTATTTTCCTAAGTTTTGTCAGTGCAACTGCAGGAACATCGATTACACTGCATTGTGTTTATCATACGCATGCTTGCCAGCCATTTTTGTGAAATACACAGGACAGCACTAAATGGAGTATTTAAACAATATTCAAGTCCACCTATTTGTATTTGTTAAACAGCAATTATGGATAGAGAAATGCAGGTGCTAAATGTAATAACTTCAAAGCATTATTGTTTCTATTGTGTGGAAAATTGTACTGTGAATTGCTTGACACATGATTGTTTGTCTTTGGCATACAGTTAACATCATATGTTTTGTAAGGACAACTTTGCATTAAATTAAGTCACAATTTACTTGGTATATTTGTGAAACATTCGTACTGGTTTGATAAATACAGATGCTAAATTAAAATGCTTCACTATATACTATTGCTTCTTCTTGTTATGTATGAATTTTTTTGTTCTTTTTAGGGAAATTTGTACAGTAAACTCTTTTATGTGGTAAATAGTAATTATGGTTTTAAAGTACAATTGTGCATAATTCGTAACTTCATCTCCACAATGAAGGATCTCCAACATTGTCTTGATGGTGGACTGATAGACTCAAATCTGCCAATCTCTTGATATGTATGTTTTCTAGGATTTCTTTATCTTCTCCTTCCATGAGTAATAAGCCATTCTTCTATATATTCACATCGCATAGGCTTCAGTTCTTTCTTCTCATAACTTGCTCATTGTCTGTGTTTGTACACACACAATAATGAAGAAAATTCATGATTATGTGAAATTGTAAGTTTACTTGTTCAGATGTTAGTATCTGTCTCATGTTGCTAAATGTAGCTTTTACCTGCCTATTACATGCTACATTTCTGTTTTCCATCTGCAGTCTTCTGTTTTTATATGACCAAGATATGAGAAACTCCTGATATGGTTCAGGATTTTCCCATTTATGATGCTGTAACTGTTTGATAAATGCAGGTACTTCATAAAATTACAACATACTATTTCTTATTTTGTCAGGTAAACTGTACATTAAATCGCTATACAACTAACTTGTTCCTCTTTGCAATATAATTTTAAGTATGTATTGTATAGACAAGTATGAGTTAAAGTAATTCAAAACTTAACTTGTATATGCCATAAAAAGTCCTTATGATTTGAGAACTGCAAGTGCTAAATCAAATTACTTTGCTACATACTACTGCCTTACTGTGGTTTTTTTTAGTAAATATGTTTTAAGAAGAAATTGCTTCAAAACTGACTTTTTTTTTATCTCTTAAAGAGTATGATCTGATGTGCAGTTGAAAAATTGAACCTTTTTCCTTCTTTTAATTTTTATTTGTGGTCATTTTCCAAATTTTGTGATGAAAAATGTACATAAAATCACAGCTCACTTTCATTCTTTTGTTACAGTGCCATACATGTTTTGAGGACAAATGTACATGAAATACTTCCAAATGACTTATTTCTGTCTTATGTTGTGTGTTTAGTCTCCCGCTTTGTCATTTTGCTACATTTTATTTCTCAAAAATTGATGCTTAAAAACTTTATTCTTAAAAATGTTGCATGATAGTGATACTACTTGCAACAAAGATATGATTTTCTAGAACAATGTTAAGAATATCAAGAGAAGCTCATTTTGAATAATGAAGACCAGTTGGTACAACACCAGAAATGGTTAAGTACATGGGAGCAGCAGGCAACCTATTACTCCTGAGGTACCTACAGGCAGTCTGGTTCCACAAAATCAAACCAACGGATTGAGATATTGCCATCATAACACCTATTTTCAAAAATGGTGACAACTGAAAATGTGGAAATGGGCATATCTCATTATTTCTGCAAGTCTTGTAGATACTCTGTACAGCATGAATCAGAAGTGCTGTAACGTTCTTCGTTGCCAAAAAAGTTAAAAACTTTCCAGGGGACGTTGTCAAACGCCTTTCCAGATCAAAGAAATAAAGATGCATCTCACTTTTATACTCAAGGGCCTTTTCATTCAGCTGCCTGAGTGTGCAGATTCGGTCTTGAGTATTTCGGTTTGCTCGGAAGCCACACTGGACCTCATCCATTTGTGGCTCACCTAGACGTCTGAGTATCTGTTCCAGGATTATATAGTTAATTTAACCAGGGACACTGGGACGGGATATGCCTCTATGGTTTCCACATTGTCGATCGTCACCCTTTTTGAAGATCTGTGTTATGATGGGAATCTCCCAATCCTTTGGTATGGTCTTGTTGCACCAAGCTGCATGTAGGACCCTTAGGAGTAATAGTTCGCCTGATGCTCCCATGTACTTAACCATTTCTGGTGTTATACCATCATGCCCTGCTGCTTTGCCCATCTTGATTTTCTCCAGTGCTGCCTTCAGTTCTTCCATCTTTATGTCATCTTCAGCACCATTTCTTTCTTATTCTGTGCTAGTGGTTATCATTTGTGATTCTTGACCTTGCTCATCATCAAGGAGTTCTGAGAAATATTCTTTCCATCTCTCCATTAGTTCCTTTGGGGCAGTAAGCAATTTCCCTTGCTTGTCCTTTATAAATTTAACAGGGCACAGTTTTCTCTTCCTCATGTTCTTTATGGTCTTAAAGAAGAGTTCCTGTTTTTTGTTTTTTTTTTTGCACATCCTTTTCTAGCTTTTCTCCAAATTCTTCCCATGACTTCTGTTTTGCTGCTAGCACCTTGTTCTTTGCTTCTGAGTATTTCTGTTTTTAGCTCATAAGTATTGTTTCCATGCCTTCTTATTCTCTCTTATTTTGTATTTAACTTCCTCTGTCCAACACATTGTCCCCTTTCTCTTGTTCCCAAGTCAGAATTCACCACATGCTTCTGCTGCAGATGTCTTTATGGTGTCCTTGAATTTAAGCCAGAGGGTGGGACCATTAGCCATGAAATGACATGATTGCTGTGTGAAAAAAGGTAAACAAATGTCAGGGTTGACATGGGCACAAATTTATGTGGAAAAATGAAGAAATAAAGGGTGCGACCAAATATTGTCACACTATACCAGGTGAGAAGTTAATTAACTACCAACAAGTCATATATCAACCATCAGCGGAAAACGAGGTGCAAACAATATTACATATGCTCCTGAGGCTGAAAATGATCTAGATGTTATTGTTAATTATGTGAGGACAGCAAACCATAAGTCGGAAGAGTTCAGGACCACCACTGGTGTAAGACAAGGTGATATCCTATCACCTTACCTCTTCATACTCCTTATGGACGATGTCATCAAGGCATGTAAGGAGAGAACAAGAAAGTATTCAGTGGGGTACTGGAAGATGAGACAGGTCTATATTTCGGAGCTGGCATTTGCTGATGATGTTGCCCTGATTGCTAAATCAGAGGCACATCTCCAATCCAACCTGCAAGTCTGGAAGGAAGAGCTGGAGAAGAGAGGGATGGTCATAAGCAGCTCTAAAACAAAATCCATGGTGATATCACGAGAAGAAAAAAAAACATCAGATTAAGCTGGGAGAACAGGTCCTGGAGCAGGTCGACCACTTTAAATACCTTGGAGCTATTATAGACCGAAAGGGAGGCATCAAAGAAGAGTTGGCCACTCGAAAAGCAGCAGCTGGGAGACTTTTTCAGGCCATAAATCGAGGATTCCTCAGCAAGAGAGAGGTTGGTAAGAAAACGAAGATGGCTGTATACCGCTCCACCTATGTCCCAGTCTTGACATACGGATGCAAGTCATGGGCAATGACTACAACCCATAAAAGCCAGATCCAAACCTCAGAAATGAGGTATCTGAGGAAGGTGGTTGAAGTAACAAGAAGAGACATGGTACGCAACCAGACGATACGTCAAGGCCTTAAATCCTACCCCCTGCAGACCCAAGTAGAACAGTCCCAATTAAGATGGTTTGGCCATGTCTGCAGAATGGGAGAAGATCGGATACCACGACAAGCATGGGAAACAAAGAGCCAAGGATCCAGACCCCGAGGACGACCCAGAGTCCGCTGGGAGGACAACATTAGACAATCTTTGAAGGATCGAGGACTAGAATGGAACCAGGCCAGGAGGAAGACAGCCGATAGGATAGTCTGGCGCTCTCTCTTCCAAACCTCTACACCTCACGGTAGAAGGGGAATGACTAAGTAAGTAAGTTTTTGTTAATACAGACATTCCACGGAAAGAAGAAATCATCACAGCAATCAAAGAGTTAAAGAATGGAAAAGCGCCTGGCCATGATAACTTAAATGCAGAGCTATTTAAGACAGGCCCTGAGCTAGCAGCAGAACTTCTAGAACCACTATTTGCACAAGTCTAGAAAACATGACAACACCAACGGAGTGGAACTAAGGAATAATTGTCAAATTGCCCAAGAAGGGAGACCTTGCAGACTGCAATAATTGGAGAGGAATCACTCTTCTCTCAGTTCCCAGCTAAATATTAGGCAGGATAATAATAGAGAATTTCAAAAGCTGTAGACCACAAACTGAGGAAAGGCCAAGCAGGATTTAGAAAGAACAGAAGATGTGCAGATCATATATTTACCCCCAGGAACATTATAGAGCAGTGCTCAGAATGGCAGAGACAGCTGTACATTAATTTCGTTGATTTTGAAAAGGCTTTTGATAGTATACATAGGGACAGTTTATGGAAAATACTGAGGGCTTATGGAATTCTAAGCTGCAAAGTGTCAATCATAAAAAGCCTTTATGCCAACTGTACGTTTAGCATAGGGCAGAGCAACCTAACCTTTGAAGTGAAGATACGAGTACGACAGGGATGCCCCTTATAAACCACTCTATTCTTAACTGTCTTTGCCATTCTGGGCACTGCTCTATAATGTTCCTGAGGGTAAATATATTATGATCTACACATCTTCTGTTCTTTCTAAATCCTGCTTGTTCTTTCCTCAGTTTGTGGTCTACTACTTTTGAGATTCTCTGTATAATTATAATGCCTAGTATTTTGCTGGGAACTGAGAGAAGAGTTATTCCTCTCCAATTATTGCAGTCTGCAATATCTTCCTTCTTGGGCAATTTGACAATTATTCCTTTTCTCCACTATGTTGGTGTTGTCCCTGTTTTCCAGACTTGTGCAAATAGTGGTTCTAATAGTTCTGCTGCTAGAGCTGGGTCTGTCTTAAATAGCTCTGCATTTAAGTTATCATGACCAGGAGCTTTTCCATTCTTTAACCCTTAGATTGCTGTGATGATTTCTTTTCGTGGGATGTCTGTATTAACATCTAGATCATTTTCAGCCTCAGGAACATTCAATTGTGTCTCTGGTGGTTCCTTATTCAGAGTTTCTCTGAAATGCTCTGCCCGTCTTGTTCCCTGGGGGCTTACCTAGCTGAAATTAAATTATATAAATCTTCACACAAGGTGGCGGATCAGATACAAAAGTTAACATTGCTCTGCCTCATTGTTCTTGACTTTTGAAATATCTTGTGAAAACTACCTTGAGATAGAAGCTTCATTGTCCTTCTACCTATAACTCTGGCAAGAGTAATCTTGTGCAAAGGTAGACACCTTTGAAGACCCATATTAGATAAGCCACTGTTGGACCACTACTGCAGAGCAAAGGGGAGGCAATCCATGATTGTCTGGCACGCTCTAAAATGGTCAGCGATAAAGACTACTCATTTCATTGGCAAGGAAAGGACCTTAATCAAACTTTAGAATACGGTTTTACGTCACAAAAATGGATAACTAAAATAACACTGACAAACATCATTTTTCTTTCTTACATAAGAATAAGTGTTCTTAGGTCAGTTTCTTGCGCTGATTTCAAATTTGAAATCCGTTTATCTCTATCACATCAGGTTCTTAAGATATTTGTGAATAAATATATTTTTGGGAAACCATTATTTGCTCCGTTTCAATTTTACCATATAACTTATTAAAAATTAATAAAATGCAAAATAATTCTACTTTTTATACTGCTAAAAGATGCATGACATATTTTACGCTACTTTTTAAATAGTTACTGTATTTTTAAATAATTCTGAGCGAAATATGGCTTCTAGAAGTTGTAGAAATTCGGCTGATCTGTTCTGTTACGTGTGCGGATATTTTACCGATCGTGTTCACCAGAAAAACTTTACACCATTACTAAAGAAAGCATATAAACTTTATTTCGATTCGAAAGTTGATGATGCAAATAAATCTTGGATAGCCAAATGCAGTTTGTTCGGCTTGTGCAAATACATTGGCAGGTTGGTTATGAAAATCGCCGAAGCATAATTCGATGCCTTTTGGAGTGCCAGTAATATGGCGTGAACTGACAAATCACGCTACTGATTGTTACTTCTGCTTGACAAATATCCATGGTTTCACTTTTAAAACTAAAAAGTCTGTGGTTTATCCAAATATTGAATCGGTTTCGAAACCAGTGCTTCATGATCCAATCACGTGTCCGATCCCAGTTCCACCAGAACAATATCCGTTGGACGTGAATGAACCATCAGAAAGTGATAGTTTACCTGCTTTAGAAACTAATTCTAACTCGGATTATATACCGGTGAATGATGGTGTTCACTTAATTAACCATTGAGAACTTTCAGATCTAATACGTGATCTCGCTCTTACCAAAGGACATCTGGAATTACTCGGTTCGCGACTCAAAGAATGGAATCTTTTAGCGCCCAATACTCCGATATCTAAATTTCGTCATAGACACAGGGAACTTGTTCAATACTTTGAGATGGATGATGACATTTGCTATTGCAAAGATGTAAACGGTCTAATTGTGCACCTCGGTCATGAGCACATAGTCAATGAATGGCGACTTTTCGTCGACTCTTCCAAGACTAGTCTAAAAGCCGTGTTATTGCATAGCGGAAATTTATTTTCATCAATTCCAGTCGCCTACTCTGTTAGTATGAAAGAAACTTATGACAATATGGCTATACTTTTGGCAAAAATAAAGTACAATGACTACCAATGGCGGATTTGTGGAGACCTAAAGGTCATTGCAATTCTCACGGGCATGTAGACTGGGTAGACTAAATTTTGTTGCTTCCTATGTGAATGGGACAGCCGCAACAGACAGGAACATTATGCAAGAAAGGTGTGGCCTAGGGATCGTATGCAACTAGGGCATAAAAATGTAATACACGAGCCATTAGTTAACAAAGACCATCATTTTACCACTGTTACATATAAAGTTGGAGCTCATGAAGAATTTCGTAAAAGCGTTAGATAAAACGAGCAAAGCTTTCACTTATCTTCGAGAAAACTTTTTAGCAAGTTAGCGATGCAAAGATAAAGGAAGGTATCTTTGTAGGACCTCAGATTAGGAAAGTTATTGCAGACAAACAATTCGAGAACTTGTTACATGGTAGTGAACTTCGCGCATGGATGGCATTCAAATCGATCGTCGATAACTTTCTGGGAAATCACAAATCTGTCGACTATGTGCATATTGTTAAGCAGTGCATAGATGCATACAGAATTATGGGCTGTAACATGTCCCTCAAAATCCATTTGCTCGATTCACATCTTGACTTTTTCCCTGACAACCTTGGCGAAGTCAGCGATGAACATGGAGAACGATTCCATCAAGATATCGCCGTAATGGAGTCACGTTATCATGGACGGTGGAGTGTGAACATGCTTGCCGATTATTGTGGGATGCTTCATCTCCATGTACCACATGCCATTCACAGACGAAAGTCGACTGCAAAGAAATTCAAGCCTACATAACTGTTATACTTCTTGTCCGAATGATGTTGTAATACTGTATGCGTTGTTAAAAAAACTTCAATTGCGTATTTCTAGAGATCCCGACCTGATAGAGAAAAACGGTTTGCAGATTTAAAAACAGCGCATTAAAATTGACCAGAAAAACAGAAATGTTAGAGAAAGAAAAAAAAATTTTTTTTTTGTTAGCCAGTGTAATTGAACCAGGTGAGAATGGATTAGAACACCTGTTAACACTCCGCCTGCAGCTCCCACCGCCCTTGTCAGTGTGTATGCTCCTACTCTGTACTCTGCATTAGAAGCTAGAGACGAGTTCTACAAGAATGTAGCATCAAAAGCACACCTAGGCAAGAACTTGGTGACGTCAACGCTAGAATGGGTTATGATCGTGTTTCATGGTCTTCATGTCTGGGCACGTTTTGTATTGGCAAGATGAATGAAAATGGGCAACGGCTCTTGGTGCTGTGCGGCCATCATGACCTCTGCCTGAGCAATACTTACTTTCCGACAAAACCCTAACATAAGGTATCATGGAGACACCAACGATCGAAGCCCTGGCACCAACCGGATGTGATTCTTGTCTGAAGACTGTCACGGGTTTCCTCCCCTTGCTCTGCAGTAGTGATCCAACAGTGGCCAAAACCTAGAGTATCTAATGTGAGTCTTCAAAGGTGCCTACCTTCGCACAAGATTACTCTTGGCAGAGTTGTAAATAGAAGGATAATGATGCTTCTACCTCACAAGATATCTTCAGAAGTTAAGAACAATGCTGAATGAGCGTTAGCACATTAAATCTGCATCTGACCCGAAGCCTTTTGTGAAGATGTATATTGTTTGATTTAGCTCATTCAAGCTCAACAAAATTCCTCTTATTATTGCTCTTATTGGCTCTTCAGATGTAGATATAACTATATATATTAAAACCCTGATTCACACGTGTGCACTTCGCTCTGTAATAATTAATTCAACTATGAATTTGTCAAAATCAACATATAGAAATTTAATGATCAATTATTTGAACACTTGTGAATAAATGTACATTGGGCGATTATGAAAAATAGGTTTCTTCAACGAAAGTATTTAGGCTTGATGAATCTGGGCAAATATAGGTTGGTGGTGTTTGGCCTGTTAAAAATGGGACTAGTGCCCTAGATTCATAGAGAGTGACGCCAACTATGTCAGAATCGACAACGAGGCTGAACGACGTAGACGCCATTTTCGGCCGGACAATACCAGGGCTAGAAGGTTAATAAGCGTCGAGTAAGATTTTTTTTTTTTTTTAAATTAATGAAGAAAAATATCCCGTTCAACCTCTGATGGGCTATAATTAGGATATATATTGTTTTCAATTCCAAATAATATGAACAACTGCCGATGAGAAAGTGGCATCACATTTGTCAAATCATTGTAAATAGGGACAATCACAACTATGCTAATACGTTAAATAAATAAACAAAAAACAAACAAAATCAAGATGAAACTCTGAACAAGAATTATATTAAAATGGAGGGGTGTAAAGGCCTGGTGGTTCCTGTTATATAACTGACTTTAACAGATATTTAATTGACTTTCATCTGTTAAAAGTCATATGCATTGTAAGAACAGCATCAGACCTTCACATTCCCAGACACTAATATTAACATTTGTTCGTGATAAATATTGTTTGGCTATATTATGCAGTTCCCTAGGTCTGTCTATTCTTAACACCTCTTCTATATTTATAAGATTTTATATATATATTTTAAATAATCTATATAATTTTAAATTATATAATATAAATTATATAATTTAAATATATAAAATGATATAATGTAATAAAATTTTATATTTTTATTATTTTATTAATATTTTTTAATTATAATAAAATTATATCATCATCATCATGTGACATATTCTTTCCAGAACGTTGTCTCCATTACAGCTGCTCTGAACGCATCACGATTCTGGGCAAGTCGACCCGCATCAGCCAAAGACAAGTTCAGACTCTCTGTGATGTCCTGGGTCCACCGTCGTCTAGGTCGACCCCTTCCCCTTTTTCCAGGGACCATGCCTTCCATCACTGTTTTTTCCAGACTATTATGTCTTTTTATATGACCGAAAAATTTCAGCTTCCTTATTGCGATGGTATTTAGGAGCCAATGTTCCTGTACGTTTAGTGAGTGCAGTACTTCTCTGTTGGTCTTTTTTTCTTCTGTCAAGGGTATTCTCAACATCCTTCTGTAGCATTTCATTTCGAATGATGTAATCTTTTTTGCAACTGTTTTATTGAGTGTCCAAGTCTCGCAGCCGTATGTTGCTACTGGGAATATACATGCTCTGATCAGTTGTAACTTTGTTTCTTTGCTTGTGCCTTGCCATAGGTTAATAAATTATATAATATTATTATTATATAATAATACAAATTATAATTATAATAAAATTATATAATATAATTATATAATAAAACTATAATAAAATCTCCGGTCCAAAATATGTAATTAGATTTTGTTAAAACTATCTGTACATAGTCGCATTTTTAATGAAAACATAAACTGATGTGATTATCTGGATCTAGTAAAACTGTCAGTGTCTACAACAGTCATTCATCAGTTTCCACATGTCAGACTAGGTAAATAGTTCAATTCGAAGGGAGTATGTTTTGCTAAGTGTTGCAACTCTAACGGAATATTTGTTGCTAAATAGTGGAATTCTAACGGAATATAAAATTCAACGGAGTATGTGTTAAAAATCCACGCTACTGATTCTTTTCAATAAACCGGTAAGTAAACTAGTTTTCTTCTTTTTGTTTTGTTAGTTGAAATACAAATAATAGTACAAATATGTGCTACTGTATTTGCATCTAATTTTATTTCAAATTATTACCTAACCTAAACGAAAATGCAAATTGGGTCTGAAACTCGCGATTGGGTCCATTTTCCTGCAATACGGGTACGGCCAAATTTTAGTTGGCATCACTCTCTATAGAAATCTAGGGCACTAAATGGGACGCAAAAATGCTGATGCTGTGCTTTTCCATAGATTCGTGTATGTGGTGAGGGGCACGTATCCAGATCGGTTCAGGAAGTAACCTCTCCTGGTCAAGGCAAGAATTTTCATCACCAGTGGAATGGCAAAATAACAGATAATAAAGGCGATCAGATGAAATTACGAAAAAGCAAACGAGCCATAATGTCACAAAGACCGCATTTGCTGTCCTCATGCTCGTACCATAGTGTAGACAATGAAACAGATCACTCTTTTCTTTGCTGCAAGATCAGATCACAACCAAGAAAACTCCATCATGTCAGACGTGAAGGGAAACAGCGCATCGATACCCTGTCATGATCGCTCAATTTACCACACCCTTCAGGAAAGTGCTCAGTAGCGCACAGCATGGTAATACTGTTACAGAGAAACTGGAGCACACAGTATTGACAATACTGCGCATGCTATCTTTGGTAAGAAGACAGAAAAGTCAAATGACTGGTTTGATGCTTTCTCAGATGCGATGACACCTGTGATTGAAGATAAAACGGAGTGCTGCGATTGAGTACTAACGTTCACCGAGTGCTGGAACCATTCAGATCCTGAAGGCTACAAGAAAGCATAGTGCAACAAACTGCTCGACGTTGTGCAAATGATTATTGGCTCCAGCTTAGTGAAAGCATGCAGATCGCAGCGCGAACAGGCAACACAAGGCAAATATACGAAGGTATAAAGAAAGCCCTTGGTCTCCAAAAAAAGTAACAAAGCACCGCTAAAAAACATCAGCTGAGATAAGCAAACCGATAAAGGTCAGTGATGGAATTCCTCCTGATTTAATAAAATGCATCCCCTGCTGTGCTAGTGCTGATGAAGAGACAACTATTCCTCAAGACATGCGAGATTGTAACACTGTACGAGTATTTTAAAAAAGAGACAGAAGTGATTGCAATAACTAGAGGCATCTCCCTTCTTAGTATTGTTGGTAAGGTTTTTGCCAAAGTCATCTTGATGCAACTACACGTTGGCTGAGCGCATATAGCCAGTCGCGGTGTGGATTCTGAGCTGTAGACCAACTGACATGATCTTTTCTAATCGCCAGCTTCAGGAAAAATTAATAGAGCAGAAAAGGTCTTCATATATCGCCTTTATAGACCTTACAAAGGCATTTGACCTGGTTAGCAGGGACGGCCTCTTCAAAATCTTCCTGAAAATAGGGTACTCCCAGCAAATTGCTGCAAATGATAAAGCCATTCCATGACAACATGAAGGGAACAGTCCAATGTGCTGGAAGCACAGCACAGCCCTTTGACATACGCAGTGGTGTTAAACAAGGCTGCGTCCTGGCTCCAACTCTCTTTGAGATCTTTGCCTTGCTCCACTTCACATACCTGAGGTCTACCATCAAGGACAAACTTTCTCTGTACACAGAAATTGATAGCCGCAATGGCAAAGCTGCAGCCACCTTTGATCACCTCACAACGCGTTTGGGGAAACTCCGAAATGACAATGAAGACCAAAGCTGAGGTATATAACCCCTGCGTCACCTGCAGTCTCCCAACTGTTCTTTTGCCACCTGCCAGTTACTGTAGAAGATATCTTTCGGGATGCGGCGGACATTTTTTTAAATAAATGAAACCCGTTCAACCCTTGATGGGTTGTAATTAGGATATATGGTGTACTAAGTCAAGACATTCAAATTATCAATACCCTAATATAATACCTTCTTCCCCCCTCCCCCACTCAGTCCAAATAGAGTAAATCAAAACCAAATTTGTGTGAATGTGTGTGACCTCCCCCTTCAAAGAAACAATTAAAAGAAAAAAACCAATAATAAACACAAAAAACTAAAATGAAGTCTCTCGCCCTAACTGCCCTCCCCTGTTGTTGAAAAGGGGTAAGAAAGCCCGGGGATATCCGAGATTACATCAAATTCACTAATGACCTGCCATCAGCCATACAAGCACCACATCAGACTACCCCTTTTCCTCACACCATCATTGATCCTTATATATTAATTTCAGTTATTGTTATATACTGTTTAACCATATTGTACAATTAAAAAAGGTCTATCTATTCTCAACAACAGTTCCACAGTTATGGATGAGTAAGGTTCTTCCATTCTAAAATAGCTCTCTCCTAGTTGTAATTTAAGAAGTTTCTTAGTGCTAGGAATTGTTAGTTCACTAGATGCCTGAGACGTTCTTGAACGATTTATATGCATGTCTGCCCTTCAGGCTTCCATCGCACTCTACTGTCCATTCCTGAGCTATTTTTTTAATTAAGCTTTTGATCTCTGTTTTGCTCATCCCCACATTTATTTGGCTCCTATTGTTTCTACTTTTCATTACCTATTTTTATTACAGTAGAACTCCATTTATCCGAACCCCATGGGACCGAGCATCGTTCGGATAATCAAATGTTCGGATAATTGGATTACATGATGTATCGAGTACATGTACACATATTTCTAAAAATAATTAACAATCACAAGGAAAATACACTATAAAACATATTTACTTGTACTGTAATAATAATACCCACACTGTATTAGATCACTGTATCACCAAAATCTTTCATTACACTGCAGTGCATGTACTACTTGTATTAATTATTTTTGTTAAGAAAGAGAAATGTTTTCAAAATAACATTACAAACGATTCAAAACCAGGCGCAACTTACGTATACATGTACTTGCACAGATGTAGCCCACTATTTAAAATAATGAGGAATCCTCTTTTGCACCAAACTGGATAGTCTGCTTTTGGGGGCTAAGTCCCGCATTCTCTTCAACAGCAGAAGCTGTGTAGGACAGCTGTCATCTTCTTGCTCGTACCAAGCCATCGCTGTTTCTAGTGCTATAAAAGCCTCTTCAGGACTTGGTCGACGTTTTGGGTTTTCTTCATAATCTACAAGTACATCATGTACTTCTGAGGAGTCTTCATCATCGGTCACTACATGTATTTGGTTTTCTTCTTGCACAAAAGACAAAATTTCTTCGTCATTCAAAAACTGAAAACCAGAATCATTATCATCTTCTAGCCACATGTGTGCATCATCTTTGTCACAGTCCGAAAATCCGGGCATTGCTTGAAACAGTTCCACAACTTCATTTATACAATCATCATTTGTGTCCACTGCAGTAGTTTCATTTCCTCCTTTTTCCCCAAGCAATCTATTCCACGCCTTGTTGAGATTATCTTGTGACAGGGTGGTCCAAGCATCAGCTAACATATAGCAGCAGTCTTTGAGATTAAGCTTTTTGGAAAACGCCACCACACTTTCTTCATCTTCAGCCAACAATAAACGACGCATGACTTCCTTCTTGTACATCTTTTTAAGCTTTGCTATAACACCCTGATCCATTGGTTGAATCAGTGCTGTTACATTGGGAGGCAGAAAAATTACTTTAAAATTTGCATCAACTGCATTCAATGTATCCGTCTCTGGATGAGATGGTGCATTGTCCAGTAGAAGAATTACTTTTCCTGTTTTCTTTTCTTGTTCTTTCAACCTCTTCACATTTGGGATGAACTGATTTGTATATTAATCGGGACCCCAAGATGCAGCAATAGTGAATGCAGTCAGCGACCCATAGCTGTACTGCTTGCATCAGGACCAGCGAACCAGAGCTGGTCAAGACCGCACTCCACCTCCACGTGGTGGTCCTGAAAACAGTCTGCAGCAGTGCAGTCTGGCTGAGCGAGTGCGGATCGCAATGGGAAGGCAAACCCGGTCCCTAAAAAATGCCGTGCTGAAGTCGGATGTGTCGACCGAAAGGTGCAGATATCACAGCTTAGGCGTAAAGAGACACAACGCAACCACCGTCCTTTTCAGGACGAACGAGGAAGAAGAAGATTTGTATACCAATCAAGAAATATTTCACTATTCATCCAAGCACTCTTCTGTGCTTTGTAGCACAATGGGAGACATGTCACACTCTTTAAACAACGTGGTTTTTTGGCTTTGCCGATCATTAGCACCGGTAAACGATGACTTCCACTGGCATTCGCGGCTACCAAAATTGTTACTCTCTCTTTGCACTTTTTAAACCCAGGGGCAGCTGCTTCGCGCTGAGATGCAAGTGATTTTTGAGGCAATGATTTCCAGTATAAGCCAGTCTCATCGGCATTATACACATCATCGAGTAAATAACCTTCTTCTTCCAAAAAAGCCAAGAATGTTTCTTTAAAATTTTCAGCGGCAGTTGCATCGCAAGATAAAGATTCCCCTTGAATCTCCAATTCTCGTATGCCATGACGAGATTTAAAGTTTCTTAACCATCCCTGGCTAGCCTTAAAGTCAGGAGGACCGTCAAGTTGATTGTTGAACTGAAGTGCCTTTTCACACAATAGAGAGCCAGAGATAGGTTCCCCTTTGCTTCTTCTTTGCACAAACCATATATACAAAGCCTCTTCCAATTTCAAATCTTTCGCATTTCTCATGGTTTTATGTTTCTTCGACCCATTTTCACTATCAAATTTCGATGCAAAACTCATAATTTTATCCTTGTTACTTTTGATGTCAGAGACAGTAGCTTTCCCAACATTGAAAATCCTCGCAAATGAAGACACAGTTTCACCTTTTCCTAGTCTCTTGATAATTTCTGTTTTCGTTTCAATTGACAAAACATTGCGGTTCCTTTTATATGCTTTAGGCCTACTGGAAAATGCCAGATCGCACAGAGAAATACGTGTACACCAAAATTATTCTGCTGTAGTAGCAGACACAATTATTTTAAGTTGAACTGTCTGTTTAGCCAGTGTTCTGCCTAGAACGCACACTGGATTGGTAAACCAGATATTAACTGACTTTATAATCTAACTGACTTTCCTGTATGTAAGCGACCGTCCATTAGCCCATCTCATTGTCTACAAATTGTTCGCACACATTTGAAGCTTGCCGCATCAAAAGATTCAGAACTGTAGTCTAACGTGAATGGTGGCGCCTGATTTTTTTTTTTTTCTGGAAAAAGTGTTCGGATAATTGGATGTTCGGATAATTGGGGTTCGGATAAATGGAGTTCTACTGTAATTATATAACACTATAATTATTTACAATCGTGATCACTGAAAGAACATCATTTGTGCTATTCTTATTTTGCACGAATGTTTTATTAAAGTCGATACTTTCTTGTAAACTCCAGTACAAAGTAAACGAAAGTTACGATATGAACTCGACGGCGCTAAAGCTGAGCATTACCATTATTTCCTGTCATCATTCTCTGATGTTAAAAATCAGTAGGCTACTAATACAGTACTATGTAGTTGAAGCTTTCCTAGAAGCCTCTACATGTTTTGAGTTTATTTTACAATTACAAGCATAAAAGACAGAAATGACATAATCCATGTAAAAGAGAGACTTACAATCTACTGTACAATTAATATAATGATTTAAATGGAATTTATATACATATATATACAGGTATACCTCGGAGATATTGCGAGTTCGGTTCCAGACCACCGCAATAAAGTGAATATCGCAATAAAGCGGGTCATACCCATTTTTTGTTTGCTTCCCAGTGCATATAAAAGCCTAAAATCATGTTTACACTATGTCTATTAAGTGTGCAATAGCGCTAGGTCTTAAAAAAAAAAAACGTATTGTAAAATTTTAAATGCTTTGTTAAAAAAAATGCTTATCTTCATCATCTGAGCCTTCAGCGAATCGTAATTTGTTTGCTGGTGGAGAACCAAAATCTGTCAGAAGAAGGCACGTTCTAATAAATAAAAATGAATAATTTGAAAAAAAAAGCGCAATATCTGCGAAGCGCAATAAAGTGAGGTTTACCTGTATATATATATATGGCAATGCAGTAAAAATTAATGCCGCAATAAATACTTAATGATTAACAAAGGGAAAGAGGAAAATGATTTGGCCACCATTTCATGTATTAAAAATAAAATAACACAATTTGTCCTCTTCCCGTCCCTCCCAATCAATTTCTCTCAGGTGACTTCTTGGTTTCTGACTGTGCTACCAGCACAAAATGTGACTAAAGGACAGCTAGAGTACAGATGTCAGCACAAGCCAGGGCCCTGAGAGGAGATGCACTCGAGGACTGTCTGAACACACAATTATCTTTTGATGTGATACCAGAGCTACTTTCAAAACTTGGTCTAACAAGGACAATTCTTCTTCAAAATGGAGCGTCATGAATTTTGTGTACAGGAAAAAGTTAATTTGTCAAGCAATGTTGTGATAGCTTTAAATTCATTCCGCATAAAGGACAGCTTGCCAACAACTTTTGTATATAAATGCAAAAACTGAGTGATCTAGACCTTTGTGAGTCTAAGATAAGAAATAAGGTCATTGGGATTTGTAGTAAATATGATAAGCTTAAAATGGGAAAGGGAGATGTCCTACTCCTAGAAAACTTTCTTAATGAAGAAATCGTTACCCAAATCAAACCTCACGTTCTCACCACAAGCAAAAACCAAAATGAGGTCAGACAACACAAAGCGGATGTGAAACTCCAAGGTGTGCTGGATGGAGCAACAAGAAATTGAAAGCTTGAAGATAAGGATAGATATTTTAAGAGATGATTTGCAGAGGAGGAATGACTTTGACACAGACTAATATGTAATGTTTCTTCTTAGCAAAAAAAAAAAAATCATCAAATTTTGAGCAGTAAAGGTTGTTTCAATCAAAAAAATAACCATCAATTTGAATTGTACAACTCGAATTATATAAATATGGAAGTTTTCAGCTCTATAGCTGCAATATTTATGATTTTTTGACAAAATTTGGAATTTCGTGAGAATTTTCTTCCGAACTGCAAATTTAGCCTTTGATCCATTTTCACATAATGCAGTTTTATAGTATTCAGTATTTCATGTGGCTCAAAAAAATTAAGCATCAAGTATATAATGCCCTCTTTAAGCTCAAGAAATCTTGTAGCTTTCCTATGTGTAGTTTTTGATTTGAGTGCATGAAAATGCATATTTGCACTTTGCGAGCACGAGACTTGAAATTGTTTTTTTTTGTCAATTTTGATGGACCATAATTTATTCAATTGATTTATTGTACTTCCCATGATTCTTTTCTGCAATAAAGACTTGTATGACCTTGTAATTCCGACCAACATTACGTTAAATTGGCAAAAGTTAGAAGAAGTGAACACCTTTAAATATCTGGGGTCCACTATATGTAGTGATGGAAGATCAAGTAAAGAAATAAAGACAAGACTTGAGATGGCCTCAGCTGCCATGACAAGGCTGAATGTGATCTGGAAAAGTAACATCAGTTTTCCTGTGAAGATCAAATTATACAAATCACTTGTATTATCTATTCTCTTGTATGGGTGTGAGGGCTGGACACTCACTGCAGATACAGACCGAAGGATTCAGGCTTTCGAGTATAAATGTTATAGAAGAATTTTGCGCATTTGCTATAAAGAGCACAAAACAAATGTCTATGTTAGAGAGAAAATAAACACATATGCAAGCCACCACTTTTGTCAGTAGTCTTCTTCTTGCGATCGCATCTTTGATGTTTACACCGTCAGATGAACGATGACCTTGTAAAAAAAGCATTACTGATTTGGTGAGAGTTTATTGACTGTAGTTATGATTGTACAAAGTCGGGCAATTTGTTCAGTGTGAAGATGTTTGAAAAATGTTGTAATTCCCCAAAATTTTGAAATGCTGTAACTGTTGTTTGATGTCCGTTTTAAAAATTTTAAAAGGAAATTTTATGGCTCGAAGAGATCTATAAACAAAGACACTCTATAAACAATAGGAAAAATCACTTTGTGATTACCTAATTGAATAGGTGGTATCTCAGTTTGTTGTGTCCTAGGCAGAGTCTGAAGATTATAACTTGTTTTCTGTTCGGTTGGTGACAGACATCATATTTGGTTGCATTACGTTTCTGTAATTGGTCTTGTGAAGTCTCGGTATTCTACATTGTGAATATACTTGGTTTCAATCCCTATATGGGGGACAGAATTAGTGTATAGTCAACTACGTGTATGGCTAGGTGCCAGTGTGATATGATGGCTATTGTTTGCCCAGATTCTTGTTAAAGCAGAGATGCGTTGTTTATTTCTTCTTGTCGCTCCTAATGGAGCATGAAGCCAGCACTGTAGTTGTTCTTAGAGAGCCTGCATTGACTCATGCGTTCCTTACATAGTATGGAGTCAACATTGTCTTCAGTAAGCCTTCACCAAACATATACATGCTACAGCAGTGATTTCTATGGCAATCGATTTTACATGATTGGAGAGCCAGCCATATTAAAATATGTTTATGTGCAGAACTACTTGTCTGGTAAAACAGGGTGAGGTAAGGGAAAGAAAATATACACACCATACATGACACACACTAGACTATAGAGAAATGAAACTCTGACAAGCAGGCAGAAAGGAACAAGACCATATACACATCAGATGTCTTGATTAATGGCACACTACATAATTATGAAGCCAAAACTGTTCAAAAGATGTGTACTTTTATTAATGAACTTGCATATTCATAAACAAGTCAGCAATGTTCATTTGAGAATGTCAAGTTCAACAGTTCATTCTTACTTAAATCTGTAAACTACATCAGTGATCTATGACTCAGTTAATGACACAATTCACATATGAGTGTATGTTTAGGAACAAATGATGGTAGTTGTGAGATACTGTCTGTAAAATGTTGTGACAATGATATTTTCTCAACGACAAATAAAACAGTTCTCATCTTTACATTTATAAAAAGTTGTAAAATCTCAGCTGGATGACACTCACACAGTTGTCATGGTAATGATAATTTTATAATGGCGAGACAACTCTCAATAGTTACTGGAACACACAATGTGGTTATGCTGCCTTTTGAGAGCCCTTCTTTCCTATCAGTGACTTGTGAATGTGAGGGATTACACCTGTACAGAGACAAAAATAATACAGGTTTAGTGTCCACTCTTACCTGAAGGGTCATATGTTTGTTCTCACCTGTTACAATTGATGCAGAAATTTCATTTATCAGTGGACATTATCAGTTTGAATCTGACAGTTATTAATTCAACTTGACAAGTTCATGTGTTTGGATACCTCCACAGATGCCTTGATGAACACCTTATATAACACAAAGACTTTTTTTTCTCATCAAAGGGTTTGACAGTTAAGCTGTCAATGTGCTGTTTTTGTGGCAGAAGCAGAAGTTCAAATATCTAAGGAACATGTATAACACAGACAGAAGATCACTTTGATTGAATAGTGAATGAGAAACTAGGTGCTGGAGAAGAACAGCTGACTTGAGAATGAGACCAATGAGAAATGACAAGATAAAGAAAACCACTAGAACAGTAAAGAAGAAAACACAGAAAATGGGATATAAACACAGAAAATGGGATATAAACATAGAAATGGGATATAAACACCGATTAAAATCAAAGGAAAAGAACAGCCCACAAGAAAATGCATTTCGGGGTTAACATACATCTTGGGGATACAATACCACAGCACACAAATTTTAATTTTTCAAGATGTGGAAAAATGATCATGTGTAAAAAGACAGTAATAGGGATGACTTAGAAGTATAGTAACGTATAAGAATGACATAACAAGGTTAAGATTCCTGGAATTTGGCATCGAATGAAAAACTTGCAGGGATAGATGTATGAGAGCTTGAATGCAACCAGCTTGCTACAGGAACAGTTAGCATTCATATAATTTGACATTTGCTGAGGGAGACTATGGGTCTACCCATATGCAGTAATGTCGATTCTGATCCACAATAACAGCTACATAAAACAAGCGTGATCACCAGAAGACAAATTCATATGATGGCAGATAACTTAAGCACACCACAGTAAGCCATGCTTGTCAAAAGCTAACGTAGTATTAGTTTTTGACCTGCATTCTTCTCAGTCATATCATCATTTCCCTTTTTGCTTTGACTCCAGACCAACGCTCTGAGCGTTGCAAAATTCAACGGCCGTGCCAGCACAACGCTCAGAGCGTTGTTTTTAGTTTATCACGAATACACCCCAAAAATCGTCCGTTTAATGCAGTTCATATTTTAAAACTCGTAGAATGACTTCCGCTACTTTTAAACAACCAATCTGACTGTAGTTAAGCAGCACACGTGCATGTTTTGATGTTATTATCACAATTTGTGTGACGATTCGCGTGTTTGCGTTGTTAATGCTAGAGAAATATGTCACGCTTTATATTTACATTTTCTAAGTCTCCTAAGCAAATAATTGTATCAAACTACTTTGAAACATTGCTGACATTGATGACGATTGTTTGGTAGTCACAGTTTGTTGTCAAAATACGGAATCGGTGCAGAAAAGCTAGACACATTAGATTTAGTTGATGAGTGGGCGTAGTCATATTCTGGCAGATCAAAAAGCAACAAAACTAGACCCACCGTAACATCCAATCACTAGTCCTAGGTAGAAGATGAAGCTAGCGATACTATTAAAACATTAAACAAGTGTAAAAAAGTTTTCATATGACGTTATTCTTCTTTATTTGTTTGACAATTACGTAATGCACAATTTATTTTTTTCTTACAAGGGACCACAGTAAAAACTGGTGTGAATAACACTAAATGTACTAATTGTGGCCATAAGCAATGTTTTTTTTACTTTGTATATGGATTAACTTGATGTCTGAAGACTAAAAAGACAGTTTTTTTTTTTTTTTTTACTACAACAGTAATTTGTCTTTGGTAAGATCATATTCTAGAGTTAAATTTTTCAAGCAAAATGTTTTAAGTATACCGAAAACACTTGTGTTAATACTACCAAAGACGTTATATATTACAATTCTCTATCCATTTCCCTACAGTAATAAGTACACGTTCACAAAAAAAAGATTAATATAAAATTTACACTAAAAGACAGTACACTTCACCGTTTAGAATTCTTCAAAAAATAATTATTGCACAGGGTGGAAAATATGAGGGAAGGTCAAAAAGTAACGCCTCCTATTTTTTATGTATGTAAATACTGCATCGGTGTGCAATTTGTAAATTTAGCAGGATTCCTCAAACACTCTTCTGTACTGTATAGCATTACCAACCTGTTTAAGTAACAGGTGGCACCACTGTAACAGTTTAAAAATGGCTGCCAAAGACGTTCGGTTAAAACAACGTTATGTCATAGAATTCCTCAATGCTGAAGGCGAGACCCCAATTCGCATCCACGAATTTTTGAAGAATGTTTATGGAGATTCAACAGTGGATGTTAGCACTGTCCGACGTTGGGTACATCGTTGTGACGAAGCTAAAGTAGGTCAATCCTCAATGGCTGACGCAAAGCGGACTGGCCGTCTGTCTACCGCAGTGACTACACACAACATTCATCGAGTTGATGGCATCATTCGTGGTGACCGTCGGGTAACACTGGATGAACTTTCTTCCATGTTGTCCATTAGTAAAGGCAGTGTCCAGAACATCATTAAAAACCTGGGTTATTCAAAAGTTTGTGCACGGTGGGTACCCAGAATGTTGACAGACAGACATAAAGAAACAAGGAAAACCATAGCCCTCAACCTCCTGCACCGTTACAAAACTGAAGGAGAAGAGTTTTTATCGAATATTGTGATAGGTGATGAGACTTGGGTTCATTTTTTTTAACCAGAATCCAAGAGGCAGTCAATGGAATTGCATCACACAACATCGCCGACAAGAAAGAAGTTAAAAAGTTCACCATCTGTAGGGAAAGTTATGGCCTCCGTGTTTTGGGATGAGAAGGGTGTGATTCTTCTCGTGTTTTGGGATGAGAAGGGTGTGATTCTTCTCGTGTTTTGGGATGAGAAGGGTGTGATTCTTCTCGTGTTTTGGGATGAGAAGGGTGTGATTCTTCTCGACTTCTTGGAACAGGGAAACACGGTGAATGCAGGCCGTTACATTGAAACTTTGAAGAAGCTTAGAGGTCGTCTTCAGCGACTTTACCCATTAAAAGATCAGAGAACTGCACTACTGTTGCACGATAATGCCACGCCACACACCACTAAACGCACCATTGATGCAATTGCAGAATTTGGCTGGACATTATTACCACATCCCCCTTACAGTCCCGATCTTGCACCTTCTGACTTCCATCTGTTTGGAACACTGAAAGAAGATCTTCGCGGACATCACTTTGAGGACACCGAGACCCTTAAACGCGCTGTACGCCAGTGGTTTAGGAAAAAGGACACAAATTTTTACCGTGCGGGGATACATGCCCTTGTGAGAAGGTGGACAAAAACTGTAACAAATAACGGAGACTACACTGAGAAATAAATTTTTGAAGTTCAGACTTGAGGCTACATTTAAATGTGAATTTTATCTGTTTTCTTGCCTATTGAATGAAATTAAAAATTACGAGGCATTACTTTTTGACCGTCCCTCGTAATTATGGAGTCAGAGTTAAGCAGCATGGAGGATCCCTACAGCTGGCCTCCATGTTGGAAGAATGTGCCAAACAGTTCATATGCTCAAGCAATGGTGGTTTCTGTAGCAGCTGGTTTTACATGATAAGGGCTGCCAGACCTATGCCACATCCTACACGATAAGGCTGCCAGACCTATGCCACATCCTACATGATAAGGCTGCCAGACCTATGCCACATCCTACACGATAAGGCTGCCAGACCTATGCCACATCCTACACGATAAGGCTGCCAGACCTATGCCACATCCTACACGATAAGGCTGCCAGACCTATGCCACATCCTACACGATAAGGCACCCAGACCTAATCCTACACGATAAGGCTGCCAGACCTATGCCACCTCCTACACGATAAGGCTGCCAGACCTATGCCACATCCTACATGATACACGATAAGGCCACATCCTACACGATAAGGCTGCCAGACCTATGCCACATCCTACACGATAAGGCTGCCAGACCTATGCCACATCCTACATGATAAGGCTGCCAGACCTATGCCACATCCTACACGATAAGGCTGCCAGATCTATGCCACATCCTACACGATAAGGCTGCCAGACCTATGCCACATCCTACACGATAAGGCTGCCAGACCTATGCCACATCCTACACGATAAGGCTGCCAGACCTATGCCACATCCTACACGATAAGGCTGCCAGACCTATGCCACATCCTACACGATAAGGCTGCCAGACCTATGCCCATAAGGCTGCCAGACCTATGCCACATCCTACACGATAAGGCTGCCAGACCTATGCCACATCCTACACGATAAGGCTGCCAGACCTATGCCACATCCTACATGATAAGGCTGCCAGACCTATGCCACATTCTACATGATAAGGCTGCCAGACCTATGCCACATCCTACACGATAAGGCTGCCAGACCTATTGCACATCCTACATGATAAGGCTGCCAGACCTATGCACATCCTACATGATAAGGCTGCCAGACCTATGCACATCACATTATCGGAGTTCTATGATTTCTCCTCGGGGAAAACACAAGTCTCTCAGTCCCTGCAGTAACAGCACTGTTTCTTATAGAAATCACAAAAAATCTCTCATACACAAGAATTCTTGCTGAACCGTTTGAGCGTAATTTTGAATGTTGCTACAACTACAAAAAATGAACGAAACGTGTTGTGAATGAAAAAGATAAATGCAAAAAATATATATATAAAAACTGCACACAGGATTTTGAAGAGGAAAAAAACCAACAAAGTTCTGTTCATCTTTGGTGCGAGCTCAGCTATTTTGGTGGCTTATTTGCATGTTTATAAATATGCAGAATGCTAATGTTGATTGGCAGAGAACTATGGGTATTAAAAAGACAACAACTTCCAAAAATGATATGCCAAGGATTTATCACAATCCTGAAGATAGATTCTCTGACCTATGGTGCCCCACCTTGAAGTGGTGGGTCGGCTTGAGTGCCTTGATGATGTGAGCTATATCAGCGGGAGCTGTTGCTCCTGGTAGGTTCAACAATGCTGAGAAGGTCAAAATTGAAGGGACAAAGTGGGCACACCCCCTTCCTCCAGGTTAAATGAGGTTGGAGGCTGACAACCCTGCTGGAAAAATCTATTTGTCACAGAAACTGAAACAGCTGAGGAAAGAAATAAAAGCCAGAGTCAGGAAGAACCCTCGCAAGAAAGATGTATGACACAGAGACCTGTTGAAAGCCAGTCAATGGAAGTCAGGCTGCCGACACCACTTCTAACAACGAAGGCAAAAATTAGAATAGGCACCTGGAACATGCGGACAATGCAGGAGGCCGGAAGGACAGCACAGGTAGCCGGAGAGATGAGACGATATGGAATAAAACTCTTAGGACTTGCAGAAACAAGAATAAATGAAACTGGTGAATTCATAACCAATACAGGGGAAAATGTCATATATTCAGGACACGAAGATGAAGACCACACTATTATGATGTCCCAGGAAGCTAGAAAAGCACTAACAGAATGGGAATCAATATCACCCAGGACGGCAAGATTCCAAGGAAAAAGGAAGAAAAATCACCATTATTCAATGTTATGCCCCTACAAACAATGCAGATGAAGATGCGAAGCAAGATGAACTCCAAGGAACATTGGACAAAACACACAGGAGACATTAAGATAGAGTAATGGGAGATTTAAATGCAAAAGTAGGAGTAGACAACAAAAACTGTGAACTAACCATGGGACAGAATGGCATAGAAAATAGAAATGAAAATGGAGAACTCTTTGTAAACTTTTGTGATTTGAATGACCTGGTCATCGGAGGGACTATCTTCCCACACAAAGACATAGACAAGACCACGTGGAACTCCCCAGATGGGCACACGCAAAATCAGATAGATCACTTCATCATAGAAAGAAAATGGAGATGCTGCCTACAAGAGTAAAGACAGGAGCTGACATAGCCTCAGACCACCACCTAGCATCACTGTGGATAAAAATTGAGGGCGCACAAAGACAGGACAGAAAGAGCAAGACCGAAATATAATACCCAGTTCCTTATGAACAAAGACACAAGAGTTCAGTTCAAGCTAAAGTTGTGAAGTAGATTTGAAGCACTGGAGAACCTTGAAGAGGAAAGTATAGATAATCATTGGTGCACAAATACAGGGAGTCGGAGTAGCTCAGAGGTATGGCGTCCGTCTCATATTCAAGAGGTACCGGGTTCGAATCCCAGTTGAGGGATTATAATTTATTAAAATATTTTTTCAGAACCAGTGGTCCTAATTACGTCATACTCCCCCCTGGTCTCATGGGTAGTGAGATCGGATGCCTAGCCTTCTCGGATAAGGGCAAAAAAATAGGATGTCCTGTGTGCAAGTTACGCACATTAAAGATCCCACGGTAGTTGGAAATTGTAAAGAGTAGGCTTATCAGGCCACTGTCCTGGCAAAATTTAAAAATTAGGAAACCTACCCACCACAAAAATATTTATAGAATGTGTGATTCCTATACATTATATACACAAATTGGGATTCTCGCTGGTGCTGTGGAGTTCGTGCACTGCGCTTAGATCCTCCTTGTGCAATCTAAGGGAGGAGATCAAAGCACTGATTGTCTGTGTGCAACGAAGATAGTCCTTAAAAACCAAACCAATCAGGAAGCATACAGGTGAAGAAGTTCTTGGCAAAAGAAATAAACAACAGAAGGAATGGCTCACAGAAAACACATGGAGCCTCATAAGAGACATCAAACAACAAGTAAACAACTGTAAAGAGGCAGAACAGACAACACAACTGCTCACAATACATTGGGAGCTAAACAGGAAAGTGAAAAAGAGTGCGAGCAAGATAACATTGAAAAACTAAGAGGAAGCAGAGATTGCGACAATAAAAAAAAGACTTGAAAACATCATATAATACCATTAGAACTTTAAGAAACAGCTAAACCACAATACAACAGTGAAGAGCAGAGAAGGACAAAACATTAGCAATGAAGAAAAACAAAGGGCTAGATGGGCTGAATATTTAGAGGAAATCCTAAACCGTAACCAACCAATACAGCAACCCATCATAGAACCAGCAGAAGAGCCACTACAGTGCAACATGAACCCACCCACTAAACAAGAGATCTCTCAGGCAAAACAGCTAAAAAACAGGAAGGCTGCAGGACCACATGGGATACCACCAGAAGCCCTGAAGGCAGATATACCATACACTACAGAGTTGCTACACCAGCTCTTCAAGAAAATCTGGGGAAAAGAGGCCATCCTAAAGAGCTGGAAGGAAGGCCATATTATCAAACTGCCAAAGAAAGGAAACTTGACTATGTGGCAACTGGAGGGGTGTAACACTGCTAGCAGCGGCTGGAAAAATTTTGACTAGAGATTTGTTGGACCGTATTAAGAAGGTGGTGGATGACAAACTCAGAGAAGAACTGGCAGATAGCAACACTCAGAATCATCACAGAACAATCAAACGAATGGCAGACCCCCTTATAAATAAATTTTGTGGACTTCGAAAGGGCTTTCGATAGTATAGATCAACACGTGATATGGAAAATCCTGAGACATGGAATCCCAGAGAAATTCATTAAAATCATTTAAAGATTTCGAGACCTCAAGACGCAGCAATAGAGACCGCAGTCAGCGACTCATAGCTTGACTGCCTGCGTCAGGACCAGCGAACCAGAGCTGGTCAAGACCGCACTCCACCTCCACGTGGTGGTCCTGGAAACAGTCTGCAGCAGTGCAGGCTGGCTGAGCGAGTGTGGATTGCAATGGGAAGGCAAACCCGGTCCTAAAAAATGCCGTGCAGAAGTCGGATGTGTCGACCGAAAGGTGCAGATATCACAGCTTAGACGTAAACAGACACAACGCAACCACCGTCCGTTTCAGGGCGAACGAAGAAGAAGAAAAAATTTAAAGATTTCTACCAGGAGGCCTCATACAATATAGTGCAAAAAGGAAAACTATCAGAGTCCTTCACTGTACAGTGGGGTCAGACAGGGGTGTCTGCTATCACCAAAGATTTGTCTCATGGTCATAGACTTGGTTATAAGTCATACAACAAAAGGAGAGAAAACAGGAATACAGTGGGCATTCAACAAACAGCTGGAGGATCTTGAATTTGCAAATGATTTGTGCCTTCAATCACATAGACAGCAAGATATGCAGGAGAAAACAAATAGATTAGTGACAGAAGCATGGGACTACACATAAATATAAATAAAACAAAGGAAATGAGGATAAATAATAGGCAGATGGACTCGATGAAGATCAATGGTCAAGTTATTGAAGAAGTAGAAAGCTTTACATATTTGGGGAGTAACACTGACAAAGGAGGGGGAACCGATGGTGACGTCTGTTCTAAGATAAATAAAGCCAAATGTGCTTTTAATGCCCTTCGACCAATATGGAACTCCTCAGCTATATCCAGAGAGAACAAAATAAGAATCTGTAAATCAAATGTAGAAGTCAGTCTTGCTGTATGGCTCAGAGACATGGCATGTCTCAAAGAGTACCACCTCCAAACTACAGATATTTGTAAATAGATGTCTCCGACGGATCCTCCGTATAAGATGGCCAGATATTATAACAAATATAGAGCTAAGGAAAAGATTCGGGCAACAGCCAATACAAATGGAAATTAAGGTAAGAAGGTGAGGATGGATAGGACATACACTCCAAAGAGAACATTAAGCATAGCCAAAGGTGCCCTTGACTGGAACCCACAAAGGAAAATAACGAACAAACTTTAATTTCGAAGGGTTAAGAATGGGGAGCGCAGGCTCGTCTAACATTCTGCCCTTCCAATGAAGAGTGGGGAGGCCAAGGAGAACATGGAGAAGAAAAGTAGAAGAGGAGGCTAAGGAAATTGGAATGACTTGGGCACAGCTGAAAAAGACTGTCCAGAATAGAAATCGATGGAGAGCAACTGTTTCAGCCTTATGTTCCACAGGGAACGGAAAGGAATGATGATAGATTCTAAAAAATGGCATGTAAAGAATTAAGAATGTTCCAACTGTAGCATTTATGATATTAGGAATGAATCAACAAACATTCCTGGCATCCACAAGCATCACAATAAACAACTGAATTCATACATATTTCTAAACGACCATCTTTCACTGCAATATCATGACAGGCACAGACAGCTACAGCTCTTTTGATGCTAGAAGAGAAATGAAAAAAAAATATTCTCCATCAGGTTGTCTTTTGTTGTCCTCCCAGTGAACTCTGTGCTGTCCTGGAGGTCTGGATCCCTGTCTTTCTGTGCACCAATGCACTAACTACTTTTGCCATAATTGGTGGGCCATCACTATTTTTGTAGCAAAAGTCTTTTTAATATATTGTGATCAGATGTCTGTATTTTTCAACATAATGATGCTATCTCTTTGGTTTTTAGTACTCCTTTGATCTCAAATTGTTTGACTTATGCTGTATAGAACTCCTATTTCAACAGATGTGCGGTCTTAACGACAGAAATGATTTTACACAACACAAAATAAGATGTAACACATTCTTGCAAAAATCTGCACAATGTCAAATGTAAGAGAGACAAGATAGACAGTGAACTCACCACCACCAGCAATGGTTGCCTTGATGAGCGAGTCCAACTCTTCATCTCCTCTGATGGCTAGCTGCAAGTGACGTGGTGTGATACGTTTTACTTTCAAATCTTCCAACATGTCATGACAAATATAAGTTTACAGAACAGAACCAGAACCCTCAGGACACAAACCAGTGTTTGTTATAGAAAATGCCACAGGGGAAGACAAGAATGTGGAGGTCAAAGAGAACTTGGAAAGACTATAAAGGGAGGCTACATCAATCCTTGTGGACAGAATTAGATTAAGGCAGCCTGAAACAGAAATATGGGGCAAGCAAGAACTACAAACATATTACGAAGAATAAAAAAGAACTATGATGACAACATATTAAACCAAGATGTTTTAATCATTAGAACATTTTAATACATATAAATAAAGTAATGGAAACAGTCAATTACACTGCGACAGAAATACATTCAAAGTATTATAACTTGCTAAGTATCGCTGCTATGGATTCACCACCATTCGCAAAGATTCTAACAGACAACATGAAACAGGGCTAGTCATATACATCTCAACATCTCTTCAGTACAGACGCCGTGATGATCTAGAACATACTGGCATTGAATGTATATGGCTGGAAATAAAACTCCACAACCTGACCCCCGTTTTAATTGGTTACCTGTACCGAAACCCTAGCTCTTCTGCTGTATGGTTTGACACATTCTCACAAATGATGGACAACGTTTGGGCTTCTTCGAAGGAAATTATTCTACTGGGGGATTTCAATATTGACCTTCACAAATCGAACAACACGTGGAATGATATCACCATCTCATACAACCTCACACAGTTAGTCAATCAACCCACGAGAGTAACAGATTCATCATCTACACTAATTGATCATATCTATACGACCTGCCCAGAAAACATTGTAGAATGCACAGTTACACGGACAGCATTAAGTGACCACTATCCCATTTGCTGTACCTGGACGAGAAAAGGGTTCAAAGCACCTAAAACGGAACATATCACAGTCCATTACAGGAATTTCAAAAACTTTAACCTTTCAATTATTCCTACAAGACCTACAAATATCCCCTCTCTCATACGTGTACCAACTTCCCCATCCAGAAGAAGCCATAACATACTGGACACAAACTTTTAACAATGTATTCGATAAACATGTTCCTATAAAGCAAGTTCGTGTTAAAAATATCAGAAAGACCCCATGGATAACAAACGAAATATTAACAATGAGAGAACGGGACGAAGCACATAAGCTCAAAGATTTCAGCAGGTATCGGATGCTTAGAAACAAAGTACAATACCTCATTCGTCAGGAAAAGAAACAACATTTCAGAAAGATGATTCAAGACAAAGCAAACAGTAAAGAAGTCTGGGCAGCCATTAGAACACTAACACACAAAACAAAGTCACTAAACTCTTTACCAAAAAGCTGCTCCCTCACGGCTACTCATTTTAGTAACCACTTCAAAACAGAAATTAACCATCTCAAATCGACACTAAAGCCAATGGACTGCAATATTAGTAAATTGACCGCCTTCTGCAACACTGAACATACCATAACAGATCTTAGAGATATTCCTTTTCTAACAGTACACGAAGTTCTCAAATATATCTTGGCATTAAAAAACAACAATTCATCTGGTCTTGATGGTATCAGTAATAAGATTCTACGTTACGCTGCATCCATCATTTGCGACTCCTTAGCCTATGTGTACAATCAATGTATTGCACACAACTACTTTCCCACAGCATTTAAATCTGCCAAAGTGTATCCTCTCTATAAATCTGGCTCACATAGCGATCCCAACAGTTACAGACCAATATCCCTTCTATCATCTCTTTCAAAACCACTAGAGAAACACATTTACAACACCACATTTCAACACTTAACAACAAACCAACCTGCTCATTGAGAGCCAGTCAGGTTTCAGACCCAAACATTCCTGTCACACAGCTCTCACCAAAATGGCAGATAACTGGCTGTCGAACGTAAATGATGGAAAATTAGGTGGTGCTGTTTTTGTTGACTTCAAAAAGCATTTGACATGATTGACCACACTATCTTGGTTCAAAAGTTGGAAACCCTCAGAATAGGCCCTAATCCACTAAACATCATCAAATCATTCCTGGGAGATCGACAACAGTTAGTGCTTCACAACAACTCACATCAGATTTCTCGAAGATAGATACAGGAGTACCGCAGGGTTCTATTCTTGGGCCCCTACTCTTCGCAATGTTCATCAATGACCTACCACTACATCTAAAATATTCAACATGTGACCTCTTTGCAGATGATTGTACTATCTACACTAGTGACAATGACTGCGTGGCACTTGAAATGACTCTTCAATGTGATGTAGACAATCTAACAAAATGGAGTAATATGAATCGTATGCCATTAAACACAGCAAAAACGAAATCTATGTTGATTACCACCAGACAGAAACTCCTAAACTGCACCAAAAGATCGCTACAGGTACACGCGGAATCAATACAAATTGAACATGTAACAGAACACAAAGTTCTAGGAATTACGATTGACCAGCACTTAACGTGGAACTCCCATGTACGGAATTTAACCAAACACTTGGCTCAAAAGACGTACCAGCTAGCCAAAATAAAACACTTCTTAGACGCAGACACTAGACTATTGTTCTATACCTCACATATACAGACACATCTAGATTACTGCTCTACACTATGGGATGGTTGCCCTGCTTCCACCTCAAAGAGACTGCACTCCCTGCATAAGAGAGCAATACATCTGATCACCGATAATTGCACGATATCACACACAAGGACAGGAAAAGAACCCACAATACTACAGAGGCTAGCCTACTCTGGAGCCTACTTATGGAACAGCCTTCCACACCACCTAAAAAGCCTACCTACACAATACTCATTTAACAAAGCACTTTTCAAACACTTCCTAAACACTAATTACACTGACAAACAACATTTTTCTTTCTTATATAAGAATAAGTGTTCTTAGGTCAGTTTCTTGCGCTGATTTCAAATTTGAAATCCGTTTATCTCTATCACGTCGGGTTCTTAAGATATTTGTGAATAAATATATTTTTGGGAAACCGTTATTTGCTCCGTTTCATTTTTACTATATAACTTTTTAAAAAAAAATTAATAAAATGCAAAATAATTCTACTTTTTATACTGCTAAAAGATGCATGACATATGTTACGTTATATTTCAAATAGTTACTGTATTTTGAAATAATTCTGAGTGAAATATGGCTTCTAGAAGTTGTAGAAATTCGGCTGATCTGTTCTGTTACGTGTGCGCATATTTTACCGATCGTGTTCACCAGAAAAACTTTACACCATTGCTAAAGAAAGCATATGAACTTTATTTCGATTCGAAAGTTGATGATGCAAATAAATCTTGGAAGCCAAATGCAGTTTGTTCTTCTTCTTCTTCTTTCGTCCTTAGCCAACGACCGGCAAAGCAGTCAGTGGCCATTACGCCTAGTGGCGTCTTAAGGGCAACAGCGAATAGATTTTCTTTGCCGTTGTTCCCATCACGCCTAATGGCGTCTTTAGGGCAACGACAAATCAATCCGTTTGCTGTTGTTTCCTTAATCAAAGTGACTGGCAAACGGGTGATCAGCCCGTTGGGGCAGTTTGTTCGACTTGTGCAAATACATTGGCAGGTTGGTTACGAAAATCGCCGAAGCATAAGTCGATGCCTTTTGGAGTGCCAGTAATATGGCATGAACCGACAAATCACGCTACTGATTGTTACTTCTGCTTGACAAATATCTATGGTTTCACTTTTAAAACTAGAAAGTCTGTGGTTTATCCAAATATTGAATCGGTTTCGAAACCAGTGCCTCATGATCCAATCACGTGTCCGATCCCAGTTCCACCAGAACAATATCCGTTGGACGTGAATGAACCATCAGAAAGTGATAGTTTACCTGCTTTAGAAACTAATTCTGACTCAGATTATATACCGGTGAATGATGGTGTTCACTTAATTAACCATTCAGAACTTTCAGATCTAATACGTGATCTCGCTCTCACCAAAGGACAAGCGGAATTACTCGGTTCGCGACTCAAAGAATGGAATCTTTTAGCGCCCAATACTCTGATATCTAAATTTCGTCATAGACACAGAGATCTTGTTCAATACTTTGAGATGGATGATGACATTTGCTATTGCAAAGATGTAAAAGGTCTAATGGTGCACCTCGGTCATGAGCACATAGTCAACGAATGGCGACTTTTCATCGACTCTTCCAAGACTAGTCTAAAAGCCGTGTTATTGCATAATGGAAATTTATTTTCATCAATTCCAGTCGCCTACTCTGTTCATATGAAAGAAACTTAATGACAATATGGCTATACTTTTGGCAAAAATAAAGTACAATGACTACCAATGGCGGATTTGTGGAGACCTAAAGGTCATTGCAATTCTCACGGGCATACAGACTGGGTATACTAAATTGTGTTGCTTCCTATATGAATGGGACAGCTGCAACAGACAGGAACATTATGCAAGAAAGGTGTGGCCTATCAGGGATCGTATGCAGCTCGGGCATAAAAATGTAATACACGAGCCATTAGTTAACAAAGACAGCATCATTTTACCACCGTTACATATAAAGTTGGGGCTCATGAAGAATTTCGTAAAAGCGTTAGATAAAACGAGCAAAGCTTTCACTTATCTTCGAGAAAAGTTTCCGCAAATTAGCGATGCAAAGATAAAGGAAGGTATCTTTGTAGGACCTCAGATTAGGAAAGTTATTGCAGACAAACAATTCGAGAACTTGTCACATGGTAGTGAACTTCGTGCATGGATGGCATTCAAATCGATCTTCGATAACTTTCTGGGAAATCACAAATCTGTCGACTATGTGCATATTGTTAAGCAGTGCATAGATGCATACAGAATTATGGGCTGTAACATGTCCCTCAAAATCCATTTGCTCGATTCGCATCTTGACTTTTACCCGGCCAACCTTGGCGAAGTCAGCGATGAACATGGAGAACGATTCCATCAAGATATCGCCGTAATGGAGTGTGACCATGCTTGCCGATTATTGTTGGATGCTTCATCGCGATGTACCACATGCCATTCACCGACGAAAGTCGACTGCAAAGAAATTCAAGCCTACATAACTGTTATACTTCTTGTACAAATGATGTTGTAATACTGTATGCCTTGTTAAAAAAATTCAATTGCGTATTTCTAGAGATCCGGACCTGATAGAGAAAAATGGTTTGCAGATTTAAAAACAGCGCATTAAAATTGACCAGAAAAACATAGAAATGTTAGAGAAAGAAAAAAAAATTTTTTTTTGTTAGCCAGTGTTATCTACCCCCATAGAAACATCATTTGCCTGTCAACATCTCATCCATAGGTCAACATTTCTTTTCCTCTTCCGCTCGTTTTTAATGGGAATAATTTGTTTTATATCCATGTAATACTATTATATAATGTAATGTATGTGAGAATGTACCCGCATACCACTGTACTGTAGAGATGTGAATGTTTCCGTTTGCTTAAATGGGTCATGTACATGCAGATATAATTTTTTTTTAAACTGCTGAAAGACTTTTTCTGATACACAAGTGCGCAAGAAAGTGTTATTATTATTATTTCAATTTCCGCCAAGAATGTATGGATGTAAGCGAGAATGTGTTTTTGTAATTTTTGTATTGAGGATTGATGACACATTCAAAAATACTACAGATTAGACGTTTTGACCGCATAAGTGAGTGTCGGTATACATAACTTATTTATTTATTGTTTTGTTTATATTATTTTATTTTTATTATTATTATTTTTCTTCAGTCACTATCTTGTAAAAAAAAAAAAAAAAAAACCTACTCATTTGTTATTATGATTGTATACTGTAAATGCATGCTGTTATGTTAACTTTATAATGTTGCATGCCTTTAAATTAATGCTTAAAGTAATATGTGGGAATAAAAGGATATAGTATGCAAGATTAATGAGAGTGAAAGAGCAGAATGTTAGACGGGCCTGCGCGCCCAATTCTTAACCCTTCGAAAATAAAGTTCGTTCGTTCGTTCGCTACTAGACATCAAAATAACTATGTAATCAATATGTGCAAAATTATATGATACAGTGTCACAAACAAATTCAGTGTATGTTTAAAAAAAAACATACCATATTTACCAACAATGGTACTAACTGGCCATGTCTGCAGAATGGGAGAAGATCGGATACCACGACAAGCATGGGAAACAAAGAGCCAAGGATCCAGACCCCAAGGACGACCCAGAGTCCGCTGGGAGGACAACATTAGACAATCTTTGAAGGACCGAGGACTAGAATGGAACCAGGCCAGGAGGAAGACAGCCGAGAGGATTGTCTGGCGCTCTCTCTTCCAAACCTCTACATCTCACGGTAGAAGGGGAACGACTAAGTAAAGGTACTAACTGATACGTGCTGACTATTTCCAATAAGACACCAAGTAAATTAAATCTAGTTATTTTAATGGCAAAAAATATATACACACACAGGTTTATCATTTAAATGTGACACGATCACATCTAATTTATATTCACATTTGCTTGTGATGAATGCTTGAAGATTATTTTCAATAACTTTCTGCGATTTCAAAGTTATTCCAGGATTGATTGACAATAAGTTGTATTTCGTTACTAACCCTTATTAACTAGTTTCTAATACTTTATAAGAAGCTGAACTAATCTATATCATAATATCAACAATCAACTTTTTTGTTGCTCCAGCTTGTTATACAATTAGGAAACATTTGTTTTTAGTGTTTTATTTTCTTGGTCCAACATATTTATTAATATGGAGTATCACATACTACAATTTAACACTTTTTTGCATACTTATTTATTTATATTGAATTTTTTTAAAAGTTTCTACTTAATTTATATAAATTTGAATAAGAAGTGAAAAAGCAGAGAATAATGTCACAGACGCAGGAGGGTCACGACCACCGTTTTCAAGTCCTAGCATATGTACGTGTTAATACATACGGTCACTGGCATGGTTATGTTTTCTGCCTTGTTGCAACCTGGCTGGACGCTAACAGACTTTTTGGAAATGTAAGATGCTAATGAAATAAATGGATGCTGAATTCAATCATCTTGTTATCTTATTTTATTAATAAATGTTCAAAATTTTAAATGAGTCACAAATGTGCTGTTCTCTAATTTCTAAAATCAGCATTTAATAAATATTTGATTAGGCCCTATGTCTTAAATTTTTCACCATCATAATGTGGCAGACGGCACAGAACATGTAAATATGTAACTATATGTAAGTAGGTAAAGTATCCCGTTACACGCCCATTGAGGCATATTGGGAATATGGTGTTAGGCCCATATTTTCTTGACCATCGGCACACTAGGGGTGACATGGCCAACATCACGCCGGCCGCCTTAACCTTCCCAGAGTTGCTCTGGTACCTAGTTGGGGCTGGGGCGACCCAGGAGCCGTTTGCGGCCTAAAAAAATCCCACCTCATCTGGGGATCGAACCATAGACCACCGAGCTAGGAAGCCAGTGCACTAACCACTATGCTACCGCGGCTCCCTTTGGTTCTTAACCCATGCCAGATTATCCATTTTGCTGGACAAAACAGGTCATGTAATAATAATTCCACAGTACATCTCTGACCCATTAATTAAACACTTCTTGTGCCTTACAGCACTACGACTGCTAGACACTGTAATTAAACAAATATAAAATGTAATATAGGAAGGCCTGCATGTTTATAAATGAATTAGTTTGGTTTTAAGGATCATCACACGAACAGCTTCATCAGTGCTCTGATCTCTTCTTAGCACAGTGCACGAACTCTGTAGCACCGACGAGTATCCCAATGTGTATCTAACAGGAATCATACATTCTGTAAATATTTTCGTGGTAAGTAGGTTTCCTCATTTTTAATTTTGCCGGGGCAGTGACCGTATGGCCCACTCTTAAGATTTCCGATCGCCAAAAGATTTTTAACATGTGCAACTTGCACATTGGACCTCCTTTTTTTTAAATTATCCGAGAAGACTAGGCATCTGATCTCACTACCCAGGAGATCAGAGGGGAGTATAACATCATTAGGACCCACTGTTTCTGGAAAAAAAATATTCCATAAATTATATTCCCTGCACTGGGAGCGAACCCAGTACTTTTAGAATTCTTCTTCTTCATTCGCCCTGAAAAGGACGTTGGATGCGTTGTGCCCGTGTACAGCGAAGCTGTGATACTTGCGCCTTTCAGCCAAAACATCTGACTTCAGCACGGCCTTTTTTGGGACCGGGTTAGCCTTCCCTCTTCGATCTCTACTCACTCAGCCAGACTGCAGTGATGCAGCCTGTTTCCAGGACCACCACTTGGAGGTGGAGTAGGGTCTTGGTCAGCTCTGGTTCGCTGTCCCTGATGCAGGCAGTCTAGCTATGGGTCGCTGACTGCAATCCTCACTGTTGACGCGTCTTAGGTCCCCTTTTAGAATTGAAGGTGAATGCCTACCTCTTAGCACTCCAACCCCCAGTATAAATGGAACATGTTCATTAGTATATCTGTAAGAGAGTTATGCCTTCAACATAAACTAGGCTGGTGGCCACAGAAATTTTATTTGCCCTCTCGTAATTTTAACTGGGATTTAAAGAGATGCCGGACCATCTGTTCCGGGTAATCAACAGTTTACCTGCAGTACTGTCTGGGTTTCTTTATTAGTGGCATACAAGTATTTTGTATATAAGCCTCCAACTGATGCCTATGTCTACTTAGGTCAAGTAGGGGACATAAGTCATATGAAAGATAAAGGTAATCCAATAGCAAATACTGCCACGTGGGAGTAAAGTGTTAAAGACTTCATTCAATTTGCAGCTTCTTTTTATAAAATGGGGCGGCCAGTTCCCTTCCTTGCTGCCTTCACCTTCCCCAGCTCAAGAGCTGAGTAAGGTGGCTATTTTCAGCCGAGTAGACTGGAGCATGAGGCAATCCGATTCACCCGAACCTGATAACTTTGCAGCATCAGACATGCACTTAGGCCTAGCCAATCGGATGCTCCATGAAAAACTTTTTTCACATTTAGGTATTTCTGATAGGTGGTTGAGGAGTTATATAGATAATCCATGAAACCAAGATCAATGATAGGCCTAACCATACTTCGCTAGTATCTACAGCAACTTGCAGCTTAACAGGCTGTGTTTGGGGGGGAAATGAAATCACTATTCATTCAGGTGGGACATAGGCCTAGGCCTATCTGGTCAGTCGAACATTCACTGATTTTGTTGCTGTGACAAACAAATTTGCACAAAGGCTTGGGGGGCGAGAGTGAAAGGAGGGGGTGTGAATAAATTTTCCCGCCATTTTCGATTATAGGAAACTCAATCTGTCCAAAGAAAATAACAGCTGCTGCAAATGCACAAACTGAATTGTGGAAATGGTTCGTTTTACACGTAGGCTACAGCTGTAATCACCGAAACTACAAAAAAATCAAGTGACGAAGCTGGTATAGGCCTACAATATTATGAGAATCGTCTTACTGCTAAAGTAGTAATTCCGGAAGTTGCTTTGTTTTGATTTTGTCAGCTTACATAAAGTAGGCTAACTCATTTTAACAATATAAATGCACATATTGACCAAGCATTTTTTTTTTTCTGGTTGTTAAACGTACCTCAGCAGTCAAGTATTCAAGAATTGCAGCACTGTACACAGCTGCGGTAGCTCCTACACGACCATGACTAGTTGTTCTAGTTTTCAAGTGCCGATGGATACGTCCGACAGGAAACTGTAAATCAGACGCATAAAACGCTGTTATGTGCACCATATTTATTGTAAGACAGCCATAAGAAACAACATAACATAAGACATTACAAATAATTACACCAACAATTAAAACATAATCATACCTGTAGACCAGCGCGCGCTGAACGAGATACGGCTTTGGCCTTTGCCTTTCCAGAATCCTTTCCAGCTTTACCACCAGGCTGAGGAGAAATAATCAAATCACAGGATGAAAATATTGCTTAAACCGTTTACTGTATTAGCAAAAACACTTTAAAATTACATCAAATGAATCTCCGTATCCGATTATTACATCTGGTTATGATATTTAAGGATTTTCGTACCATTTTGGTAGATAATTTCCGTGCTCAATACGATCAACAAACCGGGACAGAATAAATTTTCACCCAAGCCAAAGCGTCAGTTCAAGGTACCACGTGATAGTGTTAACCAATAAAATCGTAGTCACTTAAATATTACCCGCTTTATTCTGTCATTGTTCGAGCGGTATTTGCGACGGCAATGTTTTTAAGCGTACATAAAGGTGTTGAATTTCTATGTCATTAAATTGTTTACTGGTTCAAAAATATAGTTTACCTGTTTTTATTGCAACGATATTTTGCTACTTTAAGGACGTAAAGAAGTATTCGTTTGTTAAAATTTAGCAAGGGTAGTAACCGTCAGCAATTATATGATGCAAGGAACGGCTGGGATTACTTCGCCTTTTAATTTAATTCAGTTTGAATTTAACGTCCTGTATTGTGTCATCATCGGGTGAACAAATAACTTTTGTTAGTTTTGAAAAAGAAACTCTGTACTGAACTTAAGTGTTTGATCTCGATAACGTGCAGTGGCGTAAATACACTGTAAGGGCCCGGGTGCTAATTAAGTGGTATCCCCCTAATACAATGGGCTCAAAAACTGTTATCAATATATGTAAATTCCGTTTTAAAATGTGTACCGTACCATTTACTTCATCGTCTTCAGGATTACCCTCCAGTTTCCCAAGATCTTTCCATGTCTTCTATATCACTGTCAGTTTTGTCTCCAGAAACTGGGACATACCCTAGCACAAAAACAAAGGAAATTAAAAGGATATAAATAAAAGCGAGGATTCCCTCATCCGATCACTACTTTCCGGGGCGCCAATCGGTGCTACCGAATCTTTTGGTCGAATTATTCGGCGGCTACGGATCAAAGAAGAAGACTCGATGCTAGGATCCCCAAGACGTACCCAATCCACCTGGATGGCAGCTACGCCACTGATTTTGTGATCATGCACGTTCAACTTTAACATGTCCTCCCAGTTGTTTACTGGGAAAATCTTTTGTACAAATCTTGAATGATAATGCGTGCAGTAGAAATGTGTGCATACGTATATGTGAGTGCGTGCATGAGCGCGCGTTTGTTTATGTGTGCTAGCAGACTTCCGTCAAATGTTTCTTTCTTGTAAGGAATCGACGACGTCATCCAAACGAACCTGGATAGAATCTCTGAAATACCCATTATCTCTCTTTCTTGTCCTTTGTATGGTAAGCTTTTTGTGACTTTTTCATTTTATTTCTTTCTGTGTTCGCTCTTTCTTTCTTCCTTTCATTCTTTCTTTCTTTCCAGTGCTTACTGTTTTTTTTGGGGGTTTTTTTTTTAAATGTCGCTAGTTTTAAGTAACTTAATTTGCAGTGGCTATTTGGGAAGAGGGCGACTGTCAGCATCAGCCCCCCACCCTCCACATTCACCTAGTATCTGGTGGCTCAGTGTGTGTTGTGTCACACTTAAAGACGTCAGATGACAAATTTGTTTCGAAGGATGTTTATTTCATGTTTAAACTCAATCTCGTTTAGAAAGAGCACCTCATTGGCTAATCGGTTATCGCGCGTGCTTGTCAGTGGCACAGTTATTAGGTTCCAGGATTTAAATGTGGTGTCGTCACGCTCCAGTTTACCCAGCTGTAAATGACTTGATGATTCTGCTCTTGGGTTAGACAAGTAAATAAATAAAGATAATTAACAGGCACTCGGTGCACATAATGGTGCACATAATGATGCACATAATGGAGTACACCAGAGAACAGAACAGAAATATAAATGATAGCCTTACCGGGAATCCAAACGGCGCGATCGTCGTGAAAGGACGCACAGCCAGTTTTACAACCAAAAGGTCCTCGGGTTGATTTCCGGTAAGCCTATCACTTATATTTTCTTTTCTCTTGTCTGGTGTCATTCTCGATGTCCAACAAGTGCCTGTTATTTACCTTTATTTATTTATTTAATTACTGCTCACAGAACTGAGGTTTCCTTCATTGTTTATTTATGAGTTATACAAGGCAAGGCAGCGAGGAAGAGAATCTACCTTTTTGTTATTTACGGTGACGGCCTGTCACGAGATTTGCCTCCCCTTTGCTCTGCAGTAGTGGTCCACCAGTGGCCAAAACCCATCTAAAATGGGTCTTCAAAGGTATCTACCTTCACACAAGATTACTCTTGGCAGAGTTGTAGATAGAAGGATATACCCGTATATGTATTAACGATTTTAGATCATACATGCGCTCTCTTATCTATAAGAACTGAATCAACTAAGAATTTGTAAAATAACACATAACAAATTTAATAATCATTAGTCTTGAACAAATTTAAGTAAATATGGATGAAAGTGACTTTATAGGGTTTTTAAATTGTCTTCACTGAGATTTGATTGGGGACTGATGATTATTGTCCGTTGCTTTCGCCTGTTAACACAAACTTAACTTGCGGAGTACTGCAATGGTTGGTTGTTGAGTCTTCTGTGATGAGGGATCTTCTCTAGAGGCGTCTAGATTAACTTCACTGCTAATGTCAATGTAGGTGTCTTCACAAAGTGTCCACTGTAGATTGTTGGTGTCGACCCCAGCTCTTGAATCACAAGATTGTGGCGAAGACTCTTACTTCAGACTGGTCTGGTACTAAGAACCGTCTTGTAGCTTCGAACCACGAACTTTAGAAAAAATAAAAGAACAAATGTCTCTGCTAAGTACATTTGTGGGCTGAAGGTTAACAGGCGCATTGTCTGGCTGTCCACCCACCAATGTTAGCCTCTCTGAATAATTAGAGTCTTTGAGTATACACAGCGTAGCTCAAGGAAGATAATTAGAAATCACCAATATTCTTCTGGGTATTTTAATGAGAAAATATGTGCTTGGACAGCGCGAGTGCAATGATTTGTGCCTGAACTACAATTAACAAGGTACATATATCTCACAAAATGATACTATGCACTTTATGCACATGTGATGTACTCATCACTCCTCACTGCTCCATTCAGAGTCTGTGATTACTTCTACTTTCGCTTTCCTGAGCGAATTAGCATAAAGCAAACGCCAGTGCTTGCCATAGTGGTTTATGAACATACTATTTTCATATATTGAGCTTGCCAGCCTCCTATGCTTTGTATCGCCACTTAGCAAGTACAGACATGTCAAATTCACGTTGTAAAATAAATTTTCACAACTTACCCCAAATAACTTGGGAAAACCATCTCCTGGCACAGTAGAATGGGCACAGCAATTTTGATTAGCTGCTTCGAACCTTTGGTCTGGGGTAGTTTCAGAATCGCTCTTATCTATTTTGCTTCTGATTCCTTAAGTTTCCAGTCTTGGTATTTAAAATCGCGGGTTCCCTTTTAATTTATAAAGACGCCCAAATACTTCGATCTGTCACTTTTAATTTTGGAATTCTTTGTCCGATCCTTCTCTCTAGCTACTTGGAGTTGTTACTTGACGTTGCTGAAAGCGCAGTCTGATTTGTGTCTCCGACTTCACTAGATTATATATTTTCCTTCAAGCTTCCACATTGGTATTTCCGACCAGCTTTCCAATGAGAGCTAAAGTTTATTTCAGGCTCTCGATTTAGACCAACCCTGTCTCTTTAGAACTAGGTGGGTCGGGGTGTTAAACCAGTACTATATCCTCCGCGTGTTTTAAAATATCAATTTTAAAATTTGAACTCGTGACCTCTTTCAAATATGGCAGTAATACTTCATATTGCACTTGTGCAAACTTACGAACACATCGGTGAACGTATTTCCTGGCTAATACCTTTCCCAACATAATCTCTCAAGACAGGTTATCTGTATTATTGATACAGGGATGGTCCAGCGGATGTATTACCCCAATATCACCTGGGCTTTCGCATATTTCTCAGATGGCTTTCCCAGACTGACAATCTGACTTTCTTTCTGTTGATCGTGCTAACCACCTTGTGTCAACAATGACCGTCTCCATCAAAGGGGCAAGACCACTTAAGTGATAAAAGTATTATCCGCTGACCTGTCTAATTAGCCTTGTAATACTACTATTCACATGGTGATTGATGCGTGATGCCATATGATGATGGATGGCATCCGCATGTCTGGTTTTGTGTAGTGTGTAGATGTGTTCAGTCAAAACAATGTTCATGCAACAATAACAGGGCAATCCACATAGGACGTCAGTAAACTCACGACGTATAAAGTCAATGAGTCTTGAAACAGCCGTTGACGTTTTTCTTCATTATTTATTGTGGACGCCACAGTGACAAAATGGTTACGCAAATGTGTAGGCACATCAAACAGTCATTATCACAGCAACATTCAATACAGCAATAAACGGTAGACAGCATTACAATGATGAGTCAGATGCATGTTATATTTCATAGTGCTGTAAATGTAGTCAGGTGGAAAACTCCATCCTTTTCTATAACAGCCAGGAGATAACCATATGTATGAGATCAGTTCACTCTCCTTAGTTTGACTTCAGCAAGACAGACACGTCTGCCGAAGTATAAATAATGTCCTCAAAAATATCCTCTAGATAATAAAGGTTTTCCAAACCTAGTTCATTTAACAAAGTAGCAAGTAATGGTCCTTGGTACCTGCATCAACCGATGCAGTACAATGCAGCGACATGTGAGCTAGGAAAACATCTCGTGACGACGACTTTCGCAGACAGGCTATGAATCGAAATCGCTCACGACCCAAAATCAATAGAGTTAATGAAAGAGTCAATTTACCTTGCTTTCATGAAATACACAGAAATATCACGCCTCCCGACATGTGGGAAACACTAGAGGTATTATCTCGAATGAACGAAATATCCATTAAGAGGACTACACATTCCTGACAGAACAAAAATAGCGGAGATCCCCTCTTCAACGAGGCATCTCTTTCGCCATTCCAAATCGCTCACTCCCACTAGTGGTGGGCGGAAACCGATCGACAAAGAAGCAAGACAAGTCATGCGCAGTCCAGCGCAAAACGACCACAGCTCAAACTTAACTGCATTCGATACCAACGCGAGAAGACAAATGCTTACCGAGAAAAGTGACTATAAATTCCAAGCAGTTGTTGCCCTTGCGTTATAAAACAGATATTGAAATAAAACGATGTTGCGAGAATTTATCACGCAACATATCACCACCTCCTCCCGATAAAAAAAAAAATGTGGAACATATTTTTTTTTTCAATATCAAAGAGCAAGCGATAAGCGGCTCAAAACGCACGAATTATGCGCTGATAATTAACTAAATTGCCAAACAATAGGCTAATTATAGAGTGTCTGGTGAGGATATACCTCAACAGAAAAATAAATATGTCTCAAAAAATATTCACATCGGGGAGGTGTCACCAACACACATCACGTTAGCATGTAAACACAATATACGTATGCAAGTTACTATAATCATCATTAAACAGCATACTCTAATATTGTCTTTAAAAATGGATGTACAAATCTGATAGGAAAATTTAGATAGTACATTCTTTGACATGTAATGACATAAGTACATAGTAAAGTTAAACTACATGACGATCCAGGACATATGCTCTGGTATTCCGAGGGTAAGTACACAATCTAGAACTCGTAAGGTAAGTCCTCAGCTCAACAATGACATTCTGAGAAAGTACAAGCAATATAATGCTAATTAATAACTAATATGCTTCATAAGGTACAATACATTATTAATAATTGTGGCTGTTTAGTAAACTAACGGCCCTTATATTAACTACTCAGTCCTCCTCTATCATCTTAAAAAACGAACAGAAGAAGATGACAACAAAGCACGATAGTGTGTACATATAAAGTAAGTACAGATGTGCTAATCTATTGTAGAAATATAGGTGTGTTATGACTCTGTAATATATGGAAATATAGGACAGAAGTATTAGTTGGAGTCATGTGGGCATCTAGACAAAATGTCAGCCATCACATTATCCGCACCACGGATAGCTCGTACCGTGAAGTGAAAAGGTTGAAGAGCTATAGCATATCGAGTGGATCTCGAACTCTTCAAATTCTTAGTCTGAATAGCTGTAAGAGCTTTCTGATCAGTCTCTAGAATGAAATGTGCGCCCAGGAGGAATCTTTGTAGCTTTAGAATTGACCAAACCATCGCTAACAACTCACGGTCTAAAACCGAGTAGTTCCTCTCTGCCGCATTTAGTTTTCTAGAAATGTACATAACAGGATGCAGAGTATTTGCATATTCTTGCATCAGTGCTGCTCCAATCCCAGTGGATGAAGCATCACTCCGAAGAACAAAAGTCCTATCAAGAGTAGGTAATCTTAAGATGGGAGGAGAAGAAAATATATTCTTGATTTGGTCTAGTGAAGATTGGCATTCTTCAGACCAACGGACCAGATTAGGCGAACCTTTCTTCAACAATGTTGATAGAGGTGCCATGATCGAAGATAAATTTGGAATAAATCTCCCATAAAATTGAATTAAACCTAAGAGACTCCTAACTTGTTTCTTCGTTTTAGGAACAGAGATGTTCAGTATTTTGGAAGTATTGTGGTCTTCTGTCTTCAAGAGACCATGACCAACACGATGACCCAGGAAAGAGATTTCACCAAAACCAACAAAAGCTTTAGAAGGTTTTGCTGTCAAATTATTCTCACGTAGAGTGGACAGTAAGTCATATAACCCTAAATAGTGATCTTCCCAGGTATCACTGAAGAGACAGATGTCATCTAAGTATGCGATGACATCCGAACGATGTGACAGAATTCGACGCATCATGCGAACGAAAATGGCAGGGGCGTTCATGAGACCAAAAGGCATAACATTCCATTGAAATAGACCCCTAGGTGTAGAAAAAGCAGTAAGAGGTTTGGCATGCTCTGCTAAAGGCACTTGCCAATAACCTTTAGACAAGTCAAGTTTAGTGAAGAATCTAGAATTAGAAAGTCTAATCAGTAGATCTTCTAACAAAGGCATCGGTTCAGCGTCGAACTTTGTGACCTGATTCAATTTGCGATAATCAACGCAAATTCGTATGTTCTTATCCTTCTTCCGGACAATAACCATGGAAGAAGAATATGGTGAAGTCGATGGTTCAATTATATTTAATTGAATCATTTCATCCAATTCCTTTTCCACTTGCGACTGAAAGTGTATAGGAATAGGATACGGCCTAACCCTAATTGGATTATTGTCGGTAAGAATTATGTCATGTTCTATGACATCTGTGTGTCCAGGAATGTCAGTGAGAACATCCTGAAATGTTTGTAGCATCGACAAGTCTCGTCGATGTTCGTCACCAGAAAGATTAGGAGAAACAGAAACGTTTTTCCAAGATTCCGTGGAATGTAATGGAACCACTGGAAGGGGAAGGTTGACATCAGAGAAGGTAGCTTCCTCATCCTGAATGACAGACAGGGATGAATAATGACCGTGAGGTGCAGGAGCATCATCCGTTGCCTGGAAAATAGGCAGCAAATAGTCCGGACGTTCGTGAAATTCCGAAAGCATGTTTATGTGGAAAGTTTTATGCTTTCCATCAATATCGACCACATAGTCAACATCGGAAATCCGAGAGACTATTGCATACGGACCTTTCCATGCAATAAGAAGTCTATTTTCCCTACTGGGGAGTAGGACGAATGCTTTGTCACCTGGACAAAGTTGTCGTAGACATCTATTCTTGTTAGCAAACTGCCTTGCCTTCTCTTTAGCAATTTCTGATGAAGCAGTTGCTAGCTTACATGCCTCAATGATCTTTTGTCTAAGAGCAATGACATACTCATATGAGGATTGAGTTTCATCGCTAATATCATCGGCAGTGATGAGATCGTGTAATAAAGACATAGGGCCGCGTGGACGCGCGCCAAAGACAAGTTCGAAGGGAGAAAATCCTGTGTGTTCATTAGGGACTTCTCTATAGGCAAAGAGAGCCGCGGGTAAAACCCTGTCCCAATCTTGAGGATGATCTTCAGTTATCTTACCAAGCAAAGTCTTGAGCGTTCTATTCAGACGCTCAACTAACCCATTAGACATAGGATGGTAGATACTACTGAGAGATCGTTCAATATGTAAGGTAGACATTACCTGTGACATAGTGTCAGATATGAGTTGAGTGCCATGGTCTGACAATATTTCTCTGGGGAACCCCAAGCGAGAAAATATCAACCAAAGAGCATCTGCGATATCTGTAGTAGATATGCTCTTAAGAGGAATAGCCTCTGGCCAACGTGTGCACATATCGACACATGTAAGGATAAACTGATGTCCTCTGGCCGACTTGACCTTAAAAGGGCCAATAATATCTATGGCCATTTTCTGAAACGGCCGAATAGGAATGTCAGCAGCCTGGATAGGCGCAGCATGTCGTGGTCCTCTAGATTTGACCTCCTGACATACCTTGCATGATCGGCAGTAAATACGAATGTCCTTATTGACAAAAGGCCAAAAGAAAGCCGCAAGGACTCTCGACTTCGTACGGGCAAAACCCATATGTCCAGCACATTGCGAGTCATGAGCATGTTGCAATATTTGGACTCTCATGCTCTTGGGAACAAGAATTTGCGAATGTGCCGACGTAGCCGAATCTTGTACCATACGTACAAGTACGCCGTTTCTCATTGCAATCCAAGATTTTCTATTTGTATCCTGATTCGGATCACCTTTCTTCGCAAGAACGAAGAATTTTTTTAAAGAAGAATCTTCTTCTTGCAATTTTATGAAAGAGTCACGAGTGATTACTAAGTGACTATCTTGGCTATCAACTTCATTATCACTATTCAGTGAAGTTTCGGGTGTTTGTAGAGCTTGTGCTCTTGTAACTACTGCATTTGTAGCTTGCATGTTATTATCTTCCCAAGCAGCAATCTGCTGTGGGGTACACTCCCTAACTCCGTGAATACGACCAATAATAAGGTCCGCAATAGGATTAGGTAAGAGACAAGCATGCACATCTCCAGTAAAGAAAGGAGTGGCAATGCGAATTACAGCAGTAGGATATTTTTCTAGAGTGCCGCCAAATGTGACACATTTAATAACCCTTCCTGTAGCACAAGATGGATCTACAAGCGATTGTCTAACACCAATAGTGGTGCATCCGGAATCGAAAAGTAGTGAGACCGGAGTATCATTAACAAGACCCTTATGTAGAATTAAAGAACCCCTCCCGTCATGCGCAACAGCAGCAGGAAGAGCGGGAAGTGGGTGACCACAACTCAAAGTAGTTATGGTACCCGGTTCGAATAAAGTACTGCATTGGGGGCATTTGTTTGCTCTCTCAAAGTCAAAAGCAGAACTAGTGACAGCGCCAAAGTTTTTATTATCAACAACATGATTACAGGCTGCCTCAGTTTCCTGTTGTACAGCATTAGCCTGCTGATCTCTCTTTTTTTTGTGTTGAGATCTACCCCGACTATTATTACCTCTGAAGTTATCAGAGTTATTATTATCTCTGCAGTTATTATTGTCTCTATTGTAATTGTTATACTGGTTCGAATTCCAGTTTCCACGATTACTATCATGTTCACATTGATGCGAACATCTATTTGTTTGGTTTTGAGGTCTTCGGCAGGAATAACCTCTATTACCATATCCTCTTTTGAAATGCTTATAATTATTAGGGTGATAGTAACGAGTACTATCAGGTTGTCTCCAATTCTTCGAAGAAGAATCACCATGAAATTGATTTCCATGATTTTGACAGAAATTACCGCTACTCTTTCTATCAAAATTTTGTTGGGATCTACGAGCAAAGTTTTGACCATACGGAGCTGCCGAAGCAACTGGTAAACCTTCTTTCACCTTAGAGTTACCCATGGTTATGTGTGGGTGCGCAGTTACGTATTGGCAACAGAAATCTTCCATTTCTTTTATTGTTTTAGGTTTACGTTCATGAAGGAAAGCAAGGAAAGACTCATTGACAGACGACATGACTTTGTCTCTAAGTATTAAGTCCATAAGTCCTTCATAAGTTTTTTCCGTCTTAGATAGTTCAACCCATCGTGAGAAAGTAATGCGTATTCTTGCAATAAACTCGGAGAATTCAACTCCATTTTCAGGTAACATGTTTTTAAATTGTAGACGATAGCCGTCTTCGTTAAGCTGATATTTCTTTAACAAAGCGGCCCTGACAACCTCATAATTGTTCTTGTCAGGTTCATCCACCATATTTAATATACTTAGAGCTTTACCTGTCAGTATCCCTGATAACTGATAAACATATTTTGCTTTGTCTATGTTATGAGCTGTACATGCTTGTTCAAATCTGTCCAGATAGAACATTATGTCATCGCTGGAAGGACTAAATGTTGGTAACTTAATCTTAAAAGTATCATTATTAGCCTTACCAGAAGATGAACCCTTGTTTGAATCATTACCATTACTCATGCTTGTCAATTTCAATTTTTCCAACTCTAAAGCTAAGACCTTTTCTTCATGTTCCATTTTTGCTTTCTCTTTCCTCTCATCAGACTCTCTCTGTAATCTTCTTTCCTCAGCCTGAGCCTCTTTTTGAAGTCTTTCATTTTCAGCTTCTTTTTCAAGTCTTTTATTTTCAGCCTCTTTTTCAAGTCTTTTATTCTCAGCCTCTTTTTCAAGTCTTTCAGCTTCTAGCTGTAGCTGGAGTTTTCTGTCCTCAGCTTCTGATTCCCTTTTTTGTTTTTCCATTTCCATTTGGAATCTTTTTTCATCCACCTGCATCTGCAGTTTCTTTTGTTCAGCTTCCATTGCTTTATCATATCGAGCAGTTGCAAATTCTTCTAACTTATCACCAGTCTTCCCAAGCAATTTACCCTGCTCAATAAAGTGCTCAAATGTAGACATGTTGTCTAACATATGAGTCCAAAACCTGAAATAATTAACTAATTTATTTCAAACCTAAGTGTAACAAGTCTTAATTAAGCACTTGTATATTCACATCACCTTATATTATCCCAGTCTCTGTGGGAAACAAGTCTCCAATCAAAGAACTTGTATATGAAATATCAGCACTCAATTCTTGATCATAAGTGCACTTCTCATTCAATAGTGCACGACACTATTCATCATTCATTTATCATCAGTGTAGTAGTAACAGTGCATTAGCATAGCCCATTAACTAATTACTATAACTGTAAACAATGACTATGTAAACACATGCAGAATGTAAACATTGAAAATGTAAACAATACAAACAATGTAAACAATAACAATGTAAACAATAACAAAGATCAGCAACAATACAAAAACTTTCGCAGAAATCAACTAAAAATAAAGCAGAAATTAATGAAATATCACAAAAAATGTGACGATATCTGCGATAGAATTAAACAAAATACATGACACCACAGTGTATAAACAAAAATGTTGTATGAAACTAAATTATAGACAAGAGTAGGCTAACAAACACAAACAAATCAAAACAAAACTAAAGAATGCGAAATAATAACGAAAACAATATTAAAACATGTCATCACAGCTAACATAAATAGCAACAGAAGTCGCTTAGCAAATTCCAGTATCGGAAATTTGCAAACCCTACAGAAAACGCTCACAATAGACGACCTCTATGACGTGGCATAATCTAACGGAGACACCACCCAACCGAGAACCCGCTGAAATATAAACATATAAATATACAAATAACATATAAACATATAACATATAGAATGAGATGATACACAGAAGACTCAGCAGAAGTATAAGGGCACAGTTTACATACAAACAGGCCACTTAACTTATAGGCTTCCAATCGTAGAACAGCAGAAAAACGGATGTCAATCAACGTCCTAAAGAGCGAAGCTCCAACGATGATGGCACATCTGAACTGCTTCCACTGCTAACACGATGGTACAAGAGCTTCTGACCTACTGTGTGTTGAGTTGTTTCGGCACTTGACCTTCTAATCCAAAAGTAAGTTGATGGAAATCGGTACTTGGCCTTCTTCAGAAAACAACCCGTTTCAACCGGCACTTGACCTTCTCAAAAAACGACAGCACTGGAACCTTGACAGCAGCAACTTGCTTGACTTGCGTAAAAGATAACAGCAGTCCGAGTTATCCGGCAACATGTAACAACGCCGGGTACTGTCAAATTCTTGTTTCCGTCAAAAAATTGAAATTTGACTTTTACCGGGCAACGCCGAGTACTTTGAAAATTTTGAAGATGTTGACTGTATTGAAGAATGTTAATTTCTTGAAGGATGCTGATGAATTCTTGTTGAAAATGAAGTGGGTAAGGGACCCCGTGTTTGCTGGTACCAGAATCAAACCAGCTTATGGCCACCAAATGATGCGTGATGCCATATGATGATGGATGGCATCCGCATGTCTGGTTTTGTGTAGTGTGTAGATGTGTTCAGTCAAAACAATGTTCATGCAACAATAACAGGGCAATCCACATAGGACGTCAGTAAACTCACGACGTGTAAAGTCAATGAGTCTTGAAACAGCCGTTGACGTTTTTCTTCATTATTTATTGTGGACGCCACAGTGACAAAATGGTTACGCAAATGTGTAGGCACATCAAACAGTCATTATCACAGCAACATTCAATACAGCAATAAACGGTAGACAGCATTACAATGATGAGTCAGATGCATGTTATATTTCATAGTGCTGTAAATGTAGTCAGGTGGAAAACTCCATCCTTTTCTATAACAGCCAGGAGATAACCATATGTATGAGATCAGTTCACTCTCCTTAGTTTGACTTCAGCAAGACAGACACGTCTGCCGAAGTATAAATAATGTCCTCAAAAATATCCTCTAGATAATAAAGGTTTTCCAAACCTAGTTCATTTAACAAAGTAGCAAGTAATGGTCCTTGGTACCTGCATCAACCGATGCAGTACAATGCAGCGACATGTGAGCTAGGAAAACATCTCGTGACGACGACTTTCGCAGACAGGCTATGAATCGAAATCGCTCACGACCCAAAATCAATAGAGTTAATGAAAGAGTCAATTTACCTTGCTTTCATGAAATACACAGAAATATCACGCCTCCCGACATGTGGGAAACACTAGAGGTATTATCTCGAATGAACGAAATATCCATTAAGAGGACTACACATTCCTGACAGAACAAAAATAGCGGAGATCCCCTCTTCAACGAGGCATCTCTTTCGCCATTCCAAATCGCTCACTCCCACTAGTGGTGGGCGGAAACCGATCGACAAAGAAGCAAGACAAGTCATGCGCAGTCCAGCGCAAAACGACCACAGCTCAAACTTAACTGCATTCGATACCAACGCGAGAAGACAAATGCTTACCGAGAAAAGTGACTATAAATTCCAAGCAGTTGTTGCCCTTGCGTTATAAAACAGATATTGAAATAAAACGATGTTGCGAGAATTTATCACGCAACAGTGATACGTAAACAAATCTGGGAGTGACTAGGCAAAAATTTATGTGTATAAAATATGCCAAATAATAGTACGATGAGTGAGGAAAATGAAGAAATAAGTTGATAATGCAGAAGAGAACGAAAACGCTGTAAAAGGACACAACTGATTTCATCACACCGCCGTATGTGCTTTCTCTGTGTGCCATATGTTGGGCACATTTCAGCAGGTGTTCGACAATCATTTTATCGGTGCCACACTCATTACTAGTTCCTATCTACAGCTTGTTGGATAGATGATATCTCAATCTGCTGCGGCCTGTACGGAGTCTGAACATAACGACTTGTTCAATTCTGCCGAGCTGGTAATACGCATAATTATTCTGGTGGCTTGAATGCTGTGCTTCCCACTTGTTCCTATATCATGTTCTGATAAAACAGTTGGTCTCTTCACATTGTATGCTTATATCAAGTTTACATCAATCATTTAATGTAACTCTCTCTCACTTTATTAATATTGGCATCATAAGCATATGTCATGTTCTTTAAATTTTATACGCTTACTGACATCCGTGGCCCATTCACTATGGATCTTACTGTATGTTAACTGTCTTGAGAGAGACAGGACTGTATAATGAGAATAGATCAGGTGATAGCGCAAATCCCTGCCTAACACCCTGTGTTATCTGCCTATTCTTACAGCAGCTGTTTTGTGTGTGTGTGCTAATACATGCTCTTTGATCACCAGATCGACGGAGGTGGTTAGAGCTGATGTCTGCTCTTTGATCACCAGATCGACGGAGTGGTTAGAGCTGATGTCTGCTCTTTGATCACCAGATCGACGGAGTGGTTAGAGCTAATGTCTGCTCTTTGATCACCAGATCGACGGAGGTGGTTAGAGCTGATGTCTGCTCTTTGATCACCAGATCGAAGGAGTGGTTAGAGCTGATGTCTGCTCTTTGATCACCAGATCGACGGAGGTGGTTAGAGCTGATGTCTGCTCTTTGATCACCAGATCAACGGAGTGGTTAGAGCTGATGTCTGCTCTTTGATCACCAGATCGACGGAGGTGGTTAGAGCTGATGTCTGCTCTTTGATCACCAGATCGACGGAGTGGTTAGAGCTGATGTCTGCTCTTTGATCACCAGATCGACGGAGGTGGTTAGAGCTGATGTCTGCTCTTTGATCACCAGATCGACGGAGGTGGTTAGAGTTTATGTCTGCTCTTTAATCACCAGATCGACGGAGGTGGTTAGAGCTGATGTCTGCTCTTTGATCACCAGATCGACGGAGTGGTTAGAACTGATGTCTGCTCTTTGATCACCAGATCGACGGAGGTGGTTAGAGCTGATGTCTGCTCTTTGATCACCAGATCGATGGAGGTGGTTAGAGCTGATGTCTGCTCTTTGATCACCAGATCGACGGAGTGGTTAGAGCTGATGTCTGCTCTTTGATCACCAGATCGATGGAGGTGGTTAGAGCTGATGTCTGCTCTTTGATCACCAGATCGACGGAGGTGGTTAGAGCTGATGTCTGCTCTTTGATCACCAGATCGATGGAGGTGGTTAGAGCTGATGTCTGCTCTTTGATCACCAGATCGACGGAGGTGGTTAGAGCTGATGTCTGCTCTTTGATCACCAGATCGACGGAGGTGGTTAGAGCTGATGTCTGCTCTTTGATCACCAGATCGACGGAGGTGGTTAGAGCTGATGTCTGCTCTTTGATCACCAGATCGACGGAGGTGGTTAGAGCTGATGTCTGCTCTTTGATCACCAGATCGACGGAGGTGGTTAGAGCTGATGTCTGCTCTTTGATCACCAGATCGACGGAGGTGGTAAGAGCTGATGTCTGCTCTTTGATCACCAGATCGACGGAGTGGTTAGAGCTGATGTCTGCTCTTTGATCACCAGATCGACGGAGGTGGTTAGAGCTGATGTCTGCTCTTTGATCACCAGATCGACGGAGGTGGTTAGAGCTGATGTCTGCTCTTTGATCACCAGATCGACGGAGGTGGTTAGAGCTGATGTCTGCTCTTTGATCACCAGATCGACGGAGGTGGTTAGAGCTGATGTCTGCTCTTTGATCACCAGATCGACGGAGGTGGTTAGAGCTGATGTCTGCTCTTTGATCACCAGATTGACGGAGGTGGTTAGAGCTGATGTCTGCTCTTTGATCACCAGATCGACGGAGGTGGTTAGAGCTGATGTCTGCTCTTTGATCACCAGATCGACGGAGGTGGTTAGAGCTGATGTCTGCTCTTTGATCACCAGATCGACGGAGGTGGTTAGAGCTGATGTCTGCTCTTTGATCACCAGATCGACGGAGGTGGTTAGAGCTGATGTCTGCTCTTTGATCACCAGATCGACGGAGGTGGTTAGAGCTGATGTCTGCTCTTTGATCACCAGATCGACGGAGGTGGTTAGAGCTGATGTCTGCTCTTTGATCACCAGATCGACGGAGGTGGTTAGAGCTGATGTCTGCTCTTTGATCACCAGATGGCCGAGTGGTTAGAGCTGATGTCTCTCGCGGCAAAGTTATCGGGTTTCGACATGACGTAGCGCGTCTACCGACCTGTTAATGGGAAATTGACTCCGCTTTTGAGTTAAGGAAGACAAAGGCAGCGAGGAAGAGAACTGATCACCATAAACCTCATAAAGCTGGACCTAGTATTAATGAAGTCTCCAACATTTTACTCCCGTGCCTTGGGAACTACATTGACCTTAACCTTTACATGTTCTTTATTATTCTAAGGGCTGTGCCATCCATGTTTAGACTTTCTAACATGAAGATAACTTTCTAACGTACAGATTTCGTGAGTGTTATCCCTGAGAAGGAGCTCGTGTGTCGTTACGTGGGTTTAAAAAAAAAAAAAACCTTTATTTGAGCAGGAGATTTTCTTTGTTCGTCGGCTTCATTGCTGTTATTCCAACTGTGTGTGTGTGTGTACGTGCGTAAATCTGCATGTGCGTACTTGTCAGAGACAGTGGGTGAGTTAGTGTATGTTCACTCATTTATTCACTATTCCTCCAGCTTGTGAGACTGATTGGCCGGTAACTTGAAGCCTTGGTCTTACATTTCCCTTTCTTTAGTGGGGGTATTGTGATGGCTTCTCTCCATACTTGGGGTACCGTTCCTTTCACTCATCTGTGGTGAGAATATCTCAAGCAGTTTTGTTTTTGCTGCTGAGCTCAGATTTATTAGCATTTCGTTGCTGATTTCGTCTGGGCCGGGTGGCTTTTGGACCTTAAGCTTGGAAATAGCGTTCTCTAGTTCTCCTAGTGTGATGGGTTCCCTCATTGGGGCAGGAGTATCTGTTTGTCCCTTGGTTGCCCGTATTTCTTTTCTTATCTCTCTCTCTGATGGTCTATGTTAATGGTGTGTTGGGAAGACTATGGAGCGAATAGTCAATCACAGATTGAAATGGTATTTAGAGTCTGAGCAGATCCTGGTGCCGGAGCAAGCTGGATTTAGAGAATGCTACAGTATAGAAGACCAAGTTACCTACTTGTCTCAAGCAGTAGAAGATGCCTTCCAGGAGAAGAAAAAGGTCCTAACGATCTGGGTCGATTTAAAGCATGCCTTTGACAAGGTGTGGGAAGGTGGCCTTATTGCAAAACTTAGGAGAAGGGGAATCCAAGGCAACATGATAAGATGGATCCAGTCATACTTGCACAACAGGAGAACTAGAGTCACTCTTGGTGGTCTGCAGAGCAGACAAGTGTTGCTCTATCAGGGTAACACCAACTCTGACTGCCACCAGGTAGTCATCCTCACAGATGCACTGTCTGTACTGCAAGCTCTCAAGGGTGGTAAACTCCCGCATCTGAGAAATTATCTAAGCAAGGTAGCTGCCAAAAAGCGAACCATACTTCAGTGGGTACCATCCCATTGTGGTGTACCCGGAAATGAAAAGGCAGATGAACTTGCAAGAAAGGGAGGAGAATGTGAACAAGAAGATAATGAAATCACATACACTGAGAAAAAGAGAGCTATCCAGACTATCAGAAGAGAACAGAATCAACCCAACGACGACTACCACACTCTTGACCGGCAGGGACAGATAACCATTTTTCGCCTCAGAACAGGGCATAACAAACTGAATAAACACATGCACAAGCTACGATTGTCTGCTTCACCACTGTGCACACGTGGATTAAACAAACAAACTGCTGAGCATGTTCTACAGGATTGTCCTCTGTATGACCAGTTAAGAAAAATATACTGGCCCATGATTCAACACTATACTCAAAGCTGTTTGGAGCTGAAGTGTACCTCCAGACAACGGTCGAATTCATCACGAGAACTCGTCTGACGGTGTAAACATCAAAGATGCGATCACAAGAAGAAGAATATTTTTCCACTCCAGGTGGAGCACGGGCTTTCATTACGTTCACGCAAAGCCATGATGTCGTGTGCCATGTTTCCATGTCCATTTCATGTCTGTCTCCATTTCCCGTAACCACTTGTTTTTGGGTTTCCTTCTATTTCTTTTACATTGACAATTCCAGAATAAGGATTATCAAGTAATGATATCAACTAGTTTCTTTAATGTATGTATGTGTGTGTACTCTCCAGCGCCAGTATTCCACCCCCCCCCCCTTGGTTCTTTGGTATTTGTCTGGTTCTTTCAACCAGTTTTAACATTGGTGATATACTCGTACCATTATACAGTACATAAGTGTATCGTCATCATCATCACCACTATCATCATCATCACCACTATCATCATCACTACTATCATCATCATAATCATGATCATCACCACTATCATCATCATCATCACCACTATCATCATCATCATCACCAATATCATCATTAACAACATCATCAACATCACAACTATCATCATCACGACTATCATCATCATCATCACCATCATCACATCATCATCACCACTATCATCATCACTATCATCATCATCAGCAGCACTATCATCATCATCACCCCTATCATCATAATCATCATCATCACCAATTTCATCATTATCATCACCAGTATCATCATCATTATCACCACTATCACCATCATCGTCATCATCATCACCACTATCATCATCATCACCACTATCATTATCATCATCATCGTCATCACCACTATCGTCACCATCATCATCATCATCACTATCATCATAATCATCATCATCACTACCATCATCACCACTAGCATCATCATCATCATCACTATCATCATCATCATCATCATCATCATCATCATCATCATCATCATCATCATCATCATCATCATCATCATCATCATCATCATCATCATCATCATTATCATCATTCTCATCACTATCATCATCAACACTATCATCATCAGTATCATCATCAACATCATCATCATCATCACTATCATCATCATCATCACTATCATCATCACTATCATCATGATTATCAATATCACCATCACCACTAACATCATCATCACCACAATCATCATCACCACCACTATAATAATCATCATCATCACCACTATCATCGTCATCATCACTACCATCATCATCACCACTATCATCATCACCATCATCATCATGATCACCACTATCATCGTCATCATTATCATCACAACTATTATCATCACCACTATCATCATCATCATCAACACAATCATCACTTTCATTCCCACTATCATCATCATCACTATCATCATCATCACCACTATAGTCATCATCATCACCACTATTATCAACATCATCACAACTATCGTCACCATCATCATCACCATCATCACTATCATCATCACTATCATCATCACCACTATCATTATCATCATAACTATCACCATCACCCCTATCATCACATCATCATCATCATCATCACCACTACCATAATCATCACCACTATCATAATCATCATCACAACTATCATCACCATCATCATCACCACTATCATCATTATCATCATTAAAATTATCATCATCATCATCACCACTATCATCATCATCACAACTATCATCATCATCATCACAACTATCACCATCTTCACCACTATCATCATCATCATCACTATCATCATCACCACTATCATCATCATCACCACTATCATCATCATCATCACTATCATCATCATTACAACTATCATTATCATCATTATCACCACTATCATCATCATCATCACAACTATCATCATCATCACAACTATCATCATCACCACTATCATCATAATCACAACTATCATCATCATCATCACTATCATCATCATCATCACCACTATCATCATCATCATCATAACTATCATCATCATCATCACTATGATCATCATCATCACCACTATCATCATCATCAACACTATCATCATCATCATCACTATCATCATCATCATCATCACCACTATCATCATCATCATCATCACAACTATCATCATCTTCACGACTATCATCATCATTGCAACTATCATCATCATCACAACTATCATCATCATCATCACCACTATCATCATCATCACAACTATCATCATCATCATCATCACAACTATCATCATCATCATCACCACTATCATCATCATCACAACTATCATCATCATCATCACTATCATCATCATCACCACTATCATCATCATCACAACTATTATCGTCATCATCATCACAACTACCATCATCATCATCACCACTATCATCATCACAACTATCATCATCACAATTATTATAATCATTACAACTATCATGATCATCATCACCACTATCATCTTCATCACAACTATCATCATCGTCACAACTATCATCATTATCACAACTATCATCATCATCACCACTATTATCATCATCACAACTATTATCATCATCATCACCACTATCATCATCATCACAACTATCATCATCATCACAACTATCATCATCATCACCACTATCATCATCATCACAACTATCATCGTCATCATCACAACTATCATCATCATCACGACTATCATCATCATCACAACTCTCATCATCACCATCACAACTATCATCATCACAACTATCTTCATCATCATCACAACTATCATCATCATCACCACCACTATCATCATCATCACAACTATCATCATCATCACAACTATCATCATCATCACAACTATCATCGTCATCACCACTATCATCATCATCACAACTATTATCATCATCACAACTATCATCATCATCACAACTATCATCATCATCACAACTATCATCATCGTCATCATCATCACAACTATCATCATCATCTTCACAACTATCATCATCATCATCATCACTATTTCCCTTTTTGCTCCACATGGAGCATGGAGCTACTACTACAGCTGGTGTCTGTACAGGAAAATCTTGAACTATACCATTCATGTCTACTTGTTGTTGTTGATGTTGTAGTTGTTCTTGTTGTAGTTGTTGTAGTAGTTGTAGTAGTAGTTGTTGTTGTAGTTGTTGTATTTGTTGTTGTTGTAGTTGTTTTATGTTTTGTAGTTGTTGTTGTTGTTGTAGTAGTAGTTGTTGTTGTGTTGTTATTGTTGTTGTAGTTGTAGTAATTGTAGTAGTGGTTGTTGTTATTGTTGTTGTTGTTTCTGTGTAGTTTATTTTTTTATGAGACTACCAGTCCCATGCCCAACCTTCTATTAGTTGCCTCTTACGACATGCCTGAGGAAGCATTAGCCATACGCTTTCTTTGTTATTGTTATTCAGAATTGACATAATTGCACTCGGGCAAACCCATAGGTGCTCAGTCTCCATCAGTATATGTCGAAGAGTGTGAATGCTAACTGTTCCTGTAGCTCGCTGGTTTTAAACGCGACGGATGTATCCTCTCTACTAGTCTTACGTTTGATGCCAAATTCCAAGTCTTAACCTTGATGATTCATCTATTGCAATGTCATTCTCTAGCAGGCGATCATTAATTGTTTTCAGTATGTCTTCCTTATCCATATCCAGTGTCCCCACTATGGGTGCTCTTGATGCTAGCCTGTCAGCTCTTTCATTACCACATACCCCAGCATGACCAGGATAGTATATCCACACCAGCTCTTGTAGACAGGAAGCTTCTATGAATGTTTTCCATTAATGCCGCAATTAACCACTTTGAACCTTCCGAAGCATGGACTGAGAGTCGGACACAATGATAGTCTTTGTTAATGAAGTTTCAATTATCCACCTTAAGGCTGCAGTAACAGCCTCGACCTCCATTCTCATGCTAGAAGTTGTTATCTTGTAAGCCCCGCTATGTTCGGCGACGATTCTGCCCTGTACCCGAGCAGAGAAGCCCCAACCAGATTTCTCACCACGGATCACAGACCCATCTGTATACACGATGGTATCATCATCGCCGGAATGATCATGTATCAGTTGATTAATTTCGAATTCTGATTTTCCATTCCCCCAATTTCTACACTTTGTGACAGGGAGCGTCTGAGAGAATGGGTCTCGAATGTGAGACAAGGGTAAGTAAATATAAATCGGGCATTTAGGTTATGAGATAAGGTCAGTTCCTTAAAATGGTTTAACTGTTTTGCATAAGCACAGGGCAAGTTATGGTAAGTAAAAGAAGAGATGGGGACTTTTAGTATTATTAAACAAAGGGAGACGACTTGTAATTATGTCCCTGGAGGGTTGCGAGTTGTTTTTGTAAATAGTGCGAACTAGGCAAGTTCGGCACGGGAGTCTCTGCGTGGAGTAGGTGAACTCTTACTTACTTACTTAGTCGTTCCCCTTCTACCGTGAGGTGTAGAGGTTTGGAAGAGAGAGCGCCAGACTATCCTATCGGCTGTCTTCCTCCTGGCCTGGTTCCATTATAGTCCTCGGTCCTTCAAAGATTGTCTAATGTTGTCCTCCCAGCGGACTCTGGGTCGTCCTGGGGGTCTGGATCCTTGGCTCTTTGTTTCCCATGCTTGTCGTGGTATCCGATCTTCTCCCATTCTGCAGACATGGCCAAACCATCTTAATTGGGACTGTTCTACTTGGGTCTGCAGGGGGTAGGATTTAAGGCCTTGACGTATCGTCTGGTTGCGTACCATGTCTCTTCTTGTTACTTCAACCACCTTCCTCAGATACCTTATTTCTGAGGTTTGGATCTGGCTTTTATGGGTTGTAGTCATTGCCCATGACTCGCATCCATATGTCAAGACTGGGACATAGGTGGAGCGGTATACAGCCATCTTCGTTTTCTTACCAACCTCTCTCTTGCTGAGGAATCCTCGATTTATGGCCTGAATAAGTCTCCCAGCTGCTGCTTTTCGAGTGGCCAACTCTTCTTTGATGCCTCCCTTTCGGTCTATAATAGCTCCGAGGTATTTAAAGTGGTCGACCTGCTCCAGGACCTGTTCTCCCAGCTTAATCTGATGTCTTCTTTCTTCTCGTGATATCACCATGGATTTTGTTTTAGAGCTGCTTATGACCATCCCTCTCTTCTCCAGCTCTTCCTTCCAGACTTGCAGGTTGGATTGGAGATGTGCCTCTGATTTAGCAATCAGGGCAACATCATCAGCAAATGCCAGCTCCGAAATATAGACCTGTCTCATCTTCCAGTACCCCACTGAATACTTTCTTGTTCTCTCCTTACATGCCTTGATGACATCGTCCATAAGGAGTATGAAGAGGTAAGGTGATAGGATATCACCTTGTCTTACACCAGTGGTGGTCCTGAACTCTTCTGACTTATCGTTTGCTGTCCTCACATAATTTCTGCAAGACTTGTAGAAGCTCTGTATAGCATGAATCAGAGGTGCTGGAATATTCTTCCTTGCCAAACAGTCCCAAAGTTTGCTCCAGGGGACCCTGTCAAACGCCTTTTGTAGGTGAACTCTCCATGACAAATAATCGTAATTGTAAATCGACTTTTCAAGGTTAGTGAGTGGAGATTGAGAGGTGTTAGGCGTAGGTAGAGAAAAGGGTTTTCTCCCAAGTGTTAAAGTTGTTCATGGCGAGACCCTTGGAGGGGTGCAAACGAGATAGCAAGCCTAAATTAGGTAGCTTTCTGTGATCACAGAATTATGTACTGCTATCTAGCTCCCCAAGTTCTCATATGCCATGTTGATAGTGAAAATGCTGGTGTTACGTACATTTATTACCTAAGGGGGTAGTCTTCGGTCCTGCCAAATGTACGCACCAGTCTTAATATAGTTATATTATTTGTGCGTTCGATTGATTCACGCACTGACGTGCACAATGCAGTGTGAGTTGCTTTGGACGCACGGGTAACCTAGTTTAGGAATTCTGACGTCATGTTTTGTATGGGGGCAGTACGGACGATGTTGATGTCCGTGGAATATTTCTTGTATTCGTGGCAAGTTGGTGGAAGCCATTATTTCTATTGATATATATATTGGTCTTCATGTCGAAGCCAATAGTGGAAGTATCATGTAAGTGTCGCCCCATTTCACATTGAATGTTTATTGATTTTTAATTGAAGTATCAGGCCGCTCCTAGTTATGGTCTAGCGGGAATCCATCGTAGTATGTCATTCCTAGAATGGACAAACGGAGTCGATTGCCTTGTTTGAATTACCGTAGAGGGAGGATACCTACGAGGAAACGAAGTTAATTGATTTTGTATGCTTCACATGTTTTAATATGCCGTTTCGCCAATGCCAAAGTCATGGCATGGATTTTGGGAGAGGTTAGTCAACAGAAGACTCTAACCTGATTGTATTGCCGTGTATGACTTTGTCTGGATTATATATATGCTACATAAGTATTGTATGAAGAAAGTCTGGGAATTTTACGGGTATGATATCAAAGATTGATCCTCGAACATGAATCCGTTTACCACGATAGACGTCCTTGGAAGAAGGTCAACGGACTTCATTGTAAATGTATATTAGCGGAGAACAGAAGTGATCCTCAGCTCACTTGGATAGAAGAGGACTTGATTGTTGAAGAATCTCCAAGAATTTAAGAGTATGATCAGCAACTTTAAAGTATGACATTTGCATCTGTAATCTGTAACCATGATCGTCTTGTGTGTTCCACTCCGTATGTGTCACGTTAAATAAAATATATGTACAGTCATCACAGACTTGTGTGCTGCCAGTAAGTGACCAGTTAAACACTACTTGTTGGAGTTCGTTTTGAAGAACATTTTCTGACATTTTGTTCCTTTGCAACCATTCGCGTAATGAAGTTCTTTACCACTAGAATGAACGACCCCAACAGTAAATGGTATGCCAGTGTGGTCTGGAAATAAATAATTTCACAGGAACGTACTCAATCCAAGTATCGGTTGAAAAGAAGATTTGAACTTTCAAGGCGACAACATCTCAAACTTGGAACCTAGTGTGATGATGAATCAGAATCAACTTACGGTTACCAAATGCTCAAGGTCATCAATCAACCTCCACGTCAAGTTTTACAGTGACTGACTGCCTTGGGATCACCTATTCGTCATTATTACGTGCGAGCTGTTATTATATACGCAGAGCGAAGTATTTTATCCTCAGACGTACATCCACGGAGACGAGGCACATTGTTTTTTCCCGGCACACGCGAGATGAGTATAACGTGCTTTCGTTGTACATTTTATTACTTTTAGCTGTGCCTTATATACTTATGTCCATCTTTAAATTTTCCATGTTATATGTTATATGTTGTACATTCGTCGTGGGAGGTAGGGAGGTTGATCTGACGAACGAGATCCATCTCGAAGCCAATTCGGGCTCTTCGTCAGACGTTCTGTAGGGCTCAACTTGTAAGTTTCAATTGAGCGATAATTCCGGTCCAAGGCTAGAAACCTTGCCGAAGTTCCGATCGCTAATTGTTCCTTATGATAGTATCTGTTTAGCTGTTTCGTCACGTTTACTTGTTGTTTTTGGTAGTTATTTTTACTCGTATTTAGTTTTATGATGAATTTTGTTTGTATTATGCGTCCGTCTCACCTTTCCTGTCGTTCAGTTTTTTACAAAACCTATGTTTTTACACTGTATTGTCAATTGTCCTGTTGAGTATCTGATCGTAGTTGTCATCGTAAATTTTTACGATATTCTATTTTAGTTATACATTTCTAATTTTGTTGATTTCTACGATTGTGTTCACTCGTCTTTGATTATCGTGTCTTGTCGGTAATGTTTCTATTGTCTTTCACGTTGTTGCTTTCATGACATTTCATTACATAAATTACTATATTGATTATTGATATATTTCATAACTATATGATAACAAAAAATACCGTTCTAGGACAGGAACGACGTACACTTGGCAAAGTAACAAGGTTAATTAATTTACATTGATTAATTATCATTTTATAAATCAAGAGTATTGTGACTACTTATAAAGCATAATGTATTCACTAGATTATTTCATTAAGCAAGCAAAAGCTCTTCAGATGGCTCCTGATGAAGCAAAAGCATTTGCACTTGCAGAATATAAGAAAGCTCAAGAAATAGAAGCCGAACAGAGAAAGTTAGAAACTTTAAGACTAGAAAAACTTCAATTTGAGGCAGATCAAAAACGGATTGAGGCTGAGGAGGATGAAAAGAAGAGGAAATTTATAGCTGAGGAAGAGGAGAAAAAAATGAGATTAGCCGCTGAATTAGAAGAGAAACGATTTCAGCGAGAGGCAGAACAGAAGCAAAGGGAGGCTGAAGAAAGACTTAAAATTGAGATGGAAGTTAAACAAAAGGAAATGGAAGTTAAACAAAAGGAAATGGAAAATAAACAAAAGGAAATGGAAGAAAGAAGATTAATAGCTGAACAAAATACATTACGACTTCAGCTTGAGATGGAAGAGAATGATAAAAAACGACAGCATGAACTAAAATTAGCAGAGTCAGAATATGAGAGACTTAGGTTAACTCAGGAAGCTAATTCTCAGAGAACTTTTGAAAGCCAAACTTCATCCAGACATGATCATTTTAAGGAAATTCACCTTAAATTACCTAAATTTAATCCCCCGTCGGATGACGTAATATTTTTCCTAGATAGATTTGAGGCCACTTGTAGGTCTTATAACGTGGATAAAACACTGTATTGCACATATTTATCCAGGTTACTTACTGGGGATGCTTTAGCAGTTTATCATACTACCAGTATTAATGAGAAGAATGATTATAATGCTCTTAGAGCCGCACTTCTGAAGAAATTTCAAATGACAGAAGATGAATACCGATTAAGATTTCGTACATTACTACCGCAATCAAGCAGAAATTTCAGTGATTTTCTGTCACAAATACGACTAACCCTAGAAAGATGGATCGAATTATCCAAAATTGAAAAGTCGTATGAAGGTCTCTTCGATTTACTGATGCGCGATAAGGTACTATCGTCTGTAAATCCTACATTTCTCGCATTTTTACACGAACGGAAACCTTTATCAATGAAAGACTTAGAAGAACATGCAAAAAATTTTTGCACTGCTCACCCAACCATGGATCTAAGTAATGCACAGATTAAGAATGAATTGCCTGTTGCTTTTGCAGCACAACAAAACAATTTTTCACGAAATCGTTCCTTTAGTGCTGACAGGTATGTCAATAAGGGAAATAATTACAATTTTAACAATGATAACTTTTACAAAGGGAAGCAATTTCAACAATCTGCTCCATTTAATGTTTCTTGGAACCAAGCTCACAGATCGCGAGATTTTGGTAACAATAATTTTAAAAATAATCAAGGACATTATAATAAACAAAACTGGAGATCAAGATCTCAGGGTCCGCAAAACAGACAAGGTTCTTGGAATAAAAATTTTAAAGAACATCATAACTTTAATTATACAAATTATCGGACTCATCCAAATTTTAACTCAAGCAGAAACGACAATTATGGCAATTTTAATGCAAATAATCAAAATCGATCGCGTCGTAGAGATAGATCGTCGAGTAATGCGGGTAGACATTCTAATGTCGCTTTAAGTGATACACAGGCTAACATTGAACAGGGTAAAGTAGCTGAAACTCACAATGCTATGTCTTGTTCTCTTGATTGTACCCAGGTGAAAGACTGTCCAGAATGCTCGACTCTTTTCCAGCCTAAGGCGATCACGACGCTGCGTTGCGGACATACCTTGCCTAGTCTACCTGTAGTCTGTACGGCCACTGCTGCGTCAGTACACCAGGGACAGGGCTCTCTTAAGTTTAACAAGGGATTTGTCAACAACATTTCATGCTCTCTCCTATTTGACTCAGGTTGTAGTACTGTGGGCGTCCGGACTTCGCTGATCAACCCAAGTTGTGCCACGGGCAGGGTTGTCAAGTGTGTGACTTTTGGTGGCACCGTTGAAACATTTCCCACTGCTATTATTGACCTTAATACACCATTTTTTTCAGGAAAGATCCAGGCATGTCTCCTTCCGAATCCAATTTGTGATGTAATACTTGGTCGCATACATGGTATTAAAGAGTGTACACCACAGCAAATTGCTGAATGGGAAGAGCGACATATTCAAACTGCAAATGCAGTAGTGACTAGAGCGCAAGCTACTAATATGTCGCATGATACACCTATTGAACCTACAGTTCATACCACTTGTGATGATGATGCTCCTATTTCACGGGAGTTGTTTGCAACATTGCAAAAGAATGATGATTCATTAAAAAAAATTTTTTCAGTATGTGAACAAAAAGAATACCAGCAACAAACTTGCAAAATCTAGACATGACTTTATACTTAAAAATGGGATTTTGGTTAGAGTAATACGGGAAAAGGATTCATCCTTATGTTATCAGATCTTAGTCCCATCCTCTATGAGATCTCGTATATTACGACATGCGCATGACTCGCAATGTGCGGGCCATATGGTTTTTTCGCGTACCAAATCCAGAGTGCTTTCGGCATTCTACTGGCCAGGCGTCCATAGGGACATCACTCTCTATTGTCGGTCCTGTTTGATATGTCAGGAAGTTAAGGTACGGGGTCCATTTCATGCGGCTCCTATTCAAGCTGCGGACATCCCGATTAGACCATTTGATAAAATGGCTATAGACATTATTGGTCCGATGCTTCCATCTGCTAGAGGGCATACGCATATTCTTACGTGCATTGATATGTGCACTCGTTGGCCTGAGGCCATCCCTCTCAAGAACACTTCATCTGCCAGTGTAGCAGAGGCATTGATGTTAATCTTCTCACGCATTGGTTTTCCACGGAAAATCTTGTCGGATCATGGGGTTCAGTTCATTTCTGAATCCATGTCTCAAGTTATGAAGACATTAGGTATAGACAGATCTCTTAGTTCTATTTATCATCCGATGTCAAATGGGTTAATTGAGCGTCTCAATAGGACACTCAAGCAGTTGTTGGGTAAGATGACCCAAGACCATCCCCAAGACCGGGATCGGGTCATACCCGCTGCTCTGTTCGCGTATCGCGAAGTACAAAATCAAGCCACGGGGTTTTCTCCATTCCAGCTAGTTTTTGGCATGCAACCACGCGGTCCGATGTCGTTAATCCACGACTTATTGGTTGACGAGAATATTGAAGAGGAAACTCAATCCTCTTATGAGTATGTGATCTCTCTGAGAAAGAGAATCATAGATGCTTGTAGACTAGCTACTGCATCATCCGAACAAGCCAAAGAAAAAGCTCGTCTATTTGCAAACAAGTATAGACGTCTTCGCCAGCTTATTCCTGGTGACGAAGCTTTTGTATTACTCCCTGCGCATAACAATCGTCTTTTAATTACCTGGAGAGGTCCTTTCAGGATCATCTCAAGAATATCCGATGTCGACTACATCGTTGATGTTAATGGTAAACATAAAACCTTCCACATTAACATGTTGAAGGAGTATTACTCACGTCCTGATTATCTACAGTCAGTGTTCCAGGCAACTGACGATCCTACACCTCCTATTCAACACTATTCTAGTTTGTCAGTCATCCAAGAAGAAGAATCTTCTTTCGATGATGTACAACTACCAATACCAGTTGTACCACTCCATTCCACTGAGAAATGGAATGATGTTACAATCTCATCTACTCTTTCGGCTGATCAACGTCAGCAAGTCTCTAATATTCTACACTCGTATGAGGATGTCCTCACTGACATCCCAGGTCATACGTCAGTCATCCAACATGACATTATTCTGACTGACGATACGCCTATTCGAGTTCACCCATATCCTATCCCTTTACACTTTCGTGATAAGGTTGATAAGGAATTGGATGAGATGCTTCAATTAAATATAATTGAACCATCTTCATCACCATATTCTTCTTCTATGGTAATCATTAGGAAGAGGGACAACAATATACGTCTTTGCGTAGATTACAGGAAATTAAACAAAGTTACAAAATTCGATGCGGAACCGTTACCTCTTTTAGACGACTTATTGGAGAGGTTATCTCATGCCACATTCTTTTCGAAATTTGACCTTTCAAAGGGCTATTGGCAAGTGCCACTCACTCCTAAAGCAAAGCCATTCACCGCTTTCTCGACGCCACGGGGTCTTTTTCAATGGAATTTTATGCCATTCGGATTAATGAATGCGCCAGCTACCTTTGTACGCATGATGCGCCGCATATTGTCTCATCGTCCCGATGTCATTACTTATATAGATGACATCTGTCTTTTCAGTGACTCTTGGGATGAACATATTCATGGATTAAAAGCTTTACTTTCTACCTTACGGGATTATAACTTAACAGCGAAACCTTCAAAGGCTTTTGTCGGTTTTCATGACATCTCATTTCTGGGTCACCGCATAGGTCATGGTTTCATGTATACAGAAGACAGTAACGTCTCTGAAATTTTAAACATCTCGGCACCTAAGACAAAAAAACAAGTTAGATCTCTTTTAGGACTAATACAGTTCTATTCAAAATTCATCCCTCATTTGTCTACTATAACTGCACCTTTTTCGTCTCTACTGAAGAAAGGCACATCTAATGTAATAAAGTGGTCGCAGGATCACCAAACGGCGTTAGACTATATAAAACGATTTTTTTCAAATGAACCTTTTTTGAGGTTGCCTAACAAAAATCTCACTTTCATTCTTCGCAGTGATGCATCTTCTTACGCTATTGCTGCAGTTTTGATGCAGGAATATAACGGCACCTTATTTCCGGTGATGTACGTGTCCAGAAAACTTACGAAGAGCGAACTCAAATACTCCGTTCTGGATAAAGAGCTCCTCGCATTAGTATGGGCAATCACAAAACTGGAACGTTACCTCCTCGGCTCACACTTTGTGGTGGAATCTGACCAAAAAGCTCTTACCGCACTGAACACGAAGAATGTTAAATCATCGAAGTCAGCGCGTTACGCTATAGCGCTTCAACCATTCAATTTTGAAATACGAGCTATTCCTGGAGTGAAGAATGTGTTCGCAGACTGTTTGTCGAGATGCCCAAGCGAACTTGTCGAAACTAAACCACTTCCAGATGTTGAAACATCCTTACCGATAACATGAATAACTTTGTACATTATCATTGATAGTACATCTATAAAGACTGTTTATATAACTGAAGTATTCGTATAAGTATAACTTTTAGGATATACTTACTTATAGATTATAACATTACTTCTTGTGTAGTAACATTTTATTATTAGTACGGGAACATTGATACTATAGTAACGTTTTATTAGAACGGGAACAGTGGTATTAGAGTAACATTTTATTAGTACGGGAACATTGGTACTACAGTAACTTTTTATTAGTAGGGAAACATTGTTAAGAGCGACAAATATACATTTGTTATTCCTATGGAACATATTACACTACATATCGTGTTCGAGAATATATTTTATCGTGTATGGAACATTGAGAACATCGTCTCGTCGATTACTAACTAGTTGTAACTGAACATTGACAATGATTGATATTGGAATTACTTAGAATATATTAGTAACTGGTTATTTGTTAGTAATTAAGAAATATATAAATTAGAATAATTCAATTTAATCTATTTAATTGATTATGGATCACACACATACTAACTTTCTTAGTTGTCACGTAATACCTGCATTCATGGGTCTTAGTTATGATATCTCACTGTTAGATCACTAGTCAACCGTACTAGTGTTAGAAAACATTAAGGGTGTTGATTCTTAAAGTGTTTAATTTTGCATTGCTTCATTTTTGCACATTGTATTTTCAATTTTCTGTTTTATTGATTCTCTTGTCATTGATCATCATCAGTGTTGCTGTTCATTTTCATTTTTGAAAATCATATGTTTCAAATTTTTTTTTTGAAAACTTAGTTGAATTTTATTATCATCTTTTTTTTTATGGTTTTTTTTTTTCATTTTTCATTTTCAACTTGTTTTTACTTCGAATATTACCACATCGTTCCAAAGTAGGTCGATTGTGGATGTGTGCTTTAATGCATACTATCATTTAGTTATATTGATTTCGTTTAATATTCTTTTCTTAATATGGTATAACTTTATGCATTTCATATATCTTGTTGTAGTTTTGACTCACCTCTCTCGGGTACTAAGTTCAAAAAAAATTAATAGAATTAATTTTTTTTAAGGGGAGGTAATAAGGGAGCTGTTACGTACATTTATTACCTAAGGGGGTAGTCTTCGGTCCTGCCAAATGTACGCACCAGTCTTAATATAGTTATATTATTTGTGCGTTCGATTGATTCACGCACTGACGTGCACAATGCAGTGTGAGTTGCTTTGGACGCACGGGTAACCTAGTTTAGGAATTCTGACGTCATGTTTTGTATGGGGGCAGTACGGACGATGTTGATGTCCGTGGAATATTTCTTGTATTCGTGGCAAGTTTGTGGAAGCCATTATTTCTATAGATATATATATTGGTCTTCATGTCGAAGCCAATAGTGGAAGTATCATGTAAGTGTCGCCCCATTTCACATTGAATGTTTATTGATTTTAATTGAAGTATCAGGCCGCTCCTAGTTATGGTCTAGCGGGAATCCATCGTAGTATGTCATTCCTAGAATGGACAAACGGAGTCGATTGCCTTGTTTGAATTACCGTAGAGGGAGGATACCTACGAGGAAACGAAGTTAATTGATTTTGTATGCTTCACATGTTTTAATATGCCGTTTCGCCAATGCCAAAGTCATGGCATGGATTTTGGGAGAGGTTAGTCAACAGAAGACTCTAACCTGATTGTATTGCCGTGTATGACTTTGTCTGGATTATATATATGCTACATAAGTATTGTATGAAGAAAGTCTGGGAATTTTACGGGTATGATATCAAAGATTGATCCTCGAACATGAATCCGTTTACCGCGATAGACGTCCTTGGAAGGTCAACGGACTTCATTGTAAATGTATATTAGCGGAGAACAGAAGTGATCCTCAGCTCACTTGGATAGAAGAGGACTTGATTGTTGAAGAATCTCCAAGAATTTAAGAGTATGATCAGCAACTTTAAAGTATGACATTTGCATCTGTAATCTGTAACCATGATCGTCTTGTGTGTTCCACTCCGTATGTGTCACGTTAAATAAAATATATGTACAGTCATCACAGACTTGTGTGCTGCCAGTAAGTGACCAGTTAAACACTACTTGTTGGAGTTCGTTTTGAAGAACATTTTCTGACATTTTGTTTCTTTGCAACCATTCGCGTAACGAAGTTCTTCACCATTAGAATGAACGGACCCTAACAGCTGGTTGAGCGAAAACTAGATGTAGTTAATTTCAGTTTTTCTCAAGCTTGTGTGAGTGTTCAAGATTTTGGAGCAAGAGGTGTTTTCGTAAGACATAGTGCAAGACGGGCGGAGTTCATGGTGAGCAGGTATGATTGCAGTTTATACTTTTAGATAAAACAGAGACAGACGTAGTGATCAGGTAAACTGGTAGAAAATCAACATCCCTGGCAGTTTAAGGCCAGTCTTCTAGCAAGATACACCAGAAGGTCACTACGTGAAACGTTATAAAGATAAACTAACTTTCTTAGAAGATCACCCAGACGACATGACAGTGGAGAAACTAGACAAGAGCAGAGCAGTGACAGACGTGTGCAAGAATATATGATTTACAGATGTCGCTGATTGAGAAAATGTACGAATTGGAATTATATCAAGTTGAATGTAAAATCTATGAGATAAATCCGCAGAAGAGTGAAGCGGATTCTACTGTATGTAAATAAACCTTGAAGTTCGTTTTACTGCTGTTGGAGTACAGTGTCAACAGAGTTTAGAAATCATCAACCATCTGTACGTCTTGTCTAGCAGTGCATTTCATCACCTTGTTTTCATCAGAGTGTTTACATTGTCTACTCACACATACTATCCACTGGTTAGGGCAGGGATCTGAACCTCTAACATCAACACGCACGGCCTCAACTCTCTGCCAAGGCTGATGATGACCTGCTGGTAGTTAATCCAGTTCTCATCTGACATACTCCATTCTTCGCCCTTGAATATATTGTCAACTGTGGAAACCTGCTTGATCGTTATCTCGGCCTGTGCCATCCATGACATCACTCTCTTTATTCTTGCTCCCTTAATGTCAGCTATGTTACCATGCAGAGGGTGCCGTTTTTCTGCGGATACTCACACATAGGCTTTAGTTGGGCCATCGCATATCTGGATTTAACCGACAGCTCTCCAAGCATGTACCTCATCGTCACAATGGGGGTATCTCGCGTACAGCCCAAGACAATGCGCATCCCTTTTTCTGAATGCGTTCTAGTCGTTCACATTGTGTTACTGACAGTGTGAGTATTCCCAGCCCATACTCAATGACCGATATGACTAGCTGTTGATAAAGAAGAAATTGTAATCTCTGCTCCAGACGCTCCGTGGCCATTATTTTCAGTGTCGCTAGACCTCTCCTGCATTTCTGTGTGATTAGCTCAACATGGTACTTATACGAGAGCCCGCGATCAAAGGTAACTCCAAGGTATTTCAGCTTTTCTTGCCTTTCAATTTTCTGTCCATTGAGAGTAATATCTGGGAGGTCTGCTTTCACAAAGGAGTTGTTCAAGGAGCACCACATCACACAGGCCTTGTTGGGATTGACTTTGGAGCCAGTTTCCTCGCACCATTTAGACACCTCCTGTAAAGTCCCTTGTATGATATTAACCATTTCTTGTCGGTCAGAGCCAGTTCTGTAGATGAGTATATCATTCGGAATGTGTTCGTCCCAACCCAGTTGTCTGAATGGTGGCTACTTTTGCTGTATAGATATTAAACAGCACCGGTGATAGTGGAGAACCCTGGGGTAGTCCCGGGCAAATGAGCATTGGATCTGATGTCCATGTTCCTAAGCGAAATGCTACTGACATCTCAGTTAAGGCAGCTGCTACCCATCTTGTAAGCCAAGGGTTAACACCGCAAGCCATTACACAGTTTATTAATGTTGCAAAGTTCACACTGTTATAAGCATCCTCTAGGTCAATTGCTACCGCAACCGTTTCTCGCTTATCCTGGAACACCTCATATACATCATAAGCAAAAGTTTCAGCGTTACCCCATGTTACTTTCATGGGCCTATAGCTGCTGAGAGTATCAGGTAGGATCTGTGCATTTTCGAGGTGATTCATTATTTTTCATGCTATCTTTTCTAGTACTTTACTATAGACATTCTGCATTGTAATAATTCTGTAGCTGCTGAGAAGCCTGGGTCCTTACCGGGTTTAGGAAGTGGTCGTAGGTAACTATGCAGCCAGTCTTCTGGCACCAGAGCATTCCGTATGCTGTTGATGAAATCACTCACCACATTCTTATTGCCTGTGCCATCGAGTTGTTTTATGTGATGATACTGTACACCATCAGGACATGGGGCAGTGTTCCTACTGGATTCTAAAGTGCACATAACGTCTTCTTCGGTTATGAGGTCGAAATATATGTCGCCTCTTCTGTCGCTTCCCAGAATACGGTCTTTGATTTCTTGGCGGGCAGCTTTATCACCTTTATCTGTCTGAGTGATATAACGCTCGAGTAATGCATGTCCCTTTTCAGCATCGGTTTTCAGACATATTCCTGTCGAGCTGAGAATATATTCTTTCTTTGTCTCTTCAGAGACCCCTCGGGAGATTCACGGAGCAGAAGTATAATGTGTTATTCAACTAACATTTAATGTAAACCATAATCATTCATTAACGGTCGCCAAAGTTATTCTGAATATTCATTATACACAACAATCCTTAAAATGGTTTTAAAGACATTAAACACAGACACTCAATTTATTATAGTCAGTTTAATACAAGAAATTCTAACAAAACTTTTCAAGTTAAGTCATAAAAATATACCGTGAAATTGTCACACTTGTCGATAAATCGAAAACACTAACTACATAAATACTGTATAACGTTTTCTGCATTCTGCAGCAAAAACACGAAAAGAAAACACAAAGCATACAGCTACATAAAATATTACAAAGAAATTGTCACGCACGACTATAAATTACAAATAATGTCTGTCTAAACTCTACATAGAACTATCTGCCTTCTTCAGAGTGGACATAAAAGTAAATAACGCTATATGGTATTGGAAAGACTATAACGGTGTCAGCCTGAACACATTTTGTGTGTTTCTCTATTTAGACTTTACTATCCATAGAGTACACATTCTAAGTGCTGTTGGAGTAGGCTATGTGAGATGGTTTAGCCGTTAGCACGTAAACTCTGTCCTTAGTGAGCTGAATATATCCTTGGTGGATACACTCTACCTTTAGTGAGTTGGCTTTATCCGTAGGACATGATTTTTGTTTCTTGTGAGTTGGTTTTATCTGTGGTAGATGAATTCTACCTTTAGTGAGTTGGTTCTATCCATACTAGATAATCTCTCTGCTTCAGGAGTAAAATATGTCTTAAGTGAGTTGAATCCATCAATAACGGATAAGCACTGTACTTAGCGAATACACTCAATACTTAGCGAATACACTCAATACTTAGCGGATAAACTCAATTCTTAGCGGATTAACTCTATTCTTAGCGGTCTAGAGTAATTATATCCTTAGTGAGTTGGCTGTGACCTAACTAGCTACATTAATGCCTTTATGAGTTCATATAAGTGAATTCTGTACTTAGTGAGTTGGCTTAAACACGATAAAGGATAGGAAAAACAAGAAAGCAAATATAAACAAAAGCAAATCCAGAAGCTCCAAAGCCAAGGCTCATAGAGTGTAAATAGAAGCAAACAAAGAAGTAAGAAGAAACATCAAAAGAGACAACAGGAAATATATCGAGGAACTGACAAGAGAAGCAGAGGAAGATGCAGCCAAAGGAAACATGAAAGACCTACACAATAACACAAAGAAGTTGACAGGGAACCATTAGCAAGCAAATGGCCTCATCAGATACAAGAGTGGAAAATTGCTTAGTAATATACAAGAACAAATGAAAAGATGGACAGAACATTTTGAAGTACTTCTCAATAGACTAGCTCCACCAAATACCCCAGACATCCAGCCAGCAGAAGAGGAGCTACACATCAACTGTGAATAAACCAAATATGGAAGAAATAGAGCTTCTAAAAGATGGAAAAACAGTTGGTCCAGATGGCATTCCAGCAGAGGCCATCAAAGCTGATACTGTCACATCTAAAAGATACTATACAAACTTCTTGATGAAGTCTGGGAAAGAGAAGAAATACCAGCATAATGGAAGGTCAAGTTGACTAAGAATTGAGATTACCAATAGTACACAAATTACAGTAGAATAATGTTAATGTCTGTGCCAGGAAGAATATTAAACAGGATTATTCTTAAGAGATTTAAAGAGTCAATAGACAGACAACTGAGAAACGTTTTAGGCTAAACAGATCATGTACAGACAAGATAGCCACAACGAGAATAATAGTGGAAGTCTGGAATGGAATTCCATGATAAACGTTGGATTTGTGGAGTATGAAAAGGCATCAGACATTGTAGACAGAGAATTACTTTGGAAATTGATGAGGTATTATGAGATCCACCTGAAGATCTTTTAACTAAATAAAGATGACCCACGAAGACATGACATTTAGCGTTTTTCACGAAGGACAACTTACAGAACTGTTTGGGATAAGAACTAGAGTGCGACAGGGATGCCTCTTGTCTCCATTTCTTTCCTTACTAGCAACATATTGGGTTTTGAAAACATCGGCATCACACACCAGAAATGGAATCCAGTGGAATCTGACTAAATCTTATGATTCTAGATTTTGCCGATAACCTGGCATTTCTGTCCCACAACCGTTATGTGATGGAGACAAAATGAAAATACTTGATACGAGATTACAAAAAGTGGATCCGAAAATACACAGGGAGAAATCTTAGATAATAAAAATAAATGCAGGAAATTATAACACGTTTGTACTGGACGAAATAACACTGCAAGATGTAAAAACATGCATATACCTTGGCAGCAATATAGAAACAGTTGGAGGGAAAGAGAATAATATAAAAGAAGAACACAAAAGGCTAGAGCTTTCATTCGCTGAGAAATATATGGAGACATATATGGAGAAATATATGGAGAAATATATGGAGACATATATGGAGACATAAATGGAGATCACAAGAAATCAGGTCCAATGCAAAAGTCAGAATTTTCAATGAAAATGTCAAGTCAGTTCTATTGTATGGCTGTGAAACATGGAGGACAGACACACAAAAAACAAAAAACAACAGCAAAACTTAGACTTTCATAAATGGACGCTTGCCTTGAATAGAAGGATTGAAGCAGCACGACAAGATGACTAATGTGGAGCTAACGACATGATGACTAATGTGGAGCTAACGACAAGAACTAGACAAGAGCCAGTGGAATAAGAAATGAGAGGAAAACGCTGGGGATGGATAGGACACACACTGAGAAAACCTATTAATAGCATTACCAGAGAATCCATGTTTTGCAATCTCCAGGGTAAGAGAGATTGAGGAAGACCAAAGATCATATGGAAAAGAGAACTGGAGACAGACACGAAGGGGAAGATTGGGTGGATGGCACGGGACAGGAAGACTTAGCAGACATTTGTTGAAGGCCTATGCTCCTGTGGGAGTAGAAAGGTGAAAGAAGAAGACATGTACTAATGTTAGACATAAAGATACCAGAAAGTGCATAAAAAGGCCTGAGCTTAAACAAGTAAGAAAACAGTTACAACACGGTTATCTCCAAGCAAAGACTACATGCAGACTATTAATAAACGAAAGAAACATTTTTAAAAAAACACACACACACACAGTTTAAATACTTAGGCACAATGGTTACAGCAGACAGAAAATCTATACTTGATATTAAGAATAGAATTAGCTCAACAGAAACAGTTTTTAATAAACTGATGAACATTGTATGTAATACATGATTGTTGCTGATCACAAGGAAGACGATTCTGAAGAGTACCATCCAAATGATATTATTGTATAGAAGTGAGTCATGAACAGTAAGACAAAAATACAGTAATCGTTTTTAAGCGGCACGGATGTGGTTTCTCAAAATAATTGTTAAGACCTATGGACAGCTAAGAAAGCTAATGCTTGAGAAAGTGAATTAACAAAGAAATATAATAACAAATACAAGAAGACAATCAATAAGAAATATAATAACAAATATAAGGTGAAGACAATCAATGTTCATTGGGTAAGGTGATAGGAAGAGGAGTACATGAAACATTGGGACCGCAGGAACAGTAGAAAGCAAGTAGAGAGAGAGAGAGATAGATAGATAGATAGATAGAGAGAGAGAGAGAGAGAGAGAGAGAGAGAGAGAGAGAGAGAGAGAGAGAGATAGAGAGAGAGAGAAATTAATGGGTAGCTTGACACGTTGGCGTGCAAAGAGGTTAACAACAGAACTGACTCAGAACGTCAAAAACCTACATCTGTGGAGGAATATGATCGCCTGGACCTCGAGTTCTGGCATCTGACTTGACTTAATATGGACACTGATCTGTTAAATCAGTCTTTAATTTGTGCAACAGATAACATGGCAGTCAGTACTAAAATTATCGCTCAATAAAAATTCTCAGTATGACTGTTCAGAAAAAAAGGCAACCAGCTTGTATTTACAAGACATCCATTGTCTCCAGCCAGACAAATGTGGAATCACTATTTATAAAATACAGTTTTAAAAGGGCACCAAAGTGTCCATCTATGACGCACTGTTAATAATACAGAATAAATCTAGAATGGTAAGATCTTTATTTCGACTTTACACTTTGTCTACTTTCAGGCTTAAAAGTCTCTTTAATAAACTTGTCATAGCTGATCTTCCCTGCAAGGTCAGGGTCAAATTCAGTCATCACGTGGTACACTTCCTCCTCGTCTAAAATCACGTTAGCCAGTTTCAGCACCGCACGGAATTCTGGGAGTGATAGAAATCCATTTCCGGTGGCATCCAGTTTCTTGAAGGCCCGGTGAATATTCTTCCACTCTCCAGAAAGCTGGAACAAATGAGATAACACATATTGAACAAAAATACACAACCTACTTATATACGTCAATCTTCAGGCGGTAGGAGAAGAGAGATGAGCTGAGAACTGTAGCTATATACCTGGGTGAACTTAAGTTGACCTTAAAACATTGAAAAAAACTATTAAAAAAAATAAAAAAAACACACACACCCACACAAATAGTAATACGTCTTACAAGGAGAAGGACAAGAAAAACCTACGTTGCGGCCACAAGGCCTTCGTCAGGGACAGACAAACAAGAGACAGGAGGGAAAGAAAATGAGAATTAAGTAGAGAACATGAAACTATAAAAATAAGAGAAAAAAACTCCCTTAATATTAAGTCCAGTCACATGTGAAGCAAAGCAGGATGGCTGCCACTAAACCGGAAAGAGGAAGTTGACAGTACATAAAGATAAGAAATAATAAAAACAAGGACTGGAAAAGAGTGAGAAAAAAGTAATCAATAAATAATAAATAAAATAAAATAAATAAATAAAATATAAATAAATAAATAATAATAATAAATAAATTGACAGTTTTCAGAAGCCTGTGAGACAAGGAAGGAATATCAGGTAACATCACATTATCCAATCATTCATTCCATTTCAACTACCTGTGATTTTTATGTCTTCAATAAATTCAATCAAAACTTCCTGTATCGTGCCATCCGTTCAGTTTCTTTCCATGTCTACTTTATCTCTGCTTCCTGTTCCCTTCTTCACGTGTTTCTCGGTCTTCCGCTATCACTGTTATCCTGTTTGTCCCCAAAACAAGGATGTGCCTTGTAATGCTATGAACAGGTCTCGCCGATGTATGTCATATCCAACGTCAGCGTCCACATCTACTCTCTTCTTCACCTGGCACTTGTCTGGGTCTTGTCATTAGTTCCACGTTGGTCAACTTGTCATGCCCCTTTAATCCATCTAGTCTACGATAGCACACATTTATGAAAGTCTGTAATTTCTTGGCTGTCTAGTAGGCCATAGAAGAAAATTAACAACAAAAGATATTGGTTGGTTTAAATTTGCGGATCAGGGAAACATGGAAATAAATAATGAAGGAAACTGTGTGTAGTATATAAATCAACAAGTATAGGTAAATAACATGCACTCGTTAGGCAGAAGGAAGGAGAAACTGAACAACATAAATGCGTCAGAAGTGATAGACTCAATGAGGATTCTAGACACGGACAATCTGGAAAACCCGCCAAGCTGGGAGAATCAATCATGAACAACAACAAAAAAACCCACCGCCAAATAAGAATTTACAGTTCTCCTATTCCCCAGCAAAAGTGCCTCATTGGCAGAGGTCATTTTTCACGACGCTATACACGACTATTGAATATAGGACTTGGAAGCGTTTGTTGACTCTGTCACTTTTATAATTTTCCAACTAGCAAGTATAAACCAATGAACCTTTCAATTCTGCTAAATGTCTATTGTCAATTGTGCTGCCTCCCTTACTAGTGCCTGCTACTGACCTATATTCGTTTATTTATTTACTACTCATAATCTTTGGGCTTCCTTCATTATTATTACCTTAGAGACAACCCGCTCTGTTCACTGGCTCTGCACAAAGTCTAATCAACTAATGGCTGCTTAACTTTCTACCCATGTGACTATCTCGCGTGGTACGATCTCAAGGTTCTCCACACTTATAACTCTTAAAAGCAAACTCATACTAACAGCAAACAATCACTCTTCTGTTCTCATCGACTCATCCAAGTTTGATCAACATCGGCATAAAACACTTTTCTCGTGATTACTTCTTCTCATTCAATGATTATCTACTCATTAGTAAACAGCCCTTGCTTCAACTCACACTTACATTCAATTTTATGTAAATGTATGGATTGTTTCCCTTTAGTTATCCCGAAAAACTACTATACAGTGATCTGCAAATGAAGGCACCACGACCTGTAATGAGCAGTCAGAATATTCATTCGTTCATTCGAAATATTTATCGGATTGATACATTTTGTGTTTATTATTTACTTCAGTATAGCTACATTTTTTAGTGGCGGACCACAGATAGCTAAACTTTCTTTGTAAGGAGGCAGTCTTTACCTTGTGTCGAAGCTTGGTCGTTAGATCGTTCAAACTGGCCTGTGGTACCTGTACGTTTTCCGATGTAGGATGTTCGACCTGTGACTGATGCAGGACACTTAAAATATTGTCTCGACGCCAGGCTTGCTTCTTCAGTGCGAATGGTTTCAGGAACTCGACATACGATATTCTAGCATTGAAGAAACAATTTTACTTTTACAAGTTTGAATGCAAAACAAGGACATGCATTTCCCTTTGCTTATACTATGTTGTATAGTGTTATATGGAGTAATACACTGTTATAATAACAGTAACAGTCCTTTCAGTCATAACGGACTATGGGAATGCGCCTCTGAAGTGACAGCTCTCAGCTGCTTCTTTTCCTGTGTTCCTTTCGACGTTTTCTCCTCTCTTCTGCTTGTTGTGACAGCTTCTTTTCACCCAACCTGAGGTGGCGCCGCAGAGAAGAGCATCGCCACCTAGTACGATCGGCAGTTTCATACTCCCAAGTTGCTGGATTTATGTCCAGTTCCCTCACGTCTCTCTTGTACACATATCTGAACCTTAGCTGTGGTCGCTCAACTGTTCTTGTGCCATCTGCCAGTTGTCCGTAGAAGATATCTTTCGGGATGACACACTGTTAAATGCTGTTATACAATGAGATATATATATGTATATATATATATATATATATATATATATATATATATATATATATATATATATATATATATATATATATATATATATGTGTGTGTGTGTGTGTGTGTATATATATATATGTATGTATGTATATATGTATATACATATATATATATATATATATATATATATATATATATATATATATATATATATATATATATGTATCTTCTTCTTCTTCTTTGATCCTTAGCCGCCGACCGTCAAAAGCAGTCAGTGGCCATTACGCCTGGTGACGTCTTGTAGGGCAACCACAAATTGATTCCACTTTGCTCGGTCGGCGGCCATCCTTCGTACAGTGCCCCAACTCTGGTTCATTCTTTGCATCTCAGCCTCCACAGTCCTCCGCCAGGTTGTTTTTGGTCGGCCTCTCTTTCGTTTTCTTTCAGGGGTCCATAGCATAGTTGTTCTTGTGATGGCATCGGGGTCTCTTCTGAGGACATGGCCAACCCAGCTCCAGCGTCTGCCAGCTATGATGGTGTGCATGTCCTCTTGCTTGCTCCGAGTAAGCAGATCTTGGTTGGTGATGATGTTTATATATATATATATATATATATATATATATATATATATATATATATATATATATATATATATATATATATATATATATATATATATATATATATATATATATATATATATATATATATATATATATATATATATAATATATATATATATACCAATATTCGTATATATTATATTAATATATGTTATATCTATATATGTTATACATACGGCTTGTGCTTAATTCAAAGTTGTTTAACATACGGCTGTGAAAGTTGGAAAATAACAAAATCATTGGAGAACAAGCTGAATACATTCGAGAACAAATGTCTTAGAAAACTCATGAACATCAGTTGGAAAGAATTTAAGTCTAATCGACAAATAAGAGAAGACTCTAGGCAGAAATATGTCTCCGACTATATAAGGAAAAGACGATGGTCATATATCGGTCATGTCCTACGAATGCAAAACAACAGAATACCATTGCAGGCGCTCACTTGGGTTCCTGAGGGTAAGAGGAAAAAAAAGGAAGACCAAAAGAAACACTCAGAAGAACAATAATAAGAGAAGGAAGAACGTTGGGCCTAAATAATGTGCAAGAGCTAAGAGGAGTGGCGTCACAACGAACAACCTGGAGAGCAATGGTTTCTGCCTTATGCGCCGTGTTTGGTGCTTAAAGAATTTATTATTATTATTATTATTATTATATATATATATATATATATATATATATATATATATATATATATATATATATATATATATATATATATATATACTGTTATATTGTATTTTATTATGTTATATTGTGTTTTATAGTGTTATATTGTGTTTTATAGTGCTGTATAGAGTTATATTGTGGTATATTGTGCTGTATAGTGTTATGTAGTAATATTTTGGTATATTGTGCTGTATAGTGTTATATGGTGTTATATTGTGTTAGATGGTGTGATGTTATGTTATATTGTTTTGTACAGTTATATACTGTGTTATATAGTATTAAATTGTGTTAGACGGTGTTAATATTGAGTTATATAGTTTTATAATGTGGTATACTGTTTTATATAGTGTTATATTAGGTTATACAGGGTGGCGCGGAGCCGACTGACACGTTTTCAATTTGAATTGTCGCTGCCGCAGATGACGTAAAGTGGTCGGTGAGGTGGCAGCGGAAAGAGGAAAAGACGCCATTTTATACTGACCCAGTCACAATGGATCGTTGGACAGTGCTGCATCGCACCACCGCTGTTCGTTTTTACTACGAAACAAAATCTGTGACTGAAGTGCAGCGTCAGTTTAGACGTCATTTTAATGTTGATCGTCATGGTCAGGTTCCATCCCACCTATATAATTGTCAAGAAATAAGTTTTAAGCATATGATAGTAAATGGCATGTTTTAATCTATGTTTTGATAGGTGGTTTAAATAATTTCTCCTGTTTTGAATTCAATTATTTATGACCTTTTGAAATGTATCAGTCGGTTCGGCGCCACCCTGTATAATGTTACATAGTGTTGAATTGTATTATATAGTGTTATATTGTGTTATATCGTGTTATATTGTGTTGATGATTTGTCCATCGTGTTCGATGAGGACCATCGACATCTGTCGTAGTACAGTTCATTCTATGAGGTTAAGTGGGTGCGCATACGGCCGATCAAGCCAATGAGGGCAAGGAAAGTTCTGACTTGCGCGTGAATTGGATTAAAGTGAGGGAGATTTGCGCCGAGTCAGCCTCTCTCTCTCGTCCATGCGTTATATTTTGTTATATCGGGTTATATTGTATTTTATAATGTTATATTGTGTCATATAATGTTATATAGTATTATTGTTGAGGATTGCTTCATGTCTGCAGCATGGCGCATTCCTCAAATGAATATATTAATGATCGATGATGTCGGGGATTGTTGCATGTGTGCAGGCATTTGGATTTGAGCTCGATCCGAATGGGTGCACCATGGAACACCGCAAATGAATATTAACGACATAGAATGCATATCTCTATGCATTACGCGTAGGACTTAGTAACGTCATTCGAATCGTGGGTTTTGACCCCAACGGCAGTGTGTTTTACAAGTGTGGCCTAGCCACTATGATATGTGTGGTATAACCACTTAGGATTGTGTGGCATTGTCCACTGAATTTATATGTGTGGCTGGGAAGCCAATTTAGCAGTGTGTTCTTGGATCAAATGTAAGTCGTATCGTTATTAACGCAGTTTGTAATTATGGCGGATTAGCCTGGCATTGTATGCCAAATGAACATTCGTAACTAGCAGCAGGAGTAAGACTAGTGTACACGAATATTATGTAGCTAGCAGCAGACGTAAGCCTAGTGTAACAAGGATATTAGACGACTAGCAGCAGATGTAAGCCTAGCGTAAGGAGGATATTGCAAAACTAGCAGTAGAAGTAAGTCTAGTGTGAAAAGGGCTATTATTAAACTAGCAACAGGAATAAGTCTAGTTAGCCCATGAATTTATGCCACGGGATGTTGGCCAAAAGGAACTGACCGTTATACAGAACTATATATTAGTGAACATATGCTTTAATGAAGAACAAGAACTCAGGCAACACGTACATGAACTGTGATTATGAACTATGTCTTTAAATAGTTGTGTCTGCCCATGACATGAGAGTGTTAATTAAACATGTTTAAGTCGTCAAATACTGGTCTTATTAAATGCCGTATTCTGAGTTGAATTCCATACTGTTTGATTCAATCATAATGACCAGTGACACTTAATTGCCTAAACACGCTGCATCTCACACTGCTGATATTAATAAGGCAAGAACAGACAGGTCAGTCAATACTCATAATTTTAATATGAAGCATGTTCCAGTATCAACGCATCACATGGGTTACTAGAGACAATATCGATACTAACGTAGTGCCCAACGGAATCCTGTAAAATAGATAAATGAACCCGGCGGACTTTGACTTTCTAAGATCAGAATACGCACGCAACATCTTGGTCATCCAAAGCATATAGAGCCTTAACCTAAACTGGTGTCAGAGGTTGTCAATTAGTCCGTAACAATTATATTGTGTCACATATTATTATATTATGTTATATTGTGTTATATAATCTTCTTCTTCTTCTTCGATCCTTAACCACCGACCGTCAAAGCAGTCAGTGGCCATCACGCCTAGTGGCGTCCTGTAGGGCAACAACAAATTGATTCCACTTTGCACGGTCGGTGGCCATCCTTCGTACAGTGCCCCAACTCTGGTTCATTCTTTGCATCTCAGCCTCCACAGTCCTCCGCCAAGTTGTTTTTTGGTCGGCCTCTCTTTCGCTTTCCTTCAGGGGTCCAAAGCATAGCTGTTCTTGTGATGGCATCGGGGTCTCTTCTGAGGACATGACCAACCCAGCTCCAGCGTCTGCCAGCTATGATGGTATGCATGTCCTCTTGCTTGCTACGAGTAAGCAGATCTTGGTTGGTGATGGTATTCGGCCAAAAGATTCGGTGAATTTTTCTTAGGCATGTTGTGTGAAAAGAGGACAATTTTGACATTTCCTTCTCTGTGACTCTCCAGCATTCCGCACCATAGAGAAGCACAGAAAGCACGCAACTCTGGTATAATCTTAATTTTGTGCTTGTGCTGTATTGGAGGACTTCCAGATGTTATTTAGGCTAAAGAAGGCTGTTCTTGCCTTATTCATTCTGATGTTGATGTCTTTGCCTGCCCCACCGTCTGGTGTTACTATGCTTCCTAGGTATGTGAAGGTATCTGTCTGTACCAGTTGCTGATTCCTTACTGATATGGGCTCAGGGTTGCTCACATTGAGCGTCATGACCTCAGACTTCTTTAAATTGATGTTCAAGCCCACCTGCTGGCTAAATTTATTTAGTCTATCCGTTTTTTCCTGGATGTGTTGATGTGAATGTGCCAGCAGTGCAATGTCATCTGCATATTCCAGATCTTCCAATGTTGAAAATGTAGTCCATCTTATTCCTCTTGGACTGCCCTCTGTTGTCTGGCGCATCACCCAGTCTATGACTGTTCAAAATAGAGTGGTTGATAAGGGGCATCCCTGTCGTACTCCTGTCTTCACCTCGAAGGTTAGGTTGCTCTGCCCAACACTACACGTAAAGTTGGCATAGAGGCTTTTTATGATTGACACTATGCAGCTTGGAATTCCATAAGCCCTCAGTATTTCCCATAAACTGTCCCTATGTATGCTGTCAAAAGCCTTTTCAAAATCAACAAAATTTATGTAAAGCTGTCTTTGCCATTCTGAGCACTGCTCTATAATGTTCCTGAGAGTGAATATATGGTCTACACATCTTCTGTTCTTTCTAAATCCTGCTTGTTCTTTCCTCAGTTTGTAGTCTACTGCCTTTGAAATTCTCTGTATAATTATTGCAGTCTGAAAGATCTCCCTTCTTGGGCAATTTGACAATTATTCCTTTGTTCCACTCTGATGGTGTTGTCCCCGTTTTCCACACTTGTGCAAATAGTGGTTCTAATAGTTCTGCTGCTAGCTCAGGGTCTGTCTTAAATAGCTCTGCATTTAAGTTATCATGGCCCGCAGCTTTGCCGTTCTTTAACCCTTTGATTGCTGTGATGATTTCTTCTTTTCGTGGAATGTTTGTATTTACATCTAGATCGTTTTCAGCCTCAGGAACATTCAATTGTGTCTCTGGTATTTCCTTGTTCAGAGTTTCTCTGAAGTGCTCTGCCCATCTTGTTTCCTGTCCCCCTGCTGTCTTGATGAGATTTCCTTGCTTATCTCTTACTAATGTAATATTGTTTGCACCTTGTTTTCCGCTGATGAATTTAGTTATTTTGTATACTGTGCTTTGTTCATTTCTCAGTGCTGCCTCTTCTGCCTGTTTTGCAAGATCGTCTAGGAAATTCCTTTTGTTGGCTCGGGTTTGGCGTTTAACTTCCCTGTCCAGTTGACTGTACTGTTCGCTATATAGTTGCTTTAACCTGGGGGACTTCGCTTCTGTTTTCTTTCTTTTCATTTCCTTTCTCATCTTTATGGTGTTTAGTGTTTCTGGTGTTATCCAGTCTTGCTTCTTCCTTTCCTGGAATCCTAAGCATGATTTGCTGCTTTCCTTATATATTGTTGAAATGGTGTTGAAATTCTGGTCTATATCATCAGTCAATGTCTTTTCCTGGCTTTTGGCAAATTGATATCGTTTCTTAATGTCGGCCGCAAAAGCTTTTCTGGTAAGGGGTGTTATATAATGTTATAATAATAATAGCCCCTTCAGTCATAACTGACTATGGGAATGCACCCCTGAGGTGACAGCCCTCAGCTGCTTATTTTCCTGGTGTTCCTTTTGACGTTTTCTCCTCTCTTCGGCTTGTTGTGTGAGCTTCTTTTCGCCCAATCTGAGGTGGCACCGTAAATAGCATCGCCACTTGGTGCGATCGGCAGCTTCATCCTCCCATGTTGCTGGATTTATGTCCAGCGCCCTCATATCTCTCTTGCACACATCTTTGAACCTCAGCTGCGGCCGTCCAACTGTTATGTTATATAATGTTATATTGTGTTATACTGTGTAATATAGTATTATACTGTGTTATGTTGTGCGGTTGGTCACTTTGCAAGAAGTCTGCACCATGACAATTCAAGTGGTACCTTATGTAAAAAAAAGTAAAGCATTACTTTAAGTGATGAAGTTACTAGCTATATACATACAATTGACCTTGTCGCCTTGTACGACACGCTTGGGAGTTTCCAAGGGTACAGAAAGCAAAAGCACCACCATTGCTATCAACTGTGTCGTAGAAGATAACTAAGGTGACGTTGCTGAAAGCGCCAGTAACCTCAAGATGTACAACAAATTGCTAAAGGAACTACTAGAGCATAAACCTAACAGCGTGCATCTGTAGGTTGTCCATGGTCCATATAGTTTGAGTAAGGCATACTGAATCACTCATGCCTACTCATTTGCTACATTAGCAGTTGTTGTCGAGTATGACGAAAGACAAACTGGGACTAAAATAACCAACAAAGAGTTTACAGTCTGATAATATACAGCTGGTGCTGAATGAAGGTAGAGGAGTTACGGGGAGCGTTGGCGTAGCTGGCAATCCTTTTCAAGGCTTCATCTAGCTAGCAGATATATAATATTAGTACTTTTCAGGGCTTAGTACCTATCAACGGTAGTCGGGCTAGCAGTCCTTTTCATGGCTACTTCATGCTAGCTGATAGATGCTAATAGACCTTTTCAGGGCTTAGAGTGTATCAGCACAGCACTTTATTTAACGGAGTTCACTTATTTTTGAATGGCTAATTGCGCTCTTATATAACCAACGGACTTAACTCATAGGTTGAAAGAATTGTGCCTCGCCATGAGAAGACAAAACATTCAACAACAAAAAACTGACCTCCCGTCATTCCTGACCTTGAAATTTTCAGTCAGCTGTTTTAGTTCAGCGTTGTCTAGGTTGGTACACAATCCCGTGAGTACTTCTAAAAACTCTTCCTTGCTCACACATCCAGTGTTATACGGGTCCATGCTGGCAAACTCACGATATAGGTCATCCCAGAGGTACTCCCCCTGAATAAAGTTCACAATAAATAACATGTCTAGCATCATATTTAGAGGACATGGATGTTAACCTTTAAACCTTCCCAGTGAACAAACATACACAGTTTAAGTCTTACTCGGACAAAGGACAAAGAAATGGATAATGTTACAACCAAGCCATCTTCGTCACGAAAAAAGCGAAAATAAAACAGCAGAGAAAAGAAAGTGATATATAATATAAATGTTTTAGAAAAAGGATTCAAATTGCTTAGGAAGATCAGTGTTGCCACTCTGGGAAATCAAGTCAGAAATAAAACGAGGACACCAAATAAATAAATAAAAAAAACCGTTTTAGCAACATTTACCAAATGTGGAATTATTTGTTTCGAATGGCCAGACATTATAACAATAAACACAAACCTTTATAAGTCAACAAGACAACGACTAGTTCAGCTTGAGAGACTAAAAAGGCTAAATTTAAATTGATGAACAAGCACTTTCTTCAGGAAGCAGACAACCAGTATAAACACACAGTCAGATGATATAAACACGCCATTGTACTGAAGAATTGTATATCAGTTCCGTATATAATGGAATTTGTATCCCAGTTAAAGCTAGTTAGAAGACGGATAATTTGTTTATACCGTTGCTCTAAGATTCTCTTGAAGCATATCACTTGCACAGTTCAGTCTCTTGGACCTCAGCATAAAGTCAGCATCACCCCGACGAGGTGGATTCAGTTTGGCGTTAGGAAATGTTGCAGACCGCTTAGAAAAACCAAAATGCCGAACAAACTGAAAAAAAAAAGAATCTCGTAAAAATTAGGCTTAACAAATGGCTGCAACGCTGTTAAAGAACTGAGACCATGTTTTATAACTATTACAGTTGTCATGGGAGGATAGGCGTGTGTATTAGGGGGAATGAATGACAGATTGCTTCAATGTCACATGGTAACCTGGTTGTAGGTTGCTATTTACACTATATTAATGCTTAGATCCTCCTTGTGTGATGGAAGGTAGGAGATCGAAGGTATGAGATCGAAGGTATGAGATCGAAGGTAGGAGATCGAAGGTAGGAGATCGGAGGTAAGAGATCGAAGGTAGGAGATCGAAGTACTTATGGAGCTGTCCGTGTGCAATGAAGATGGTCGTTAAAACTAAAAACCAAACCAAACCAAATTCAAATGAGTTCCGTATTTTACTCACTGCGACACATTTGACCTACATTGGTTTAAAATATTGTAATGGTGTCAACTTTTTTAACACATAATAAACGAATGTCATCAAATTTATATAGGAGTATAAAGTCTTCATTACTGCATGGTACAGAAACATGATCAACGAACACACAGAAGAAGGATTTGAGGACTTTGAGATGTGAATATATGGACAAAATAGAAATAAATAATTGACAGATTTGCTGGGAATGATAAGAGAAATAATGATCAAGATAAAAATTAGATAGACAATCATATTAGACATGTAAAGAGACATCGTGACACCTAGTAGAAGGAAAAGTTGATGAAAAACGAGCACAAGGAAGGCAACATTGTAACTGGGCAGATAACAACGCTGACTTGGCATGTGTTTGTTGAAGGCCTAAGCTCCTCGGGGAGCTAAAGGGTATTGATTGATTGAGATAATACCACGAGGTGGACAAGAAAGAGTCTATCAGAGTGCACCACCAAGACAAGAGACAAGAAAGAGTCTATCAGAGTGCACCACCAAGACAAGAGTCTATCAGAGTGCACTACCAAGACAAGAGACAGAAGACGTTAGAGATCTATCACAGCCGACCTTCGATGCCGAGATGGCAGCTGAAATCTTTAGTTAGATGTTTAAAGAAATGGAAGCAGGACGAAATAGCATCAGTTGAGCTTCATTTGACGCCGCTAATTCGCCTTCTCTGTAGATAGTCTACCCTGTTTAACATAATTGTCGGTTATATTTAGGATATTCGGTGCCATTTTATTTTCTTTCTTGTGATTTATTCAAATACTTGTACCTATTGTTATTGTTATTTACAATTTATTGTTATTGTTATTTACAATTTATTGTTATTGTTGATGATTATTTACCTCAGAATTTATTGTTAGCTTTCTTCTCAGCTATTTACATAACCCAATATTTTGTTATTGGTAGTTTTCACATGTCTCCAGTTGTCGTCTATAGTACTTCATTGCTTTTGATTACCTTATTATTAATTAATAATGGGCTTTGTTGTATTTATTTATCTGTATTTTTTTTTAAATATACATTGTTTCTTTTGATTCCTGGTGTGTCTGTTTTTGTTTATTAAGTATTAGATAGCCGTTGATTTGATCTGACTGTAAATGTTATAATCTTTATTTTTAAAAAAATCAATGTCGACAGTACAATTTTATCTTCTAAGTGTAATATCTATGTACGGTTACATTTTTGTTAACCGAGATGAAATGGAGTTGGGGGAGAGGCTATTTTCTCTTCAAAGTATCGGATAGCAGGAGGGAAGGAGGCTTTGTGAAAAAAATATCCTAATTGTTTCGTGACGCTGATGCTTCGGAAAAACTGTACTATAGGGTTGACCTCATAAAAATTATTTATGCTATCAATAGTGACGAGTTACTTTAATATAGTCCACGGTTTTGTCCAGATAACAGTTGCCGAGTAAGTTTATAAACTCATGTTTTTTTATTTATTATTGTTGTTCTTTTCTTTAGATATGTGTAATTAGATTAAAATTGATGACTGACGTGTACATGATACAATGCTTTATCATAATAGAATTAACTAGTTATTTCTATACAATCCATTGTCTTTTTTTTCAGAGTAACATAGCGAGTTATATACGAGGGGCGTTCAGAAAGTAATGCACCACATCGTTTTTCTCAGCTAATAATGAAGATAGAAGCATGAAATTTTGCACACTTCAAATATGGCATGTGTCAATTGTGTGCACCAAATTGCATTGCAACCGGCTAAATAATACGGCTGCCCTAAACCGTTGAAATGGAGCGTGTTAGCAACTTGCGTTATATGCAGCGAATTGTGATAGAATTTCTCGTTGCAGAGAAGGAAACTGTTGTGAACATTCACAAGCGTCTATATGATGTGTATGGAAGTATTGCAGTCGACAGGAGTACAGTCAGTCGCTGGGTTCAGAGAATCAAAGAATCAGGAAGTGGAGATACGGAGCTGCTTGATCGGCCGCGCTGTGGACGTCCTGCCACAGCCACCAACGCAGAAATGTTGAAATGCGCTGACGGCATTATTCTTACTGATAGGCGAATCACTACTCAACAATTGGCCTTACAGCTGTCAGTCAGCATTGGTAGTGCAAATGCAGTTATAAAAACTCTCGGATTTTCTAAGGTTTGCGCAAAATGGGTTCCTCGAAGCCTCACAAATGACCGCCGATTGCAAAGGAAAGCACTTTCTTCTGAATTGTTAGAGCGTTTCAATGCTGATGGAGAGAACGTTTTGGCTAAGATCGTTACAGGTGACGAAACCTGGGCACATCATTTTAAACCTGAGACAAAAAGACAGTCAATGGAGTGGCATCATCCGCAATCACCACGAAGAAAGAAATTCAAGACATTTCCTTCAGCTGGAAAAGTCATGATTACTGTTTTTTGGGACATTGAAGGTGTGATTCTTGTGGACGTTATGCCAAGAGGAGAGACAATCAATTCGCAAGCTTACATTAAGACATTGGAAAAAGTCAATCAACGTTTTCGCAGAGTTCGGCCGCACAAGAATCCAGCAAACTTGCTTCTCCTTCACGACAATGTGCGACCTCACACAAGTCTGGCAACACGGGAAGCAATCACCAAATTGGGTTGGACTCTACTACCCCATCCACCCTATAGTCCCGATTTGGCACCCTCTGATTTTCATCTATTTGGTCCACTTAAAGATGCACTCCGTGGGACAAGGTTTGAAGATGATGAAGGAGTGATTCATGCAGCGAAGAAATGGCTACATGATCAAGACAAAATCTGGTACGGGCTAGGAATACATGCACTTGTTTCGCGCTGGCATAAAGCCGTACAAGTTGATGGGGATTATGTTAAATAATACCGATGTTTACATGACATATCCATGTATATTGTATATAAATTTCATGCTTTTTGAATAAACAGCTCCTGAGAAAAACGATGTGGTGCATTACTTTCTGACGCCCCTCGTATATATATATATATATATATATATATATATATATATATATATATATATATATATATATATATATATATATATATTTATATATATATATATATATATATTTGTATATATATATCTATATATATATATATATATATATATATATATATATATATATATATATATATATATATATATATATATATATATTACATATGTTATTATTAGAGTAGTAAGGTAAATTTACCTGTAAATAATCCAGAGTTTTATCAGAGTTGGTTATGAATGTGTTCCATAGGTCACGAATCTCATCGTGTGAGACTTCGGGTTGAATGTCAAACCTTACGGGGCAAAAGATAAAACATAAATTGTTTACTGCTGTTTACCTTGTTATAAAATGTATAATTTTCTTCAAAATCTGACATATTATTGTTTGTTCTGTCTATATATCAGGACAATATCTCCAAATTATCGTAGGCAAAAGTTTATAATATGACGGCATTGGACAGTGAAGCCAACTGTCACGAAGTGGATTTAGGTATAGAGTTATGTCTGAGTGTATAGACAAGACCATAGTATGAGAAAGACTGAGAAGATAGATTTTGAAGTGAATGACAGTGAATGTGGAAAGATGAGACTTATAGCTTCGAGGGTGAGAACCTAGATTGACTCTCCCTCGCCACTCGTGACTATTTAAGAGCTAAAGACTCACAACCTCTGACTACCAATAAAGGAGATAAGGTTTCACAAAAATCCACAGACACAACTATACAGACAACATATACGTACAGTATAGTTATAGAGACTGATCCAGTATACAGTTTATAGTTTTTTTACACAACAAAAATCAGATAACACAGTAAAAATAAATAATGTGTGAGGTCGCACAACCCTGAAAACAGAACCACACAATTAAAATGACATACAAATCGTAATCCCACAATGTCACCCTCCCCTTCAACCTGCATGAAGAAAGTCAAGGATTAAACAAAAGAATTTACTCGGTGGGGTCTCTAACTTTAGAGCCACCACTCCTAACTATCTTATTATTAATTATTAAAACTCTAACACCACTGTCCAACTGCAGATGTATCTACCTGCCTACACAAAATCTGACTGAACTTTCTGAAGTCCTACACCACAAATCACAAACACTGATCCACTAACGGACTTCTTCAGTGCAACCTCAGAGGCAGTCCTCTGCTCTGACTATCTAACTTCATAAATTCTGTCTCTCCTCTGTTTCTGTTCTGACTATCTAACTTCATAAATTATGTCTCTCCTCTCTAAAGCATTCAGAAGGAATGTTGACCCTATCTCCCTCCACGAATATTGTAGTTTGATGACTTGGGCTTTTGGACTTAGGTGTTTGACTCGGAATGTAGCTGCTTTACTGCTGACGAACCTAATTCAGTTGCCCTGTTACCCCTCATCGGGTTTAGGACCGTCGGCTTTATTATGGCCGACTTTACACAACAACAAAAAACCCAAACCCAACCTCCAGGCCACGCGCCTTCTTTGGAGTGGTATAACGAGCTTAGAGTTCTGGATTTATTTTAAAGATGCACCCATTCCCGCTGAAGCATGGGGATTCACTGCATGAGAACTGCTATCTTTTTCTGGTGCAGACGTACCTGGCGCCGGTAACTACGGCATCACCAGTTTTCTTTCACCTCTGGCGATGCCACGACCCTTCTACTCCTGAGAAGGCCGAATATCTTGGCAAGCTGTAAGTCAAATTCGCACCACTCCCTGTGTGCCGTGAAAAATGCCAATTCTCGAATTTCTCAGTAAAGAGCTGACGAATATGACTTAGATTCACGGCTGATATTTCTGGAGACAAAGAGAGCGCTACTAGATTTACTCTGTTATTTATAATTGGAATACGCTCGCCAAGACCCACGCCATACGTCATCGCGTCGCGTCCCTCTGGAACCAATAATTTTGCCGGAATTAGTTAATAACTGACCCTGGCCAATTAGATTGTAAGCAAACTCATGAGTCATGTTTATTTTGATCGTGCGCATCTTTCTTGCGTCATGTTAGATAATGTTACTACCGTTGGCGTGAGCAAAATTAACTTTGATTCACTGTAACGCCCGCTTTTACGTACCTGGGTAGAGGTTCAACACCCACCCATCAATTTACCGGGTAGGGGTTACTAACGTCGGAAAATTTATACCCAGCCTAATAATACTCAAGCGCCTAATACAATAAAAATTTACCGCAATTATTTTACAAAGAAAAGACTACGTGATCGCAATTACTTTAGAGAAAGGAAGACTGGTGCAAATCTTAAAATTAAAACCAACAGTAATCCCTCCTGAAAACGCAATTAATGACCAAGAGAAGAAGACTAAACTCAATTAATTACAGGACATAATTACCGGGAGAAAAAGAATGGGCCTGTGGAAAATAAAATCACAGTAACTCCTCACACCAACTTATATCATCTGTCATGTCAACAGTAACCGAAAACTAAATCACGTATAACCATATTTCTTAGAATCTTGCATCTAGCCAACCAGGCAATCAGAACGAAGCAGCTGATAAACCACATTATGTCTTCTCGCTGAAGAATAGGAATCATTGAATTAATTTCCTCTTTCTGTGGATTAACTCTTTGTTGTAATTTGTTCCTTGTTAAGAGTTAAAACAGATTTGCCCGAGTTCTTTCCAGGGTTCTTCAGATTTTGTTTAATTTTGCTTGCTCGTCAGATATAAGTTCTGTATCTATCTCATATTTCATTTTATAGTTGATCTTTACTTGTTGTTAGAACTGGCCATTAATTCCCCTTTGGTAATCGTCCACTTAAAGTTCTTTGTTTGCCAAATCACTAGACGATACAACGTCAAACATTTATAATGATAAACTTGAAAATGGCAAAGTTTGAACGACATAATAATCTGAGACGACTTCTTAATTTAAAACGACTTACTATTTTATTCACAGAAGACTTCATGAACAATAATCCGCTCCAAACAATTAATAACTGATATCCACTGGTAATCGATTTGATCAAATTACATTGTCCATATAATTTTCTACTTATAGTTCTGATCTGCACAATACCATAGTCCTGTGCTCTCTGGCACATTTATTTCTCTGTCTGCTCAATTTTTTACTTTTAAATAATCTTTATAGATACGTTTCAATACTCCATGAATACATATTTGTAAATAGGTTTACCAATCTTCTGATGCTTCGCGCATCTTGATACATTTTTCTTTAATACGCATTTCTGACCATCTTGGCAGATTAACACTGTCGATTTATATATTCTGAATCCGTGGCTATACCACACTGAAATACTTATATTTTATATTATATATAATATACCTTTACTTAGGTTCACCGTCGAACACAGATTCCTTAAGAACACTTGTTGAAGTGGATTATACCACTCATTAATAAGTGGACTAGACACATATGCGGACACGTCTATACGCTCCTAAGAGTAGACACAGACTCTCTTCTACGTCATCCCCCGATACGTTACTTTGTCATAGATAACGACTCTAATTTTTGCATTTTTGTGAGGCTCAGCATGGTGCGCAGCAATTCCGCTAAATATAACTTTATCACCATGATGTGCTCTCAACATTCCTGTAAGTTCTAATTACGTTCTAATCAATTACTGAATCATGCAATCTTACCTTTACCAAACTAGCAAGTCAATCAGTAAGTTTATAATTTCTAAACTTATGAACACAACAACCAACAAGCTAATCAACTAGATAATGAACCCAATAACCAACCGCTTAAAAGAAGTCTCGACAACAGTTTAGTCACTAGGTCAAAGTGCTAACTAACCAACCAAGCTTACGACTTTAGAAGCTGGTACATCCTATCTTGTGTTAGCCTACGAGTGTTTGCCTCATCCAGCACATAGAACGTCTGCTCCATCTCTTGAAAATTTCTAGACATGACATCTTTGATTATCTGCAACAAGCAGCAACAAAAATATGTGAATGTATATACAGTTTCAGGAGAATTTTATACACATAATTTCCCCCCTCCCCCGTGTTTTATGTGGATGTCTTGCCTATGAAGCTGTGGTGTTTTATCTGGATGGCTTGCCCATGAAGCTGTGGTGTTTTATCTGGATGTCTTGCCCATGAAGCTGTGGTGTTTTATCTGGATGGCTTGCCCATGAAGCTGTGGTGTTTTATCTGGATGGCTTGCCCATGAAGCTGTGGTGTTTTATCTGGATGTCTTGCCCATGAAGCTGTGGTTTGTTATCTGGATGTCTTGCCCATGAAGCTGTGGTTTGTTATCTGGATGTCTTGCCTATGAAGCCATGGTTTGTTATCTGGATGTCTTGCCCACGAAGCTGTGGTTTGTTATCTGGATGGCTTGCCCATGAAGCTGTAGTGTTTTATCTGGATGTCTTGCCCATGAAGCTGTGGTTTGTTATCTGGATGTCTTGCCCATGAAGCTGTGGTTTGTTATCTGGATGTCTTGCCCATGAAGCTGTGGTGTTTTATCTGGATGTCTTGCCCATGAAGCTGTGGTGTTTTATCTGGATGGCTTGCCCATGAAGCTGTGGTTTGTTATCTGGATGTCTTGCCCATGAAGCTGTGGTGTTTTATCTGGACGTCTTGCCCATGAAGCTGTGGTTTGTTATCTGGATGTCTTGCCCATGAAGCTGTGGTTTGTTATCTGGATGTCTTGCCCATGAAGCTGTGGTTTGTTATCTGGATGTCTTGCCCATGAAGCTGTGGTGTTTTATCTGGATGTCTTGCCCATGAAGCTGTGGTTTGTTATCTGGATGTCTTGCCCATGAAGCTGTGGTGTTTTATCTGGATGTCTTGCCCATGAAGCTGTGGTGTTTTATCTGGATGTCTTGCCCATGAGGCTGTGGTTTGTTATCTGGATGGCTTGCCCATGAAGCTGTAGTGTTTTATCTGGATGTCTTGCCCATGAAGCTGTGGTTTGTTATCTGGATGTCTTGCCCATGAAGCTGTGGTTTGTTATCTGGATGTCTTGCCCATGAAGCTGTGGTGTTTTATCTGGATGTCTTGCCCATGAAGCTGTGGTTTGTTATCTGGATGTCTTGCCCATGAAGCTGTGGTTTGTTATCTGGATGTCTTGTCTATGAAGCTGTGGTGTTTTATCTGGATGTCTTGCCCATGAAGCTGTGGTTTGTTATCTGGATGTCTTGCCCATGAAGCTGTGGTTTGTTATCTGGATGTCTTGCCCATGAAGCTGTGGTTTGTTATCTGGATGGCTTGCTCATGAAGGTGTAGTGTTTTATCTGGATGTCTTGCCCATGAAGGTGTAGTGTTTTATCTGGATGGCTTGCCCATGAAGCTGTGGTGTTTTATCTGGATGTCTTGCCCATGAAGCTGTGGTGTTTTATCTGGATGTCTTGCCCATGAAGCTGTGGTTTGTTATCTGGATGTCTTGCCTATGAAGCTGTGGTTTGTTATCTGGATATCATGCCTATGAAGCTGTGGTTTGTTATCTGGATGTCTTGCCTATGAAGCTATGGAGCAACACATCAAAACTGAATGGGAACAAGTGGGAAAAAGAATCAGATGGACTAAATTTTTGTAGTTAATTAACATCTTCCTTATCATAACAGCTTTGGTAAATGTATGGATATTTGTTTTAATCATACCTTGTAGTGAGATCGGATGGTTAGCCTTCTCGGATAAGGGCGAAAAAATAGGAGGTCCCGTGTGCAAGTTGCACACGTTAAAAAATACCACTGCAGTAGGAAATCGTCAAGAGTAGGTCGTGCGGCCACTGCGCTGTCAAAATTTAAAAATTCGGAAACGTACCCACCATAAAAATATTTATAGAATGTGGGATTCCTGTATGCACACAATGGAATCCTCGCTGGTGCTACGCAATTCGTGCACTATACTGAGATCCTCCTTGTGTGATCTAAGGGAGGAAATCGGAGCACTAATGGAGTTGTTCGTAAACGAAGAAGATGGTCTTAAAACCAAACCAAAAACCATACCAAATCTTACCTTGACACGTATTTATTTATTTTTTTTTTTTAATTAAAAAAAAAAATTAAAATTACTCCGTATCCAAATCATTATTTAAGGGAGTATCGACTTGAGGGACTAAATCGGCCGAGTAACTGCAAATGTAACGAACTCCATTCTTTATTCATACCCACCCCAATTACAAATGGGGAAATTTCAAGAAATTATGTCCAGAATCAAACATCCCTCATTATTTTGGAAAAATATGTGCCTTGTATTAGGAGGCGCTCAGCTTAGTTCCAAATATGAAAAAAAAAAGCGCTATGATTACAACTATGGTGGGAAAAGATGGGACAAATTTTGTTACGGACGCATAAGAAAATTCTAGGTATTAATTACTGAAATATCTAATTATTGAAATTTTAAAAAACTGTCCTCCAGTTTTACACAAAATATAAATAAATTCAATTCAATTCAAAAGCAGAGAATCAGATTCATTCTTATCTTCCACAGTTGACAGAGAATCAGATTCATTCTTATCTTCCACAGTTGACAGAGAATCAGATTCATTCTTATCTTCCACAGTTGACAGAGAATCAGATTCATTCTTATCTTCCACAGTTGACAGAGAATCAGATTCATTCTTATCTTCCACGGTTGACAGAGAATCAGATTCATTCTTATCTTCCACGGTTGACAGAGAATCAGATTCATTCTTATCTTCCACGGTTGACAGAGAATCAGATTCATTCTTATCTTCCACGGTTGACAGAGAATCAGATTCATTCTTATCTTCCACGGTTGACAGAGAATCAGATTCATTCTTATCTTCCACGGTTGACAGAGAATCAGATTCATTCTTATCTTCCACAGTTGACAGAGAATCAGATTCATTCTTATCTTCCACAGTTGACAGAGAATCAGATTCATTCTTATCTTCCACGGTTGACAGAGAATCAGATTCATTCTTATCTTCCACGGTTGACAGAGAATCAGATTCATTCTTATCTTCCACGGTTGACAGAGAATCAGATTCATTCTTATCTTCCACAGTTGACAGAGAATCAGATTCATTCTTATCTTCCACAGTTGACAGAGAATCAGATTCATTCTTATCTTCCACGGTTGACAGAGAATCAGATTCATTCTTATCTTCCACGGTTGACAGAGAATCAGATTCATTCTTATCTTCCACGGTTGACAGAGAATCAGATTCATTCTTATCTTCCACGGTTGACAGAGAATCAGATTCATTCTTATCTTCCACGGTTGACAGAGAATCAGATTCATTCTTATCTTCCACGGTTGACAGAGAGATTCAATCAGAATCAGATTCATTCTTATCTTCCACGGTTGACAGAGAATCAGATTCATTCTTATCTTCCACGGTTGACAGAGAATCAGATTCATTCTTATCTTCCACGGTCGACAGAGAATCAGATTCATTCTTATCTTCCACGGTTGATAGAGAATCAGATTCATTCTTATCTTCCACGGTTGACAGAGAATCAGATTCATTCTTATCTTCCACAGTTGACAGAGAATCAGATTCATTCTTATCTTCCACGGTTGACAGAGAATCAGATTCATTCTTATCTTCCACAGTTGACAGAGAATCAGATTCATTCTTATCTTCCATGGTTGACAGAGAATCAGATTCATTCTTATCTTCCACGGTTGACAGAGAATCAGATTCATTCTTATCTTCCACGGTCGACAGAGAATCAGATTCATTCTTATCTTCCATGGTTGACAGAGAATCAGATTCATTCTTATCTTTCACGGTTGACAGAGAATCAGATTCATTCTTATCTTCCACAGTTGACAGAGAATCAGATTCATTCTTATCTTCCACGGTTGACAGAGAATCAGATTCATTCTTATCTTCCACAGTTGACAGAGAATCAGATTCATTCTTATCTTCCACGGTTGACAGAGAATCAGATTCATTCTTATCTTCCACGGTTGACAGAGAATCAGATTCATTCTTATCTTCCACGGTTGACAGAGAATCAGATTCATTCTTATCTTCCACGGTTGACAGAGAATCAGATTCATTCTTATCTTCCACAGTTAGACTCCAAATGCACGAACAAGAGAGTGTCACGTTTTCATAAGGAGTTTTACAGTAAAGTGGTACACTACTGACTCATGGCTCTAATTCAGTGCGGAAGATTTCTTAAGTAGAATTTTACCTTAAAGAGTTCCTGTTTGCTTCTATGTTTGTGTGGAACTTTCACTTCGAGGTCAGGGTGGACTGTTTGAGAGTTCAATAGGCACACGTTTCCGTTGACCTTAGCTTCGCCATTATGGTTGTCAACCTCACTGGACAGGCTAGACGTGTTCTCTTTATCGAGGTCGCTCATATCTGGTCGGGGTCCGAACAGGCTTGGAGCCTCACTCCTGAAAAAAAAAACACGAAATAAAATAAAATAAAATGAGAGATAGAATATTGTTGATATTTTCCTTGCCTAGGCATATCTGTGCCTTGTGTTGTTTATAGGGGTCTCTGGCAAAGAAAGAGTATTACCACAGATCCTTCAAGCATGTCGTAAAAGGCGACTAGTGTGAGATTGTCTGCGGGGCTGACAACATCTTTGTGTTAAACACATTGCTACAACAACCAGATGTAATTCTTTGGCTTTGACTGTATGCAGGTGGATTTCACTTTGGACCCAGTAATAGGCACGGGGAGCTGAGAAGTGGTTCTGTTCAGGACGTGATAAATCCTTGGGAGAGCCCAGAACTAGAGCACAGTATGTTAGCTCTGCATAGCTGGAGAGCTCCCTTGGATGGCGGGTAATGCACAGTATGCCACGCACTTCTTCCTCCTTGCTTGGGACCACACGTGACGATCCTTTAAATGCAAGCCAAGCTGGAGAAACTGGAGCTCATGACTTCAAATCAACACGTCGGAAGCCACAGGAAAAGCCTAGATGTACAGTGTAGATAACACCAAGGTCTTCAACTTGGTATTGGCTGCAAAAGAGCTCAGTAGCCCTAGTTAAACAACAACCTGCTGCACAAGTTAAGCATAACAAAATCAAACAAACAATCATTTATTTCGTTTCAGCTCCTCTTGGTACAACGAACGAACGAAATCTTGTTTTCATCAGCGTAAAGAAATAGGCATAATTGCCTTTTTACATTTCTGCCCTGCAATACAATTGTCATAAGTTTTACAAATTAAAATTAAAATATTAATAACTTCAGTCACAATTAATCAATATTATCATCACATTCAGTAACTGAGCACACACAAGTACATTTACTCATAGTCATTCCCGCACTTAGAGAAGAGAGAGGGATTGAGATAAATAGAGAGAGAGAGAGAGAGAGAGAGAGAGAGAGAGAGAGAGAGAGAGAGGTCAAGCAATAAAGCTACTTAATATTAAAAGTTCAAATTGAAAATATTACATTGACAAGTAAATGCTCATGGAAATGTTCGTTCGTTCGTTCGTTCGTTAGTTCGTACATTGACCTTCAACCAGTTTACGCCATCTTTCTATTCTGTGCCAACCTCTCTATGGCTTTCCATATCTTCTGGACCTCTCTCACGTCTGTCCAATTCCCTTCTGACTATCTTGTTGGTGTTCCCCTCTACTTCTGTGTCGTAAATTTATTTTGAGAGAAAAGAGTCGTAGAAATAGTGGTCCGGTTTAGAGTGGAAAATGATGATGGTAAGCTCAGTGATAGAAAATGTAGAGATTTAATAGTTGCTTCACAGCGTGCTGGAGGAGAGTAAAGACAGACTTATTTACGACAAATCGTGTCTCTCAATCTTCTCTTTCACTCTCCTGGTCAAACAATTTTTTGCCAGTTTTCCAGACTCGCATCTGCGCGCACACCGATTCGGTGTTTTCAAACACACACACGACGTTGATACAAACTATATTAAACGAATAGGGGAAAAGTTGGGCTTTAGGTATATCCAACACACAGAACTAAATGAGTTTATGTGATTTTATTCACTTTAAACATCAATCACTAAAAATATCAGATATTACATAAATTATCATAAGTACACAAATGCAAATAACAAGTTTGGGAGGGGGTGAAGAAGATTGGTATCGACTAAGCCCTTCCCGCTCATTAGACAAAGACAAACCCAGTCCAGAGATAGATAATATCAGGAACACGGGTACGTTAACCTAACAGTAAAGTTAATTACTCCGAAAGAGGTGTTACCAAGTTAGGTATAAGTGATAGAAAAAAAAACCTGTTCTTCCCAGCTGTTCTTCCCTTTACTAAGCAAATGGAAAGGAGGTGGTTTTAAACAGAGTTAACGAATTATCAACTATCCCACTTAAAGGAACAATGTAGGGTATACAGAAAAGATATATGTTACCAGGTAAGCAAGTTAACAAAATGGTCACACAAAAGAATTAATTTCCTGTCATTCATACACGCGCTAGCAAAGGCCTTCACTCATCTTGCTCTCACTTACCGATTGTGAAAAAATCTTGCACTCCATAGAATAACACAACAGCAGTTACACCTCAACTAAATGTATGAGTGTTTGTTCAAGTTCTAGCCCCAGATTATCGGGTAGGCGGTCAGCACATAAAAGGGTCCCGTAATCGCTGGAAAATGAATCTGTAGTTGTGTCTCTTTTCTTAATAACAGTTTCTATGGGAGGGCACGGTCTCTGATACCGGGGTGAGGATGGTGTGGTCTATTTGACTATGCCGCGGATAATAAAATTCTTACGCGTGCTGGTACACTTTATCCGTGAGGTATGGTTTAAGTCCAGTAAGAAAACTAGTCACATCACTGTTCAGGAAATTATGAATTATCTCTCTGTGTCAGTAAACTAACAAAGCTCGGGCCAGTGTTCTTCTTCCCGTTACGACTTAAGTTGTTTGATGGTGCGTTAAATTTGTCTTTGGGTGTGCTTTCTTTGCTATAAGTTAGATAGCGGAATTCCAAACATAGAATCGCTTCAAAGATTAAAAATTTACACAGTCTCAACAAGTTCTGCGTCAGGGGAACTCTACACACTGTTTATGCTTTGCTTTGCTTAGATTGATTTCTTTATTGCTTTCTTAATGCTGGGATCGCACAGGTTACGATCACTCTGTATGAAAGAAAAAAAAGACATGTAATATACCGAAAACAAATAACCTTCTAAAGCGCGATGAATTTCCCGTTAAGCCTATAATACACTCGAGTATTTAATTATGTATTTAATAAACACTGCGCGAATTCTAGTGGTTAAAAACCCACATCTATAAAACTAGGACTTAACTGAATTTATTAATTATAAATTCCTTCGCGACTTTAAAAGTTAATTTAAGCATCTATTATCTTTTGAAATAATATAATAGATAGATCATTATATTTAAAACTGGAACTCTTGAGATGGTTTAATTAAATAGATTTAAATTAACACAGAATCCCTTTAAATAGAATGACTGAGCTAGACCACTGATCACTTTACACAATATATATTACCGCTTTGCACAGAAATAGAAATCACTGCAAATATATATAAAATCCAGGGGAAAATCTATAACAAGATTTCAATAAAGCTAGTGCTTCTGTAAAGGTCTGGCCAGCGAGTGATAACGTGTCTAGTTCTTCATGGTCTATTTAGCTAAAATGGAATGTAAGTTGAGTGGGACATGATAAACTTGACAACTTATTTGATCTCACGAACTTTTGGGGATCTGACCGCCAAATCAAGAGAAGAAGCCGCCCCCTGGTCTTCGTATCCGCTCGCTGCTGCCCGTTTCGCTTTCCCCCGTTCGCTCGGTTCCTCGATTGACACCGAGACGCGAAATTAGCGGCAAGCAACTGCGTCTCGTATCAGGGAAAACTACTGTCTTTGATAGCGCCGATAGTCTCCCCTAAGATCCCTCGGTCTGTCTCTTTGATCTCGTCGCTGTATCCTACATGAGTCCCGGTGGAATGCGTTCTGGCAAACGAAAAGTTACAACAAATGTTCAGGGGTTCTAATGTTATGAAAAGCTAAAGGTCCCTTTAAATCATCCATCATATCAGGGAAAATTCACTTGTCAAACTAGACGTACGTCACATTCTGTTATCATAGAAACTCAAGGTCAACGACTAGCTTGCAGTATTCCAAACGTCTTCACAGCGTTTCCTATTCAATGTCATCTTCTTGTCATTATCCATTATTCCGCTAGCACTTGTCTGGTTCTTGTCATCAGTTCCACATTCGTGATCTTGTCATCAGTTCCACATTCGTGATCTTGTCATCAGTTCTACATTCGTGATCTTGTCATCAGTTCTACATTCGTGATCTTGTCATCAGTTCCACATTGGTGATCTTGTCATCAGTTCTACATTGGTGATCTTGTCATCAGTTCCACATTCGTGATCTTGTCATCAGTTCTACATTGGTGATCTTGTCATCAGTTCCACATTCGTGATCTTGTCATCAGTTCTACATTCGTGATCTTGTCATCAGTTCTACATTGGTGATCTTGTCATCAGTTCCACATTGGTGATCTTGTCATCAGTTCTACATTGGTGATCTTGTCATCAGTTCCACATTGGTGATCTTGTCACCAGTTCTACATTGGTGATCTTGTCATCAGTTCTACATTGGTGATCTTGTCATCAGTTCTACATTGGTGATCTTGTCATCAGTTCTACATTGGTGATCTTGTCATCAGTTCTACATTGGTGATCTTGTCATCAGTTCTACATTGGTGATCTTGTCATCAGTTCTACATTCGTGATCTTGTCATCAGTTCTACATTGGTGAACTTGTCATCAGTTCTACATTGGTGAACTTGTCATCGGTTCTACATTCATGATCTTGTCATCAGTTCTACATTGGTGATCTTGTCATCAGTTCTACATTGGTGATCTTGTCATCAGTTCTACATTCGTGATCTTGTCATCAGTTCTACATTGGTGATCTTGTCATCAGTTCTACATTGGTGATCTTGTCATCAGTTCTACATTGGTGATCTTGTCATCGGTTCTACATTGGTGATCTTGTCATCAGTTCTACATTGGTGACCTTGTCATTAGTTCTACATTGGTGATCTTGTCATCAGTTCTACATTGGTGATCTTGTCATAAGTTCTACATTGGTGATCTTGTCATCAGTTCTACATTGGTGATCTTGTCATCAGTTCTACATTCGTGATCTTGTCATCAGTTCTACATTCGTGATCTTGTCATCAGTTCTACATTGGTGATCTTGTCATCAGTTCTACATTGGTGATCTTGTCATCAGTTCTACATTGGTGATCTTGTCATCAGTTCTACATTGGTGATCTTGTCATCAGTTCTACATTCGTGATCTTGTCATGAGTTCCACATTGGTGATCTCATCCCCAATTCCCCATTGGTGATCTTGTCATCAGTTCTACATTCGTGATATTGTCATCAGTTCCCCATTGGTGATATTGTCATCAGTTCCACATTGGTGATCTTATCATCAGTTCTACATTGGTTGCTCCCACGCACACATGCTGTCACAAAGGCTGGATTTCTCAAAATTGTACCTTCATTTCATCTTGACCGTAGGAATAAAACCTTACCTTAACTTTACCCTGATTTTGTAAAGACTAAACTTTACTTTCATTTCAAAGTGACTTTAAAGTAACAAAACCTGTACCTTCACATCTTTCTGACTGTGTAGACATGAAACCTTTACCTTTACATCTTCCTGACTATGTAGACACGAAACCTTTACCTTCACATCTTCCTGACTGTGTAGACATGAAACCTTTACCTTTACATCTTCCTGACTAGGTAGAGACGAAACCTTTACCGTCACATCTTCCTGACTGGGTAGAGACGAAACTTTTACCTTCACATCTTCCTGACTGTGTAGACACGAAACCTTTACCTTCACATCTTCCTGACTGTGTAGACATGAAACCTTTACCTTTACATCTTCCTGACTAGGTAGAGACGAAACCTTTACCGTCATTTCTTCCTGACTGGGTAGAGACGAAACTTTTACCTTCACATCTTCCTGACTGTGTAGACATGAAACCTTTACCTTTACATCTTTCTGACTGTGTAGACACGAAACCTTTACCTTCACATCTTCCTGACTGGGTAGAGACGAAACCTTTACCTTTTGTTCATCCTGTGAAGATTTCGTGAAGTGAATCTTACCTGCCATCAAACTGCTGCATAAACGCGGTATACAAAACGTTGCCTTCATCATCTAACGGCACGTGATCAATGAAAGACTCGAACTGCTCGTCAGTCAGCTGGAGGTTGAACCTGGACTCTATTGCGGCTCTGAATTCTTCCTGGCTAATCACATTTGTTCCCAACCGATCTAATTTTCTGAAACGAACACAACAGGCGTGTATTTTCTACAGGTTTAAAGTATTTGAATACTTGACTGAAATCTTGGTTTAACTTATACAGGCGCTTATGTTGCTCAAGCAATAACTAAACAGACAAACTGACATTCTCACATATTAAAACCGTAGTTAAAATGTCTGATTTATGCTGGAGGAAAGCGCAGCATTTCTTGGATATATATGAACGAGGAAAGTGAAATTATATGTGAAGGTAAGGTGCAGGTGAGAAGTACAACGATGGTGGTGGTGGTGGTGGATATGACAACACGTTAAAGAAACCATCTCACTGCACACAAAGGCAGTGCTTGTTCTGGAATCTACAAGACATAGGTAATAAGGAAATGAGGATGACTCCCGTTAGATATGACAGATAGATAGATAAATACACATAAATAGCGTGTCTTACTGTGTATGGCTCGTGTCTAGATTATACTGTATATCTACGTGTCTAGATTAGTTCTTGCTTCCTTTTGCCAACTTTTTTGTTTTACAGAAAACATTGAAAAACTGGAACAGATGCCTTTGAGCAGGACGCATTTTCATATCATCAGTTATCATTCCCATTTTGTTCGATACAGAACATAGACTGACAAATGCAACTGGTTCTCTGGTAGGAAACCTCTACACCTCACGGTAGGAGGGGAACGACTAAGTAAGTAAGTTCTCTGGTAGGAAACCTCTACACCTCACGATAGGAGGGGAACGACTAAGTAAGTAAGTTCTCTGGTAGAAAACCGGCACCACAAAAATGCATTTGCTCTTGCAGCGGTGTTTTCTGCTGCACCTAGTTTTACATGATGAGGTTACCAGCTCCCTGCACACCTTAACGGGGGTTACCTGCTCCCTGCACACCTTAACGGGGGTTACCTGTTCCCTGCACACCTTAACGGGGGTTACCTGCTCCCTGCACACCTTAACGGGGGTTACCTGTTCCCTGCACACCTTAACGGGGGTTACCTGCTCCCTGCACACCTTAACGGGGGTTACCTGCTCCCTGCACACCTTAACGGGGGTTACCTGCTCCCTGCATACCCTAACGGGGGTTACCTGCTCCCTGCACACCTTAACGGGGGTTACCAGCTCCCTGCACACCTTAACGGGGGTTACCTGCTCCCTGCACACCTTAACGGGGGTTACCTGCTCCCTGCATACCCTAACGGGAGTTACCTGCTCCCTGCACACCTTAACGGGGGTTACCAGCTCCCTGCATACCATAACGGGAGTTACCTGCTCCCTGCACACCTTAACGGGGGTTACCAGCTCCCTGCATACCCTAACGGGAGTTACCTGCTCCCTGCACACCTTAACGGGGGTTACCAGCTCCCTGCACACCTTAACGGGGGTTACCTGCTCCCTGCACACCTTAACGGGGGTTACCTGCTCCCTGCACACCTTAACGGGGGTTACCTGCTCCCTGCATACCCTAACGGGGGTTACCTGCTCCCTGCACACCTTAACGGGGTTACCTGCTCCCTGCATACCTTAACGGGGGTTACCTGCTCCTGCATACCCTACCGGGGGTTACCTGCTCCCTGCACACCTTAACGGGGGTTACCTGCTCCCTGCATACCTTAACGGGGGTTACCTGCTCCCTGCACACCTTAACGGGGGTTACCTGCTCCCTGAATACCCTAACGGGAGTTACCAGCTCCCTGCACACCTTAACGGGGGTTACCAGCTCCCTGCATACCCTAACGGGGGTTACCTGCTCCCTGCACACCTTAACGGGAGTTACCAGCTCCATGCACACCTTAATGGGGGTTACCAGCTCCCTGCACACCTTAACGGGGGTTACCTGCTCCCTGCACACCTTAACGGGAGTTACCAGCTCCATGCACACCTTAACGGGGGTTACCTGCTCCCTGCACACCTTAACGGGGGTTACCTGCTCCCTGCACACCTTAACGGGGGTTACCTGCTCCCTGCATATCCTAACGGGGGTTTCCTGCTCCCTGCACACCTTAACGGGAGTTACCAGCTCCATGCACACCTTAACGGGAGTTACCAGCTCCCTGCACACCTTTATGGGAGTTACCTGCTCCCTGCACACCTTAACGGGAGTTACCAGCTCCCTGCACACCTTAACGGGAGTTACCAGCTCCAGGCACACCTTAACGGAAATTACCTGCTCCAGGCACACCTTAACGGAAGTTACCTGCTCCAGGCACACCTTAACGGTACAGGTCTGTATCCTTGTATCGGAAATCCTCGAGGACAGCTGTGTTTAAGGAAACTGGATTGTTTTCCAATTTTAGATGTCGCCCAAATCGCGTTAGAAAAGTTGCCGAAATAGCCCAAAATGTGTTTAAAAAATAGCCCAAAGTCGTCCAAAATAGTCATAAATGGCCCAAATTGTGATCGGAAAGTAACTTAAAGTAGCGCAAAGAAACTTTCTATTTTCAGAATATATCGGATTTTTGGTGTTTGAATACAAGGATGCAGGCCTGTAGTTGCCTTTTACTATATGCAAGAGGAGTAGTGATCCTATTATTCCCACTTCTGACGACAGACTCACGAAATTATAAACGGGGCAAGCAAGGACACTTGGCTTAACTGAATGTCTGTGGTCACACGAGATACAAAGGCAATGGCGGGAAGAGGGAAGATAATTAATTACGCAAAACCTGTCTTTCCTGAAATCTTGACACAGATTTGAGTTTACCATAGATCTCACAATGTACATGGTACTATATTAAATCAAGATGTACAACAATAAACTTATTTCATGGCCCCGGTTTGGAGGTGCGTCACAGAATCTGGGAACTTACTTGAACATTCCCAGCAATGCCAAGAAATCTTTCTGGAACATATTGGTGAGCTGGACTTCTACGGTGCTGATGCGGGCATCAGGTTTGGTGTCCACATGTGGATTATTCTTGCTGGTGACAGATAGTTATAGGGGTAGGTTACACAGAAGGCAAAATGGTGGGATTAAAATATTGTGACGGTATGCAGAGGATAAAGGTATTGTAACCATATTGTAAAGGTATTCAGAAGGTATAATGATGGAATAAAAATACTGTGGTGGTATACACAGTATAATGGAGTAAATATTGTGAAGATTTACAAAAGGTATAATGATAGGTAAACATATTGTGAAGGTATACAAACAAACAACGATTACGTAATACAATGTTAAATATACACAAACTGCTATAGAAGTGGAAGAATAACTCGAAGAAGTTGGGGAAAGAGCCCGTGGACAGTGTAATAATTTAGTGAGGGTAGACACCAAGATGCTGTGATACTTTCAGAAGATAGACAATGAAGATAGAGAATATGCAATAGTAATGGCAATGTGACCTGCAAGAAATGTAAGGAACATGTATGGCACTCCTTTGTGTATTGTGATGAACGTTGGAAAGTCCTACACATGTGATTCGAATGACACATGTCACTTCTTGCACAGTTCCTCAACAATCCAGCTCCAAAATTCACACGTCACTAACCGGATATTAGTCTTCGCTAAAACTACTAACCTAAACCAAATCTTGCCGTCAATATGACGTATGAATTTTCTTTCTACCTGTTTAAAGAATAGTATAATAGTATGTAGAGAATTGAATAACTATTGTATCTACCAGCTTTTGTTGACTTCTTGCAGTACATTGTGTTTTACCCCAGCGTCTCGTCTGTCTTGGAACCTGTGGAGAAATGTCCTGTAAGGCACGCCTTTGTCGATGGCCTGCACCGAACAACGACTCAGAAACGCGTCCAACAAATTCCTCTCTATGTTCAGTCCAAACTGTCCCAACACTTCAATAAAGTCATCGAAGCTCACCTGAAAAATAACAAACATAACTTACAATTCAAAGTTCGGGCTACCAAGTAGAAAGTGCAGCCACTTTCAAATGACAAGATACTGACAGAGGCATGACAAGGATACTGACAGAGGCATGACAAGGATACTGACAGAGGCATGACATTTGTCAACAATATTAATTTGGCATAGTTTGGACAGAACGACATATCACAACATTGAAAGCTTGCACTAAGAATGTTACACAAACAGGCTTGAAGACTTGTACAAATGATATCTCGCAACAATATTTCAGTGTTCTTCATCTCTCTTACCCAGGGCATTACAGAATAAGAACTGAATTATTATGCTATCAACGATCTGCTTCAATGGGTGTCTTTTTATCGCCAGCGTTATCTTATCATCTCTTGTTCCACTAGTACTGGTCTTGATTCTTGTCATCAGTTCCACATGAGTGATCTTGTCATCAGTTCCACATGAGTGATCTTGTCATCAGTTCCAAATGAGTGATCTTGTCATCAGTTCCACATGAGTGATCTTGCCACAGTCATTTCAATCCTTCTATTCTACGCTAGCACCCTGTTACGACTGGAGTAAATATAGAGGATCATGCAGGATACGCGAATGATGGTAGGTGTTCATTCAGGACATTATGGTCAGTATATATAACAAAAGCCGGCAGGTGAACAGGTCCACGGGAAAAACATGGTTGACGTTTAATAAATAAAGTTACTTCACAATAACGTCCATCAAACATCAAAAGTGCATGGCATGGATAAGCGTAGTAGAATTATCTCTCGTCCGTCAATAAGTTTCAAACGTTAGGCATCTTTAAGTGGCAATAATATAATAATGATACACTCCTCTCCTCTCCACTTAATCCTGGCCATTGTGCTAAGGTTCGGGCAATCCACGAAAACCAAAGTAATGCGGCAGAAGCAATCAGGGCAAACAAAGTATTAGTTGCCTCATATCTCAAAGTTACTTGTAGGAAATTATGGTATGAACTTCTAAATTTTTTTTTTTTTTTTTTTTTTTTTTTTTCTTAACCAGCGGCACTTAGGCTTTCATCTCAAAGACATGTATTGCGAGGCTGGGGTAGGACTTTCCTTCCAAAAGCTTCGCTCCTTCCCATGGTTTATCACAGGAGCCGTTCAGGCTACAAATTTCCGGCCGTAGATAAGTTCGCCGACGCCCGGTTTTGAACCATCTGCACATACAACGCCGAAGCCATTACACCAGCGCGGCTCCCGAACTTCTAGATAAGTTCGGGAACCATCTTGCACATAACGTGGATGCCTCCGAAAATCAATAATGCCACAATGTATATATATATATATACTACTCACAAAAAGTAGGGGATATTTTAAGATGGTATGTATTATTTCACAAAAGAGTGGATTTCGTATTTTAATGGTTGTATGGACATATCGAGCACGCTCTTCTCCACTCTCACGTGCAATATCATGTTGACCTGGTGACTCGTGATGAGTAAACCAATCCTAAGAACAGAGGTGGGGCCCATCCGTAAAGTTCACACATTATTCTTTTTCACAAAAATGCGTGTATCTCGTGTTTGATGAACACTACTCACCACGGACAGGTATAAAAAGACTCTGCAACAGATAAAATTTCTTTTCTTCGTCACGGAACGTTTGACAGAACAGCAGAGATGGTTAGGCATAGGCATGTTGCAAACCGGAAGTCGGCAAGTGAATGTTGCTCGGAACCTCAATGTTTCACAGTCAGTTGTCAGCAGACTGTGGAACAGGTATCAAAATTTCCGCACCGTGGCTGATCTGCCTCGGACTGGCCGCCCAAGAGTCACTACACGCCGCCAAGACCAACTTCTTGTTACTCAGGCCCTCACAACTCGGACTCTAAATGCTACTCAACTTCAGCAACACCTTCAAAAGACCACTGGGATACGGGTCTCAACTGAGACAGTACGAAACCGTTTGCACCAAGTGCAACTGGCCTCACGCAGACCGTTTATAGCTTTGCCCATGTCACCACAACACAGGCGAGCAAGAATGGATTGGTGCCAACGTCCTAATCGGTGGGCCAATCAACAGTGGGCATCAATGATGTTTTCTGATGAGTCCCATTTCGTTTTGGATTTTCATGATCGTCGAATACGTGTCTGGCGACGGCGAGGTGAGCGTTACCAGCCTCCTGCAACTGTTGCACACAACCGTTATGGAGGTGGCAGTGTAATCGTGTGGGCAGGCATCTGTATGAATGACAGGACTGACCTTCACATATGCCAGGTCAATATCACAGGGCTCTACTACCGTGACAACATCATCGAGCCTATCGTTGTGCCATTTGCTCAACGGCACGGACCAGATTTCATCTTCCAGGATGACAATGCACGCCCTCACCGTGCTCACGTCGTCCAAGATCACCTTCAGATACAGCATATCCGAACGTTACAGCGGCCGCCGATGTCCCCCGACCTGTCTCCTATTGAGCATTTGTGGGATCTCCTGAATAGCCGCGTCCAACAACGTCCAGCCGCTCCACAGACTCTTCAGCAGTTAGCCCAGGCCCTTCAGCAGGAGTGGCAGAGAATTCCTCAAGATAACACCAGAAGGCTTATTTGCAGTATGGGACGTCATTGCAATGCATGTTTAGCGGCAAACGGGGACCCTACACGTTTTTAGACATATTGGAATATTTTTGTGAAAATGAAGTACCTACCCCACCTTGGTTGCCAATGCGACTAAAATCATGTCAGTAAAGCCATAACACTTCTTATACCGCAAATGTGTTGTTATGATGCTCAAGTTTACTTGTACGAAGGAATAAATGAACTAATTTGAAATATATTGTCTTTGGATAACTTCTAAATTCAATATCCCTTACTTTTTGTGACAGGTATATATATATATATATATATATATATCCGGAGCTCGAAAAATTACGTCTACCTCGGACAATAGAACAAATACGGAAGGCCCAAATAATTAACGCACTAACCCCACGACATGTGACAAACTACGTCACTAGTGACTGTCGCTCACCACGGGTGAACGCTTCGTGCAAAAAGTAGTTTGTCTACAGGCGAACACAATTCCTCACATAAAATGGACATGTGCTAGCGTGTAGTAACATGCTACAATATTTTATCCCAAATCTATCCTTAACACACCCATTTATGCAAGTCTGTAGTTTCTTGGTTAATACCTCTGTTGTTCTCCATGTTTCAGAGCCATACAATAGGACTGACTTGACATTTGAGTTGAAGATTCTGATTTTTGTGTTGGATCCGATTTCTGTTATCTCCATATATTTCCCAAAGTAATGAAAGCTTCTCTTGTTTGGTGTATTATTATTCTCACATCGCCATCTTCTATTCCAGCTTTGTCTATATTCAATCAATCAATCAATCAATCAATACCCTTTAGCTCCCTGAGCAGCATAGGCCTTCAACAAACACATGCCAAGTCTTCCTGTCCTGTGCCATCCGCTCAAGTTCTTTCAATGGTTTCCTCATCATGTTCACCTCTGTATCCACCTCTCTTCTCCATGTGGGTTTGGTCTACCTCTGCCTCTCTTTCCTGGTGGATTCCAGAACAAGGACTGCCTTGTAATGCTATCAACAGGTTTCCTCAATGTATGTCCTATCCATCGCCAGCATCTTCTTCTCAACTCTTGTTCCACTGGCACTTGTCTGGTTCTTGTTATCAATTCCACATTTGTGACTTTGTCATACCATTTCAAAATAATGACATATGATTCCATATTATATAGAGGTGTGTCTTGAAGTGCAATATTTTTATCCTTTGCCTCATTTATGCTCGTAATCGTTCTGTGTCATCTCGTTGGGAATTTCAAGTCTGTTTTGCTTATTATTAAGGGTTATAGGACAGAAGAGCCACGTCGACCGCAAAATTTAGATCGTCAAGATATTTTTCGCTGTCCACTGAATTCCATGTCTGTTGGCTGATCCTGTTAGAAATACAGAAAATAACGTGGCAAGGACATCTCATCAGCATTAAGCTAAATCGAGTAATGGTTCACAAGACGTCAGCAGTAGAAGATTCAGCTACAAGAAATGAGGACGCCTGAGAGGAAGGTGGGCAGAAGCCGTTACATAAATCTTGAAGACAAACGAAATGATGCTATTTAATCTACACATCTCGCTTAAATGGAAAACTGCATCTCCATTTGACGCATATATATATATATATATATATATATATATATATATATATATATATATATATATATAATGTGTGTGTGTGTGTTTTAAAAAAAGTGAAATGCACAGAGGTCATATTTTATGGTTTATGATTTTCATACTTACCAGCAGTGGCGTATGTGATGGGAGGTTTTCGGGCTTAGCTTCCTCCCCTCTCCTTCCCAATTTTTTTTCGTAACATGTGCTGGGTGTCTATAATGTTGTACTTTGTGCTGCCCTTATAAACATTAGATTGCATGTGTCAATGGACGATTAAGAAGTCCCGAATGAATAATTTGGTTATTAAGGATTGGAGTTCGGTAGGGAGCTCTGGTGCGTTGATTGTTTGGAAAATAGACGAGCACTAAGTTATTTATAAATATTTTTCATAGCTGATCTATGAAGATTACCTGACTGGCAATGAGTCAGTCTTTCAATGTTTTTTTTTTTTTAAATTGTGCTCCCAAATAGGTACGCCCACTAGAAAAGCCTCCTTGACAATAATTCCTAAATACGTCAATGCTTACCAGGCCCTTTCTGTCAGGGTCTTTCTTCTCGAAGGCATCCCTCATGTTGAAGAAACCCTCTCTAAACTTGTTCTTTAGCCATATCTCGACGTTCAGCTGATGGCGTCTCTCTAGTTCCTTCTTTCTGGGCAGTCGTGTCCCTCTGGGAGCTGTACATGTCAAAGTGTCAACATAAATTAATTAGCATACGATATGTGACTTGGTGTACAAGAGTTGTAATATTTTTTTGAATTCAAGTACATGATCCAGTTACGTGATCCGTGTTTGTGACTTGTACATAATCTGATGTACAAAATGTGATGCTCAAGATTACAGGACATGTTTTAGTTTAGCTAGGGCGCATGGCATAATTACATAACCTTATGTATGTGCCATGGTGTACATGACTTAATGTACATCACCTGGTATATATAATTTGATATAATGTGCACGTGACTTCATGTCATTAGTTTTATGCACATGATGGTGTGAACAAGACTTGATGTTCAAGAATTATGTGCAAGACATCGCGTACACATCTGCGTGTTCTTAATAATTGTACATCTTATGGTTAAATGACATTATTCACACGACTTTATGTATATGAAGTGATATGTAGGACCTTGTGTATATGGCTTGATGAATTCGGCTTTGTGAACATAATGTGGTTTAAATTATATGACCACAGGACATGATGCAAATTATTTCATATATGTGGCTTCGTGTACATGGATTTGCGTACATGGTTGTGCGTACATGGTTTAGTGTACATGACTTGAAATATATGAGAATGTATTCATTGCTCTGATTTACACATGACTTGGTGTGCATGACTGGGTATCTATTTCTTGGTGCGCCTTACGTTGTACACACGAATAGCACGCATAACGTACTATGTATGTTAGGATGTACACGTTTTTGGGTACAATATCTGTTGTACACGATTTTAAACATAAATGTTGGACTTGAGAATTGGGAATGTTGGGTAACAATTTTATTTATAAAATCTTAATCCGTGTTCTAAACTTTATACCTATCCGTGTTTTGCACTTTATCCTCATCCACGTTCTGAACCTTATCCTAATCCATGTTCTAAACTTTATCCTAATCCATGTTCTAAACTTTATCCTAATCTGTGTTCTGAACTTTATCCTAGTCCGTGTTCTGAATTTTATCCTCATCCGTGTTTTGAATTTTATCCTAATCCATGTTCTGAACTTTATCCTAATCCATGTTCTGCACTTTATCATAATCCATGTTCTGAACTTTATCCTAATCCATATTCTGAATTATATCCTAATCCATGTTCTGAACTTTATCCTAATCTGTGTTCTGAACTTTATTCTAATCCATGTTCTGAACTTTATTCTAATCTGTGTTCTGAACTTTATCCTAGTCTGTGTTCTCAACTTTATCCTAATCCACGTTCTGAACGTTATCCAAATCCGTGTTCTGAACTTTATCCTAACCCGTGTTCTAAACTTTATCCTAATCCACGTTCTTAACTTTATCCTAATCCGTGTTCTGAACTTTATCCTTATCCATGTTCTGAACTTTATCCTAATCCATATTCTGAACTTTATCCTAATCTATGTTCTGAACTTTATCCTAATCCGTGTTCTGAGCTTTATCCTAATCCATGTTCTGAACTTTATCCTAATCCATATTCTGAACTTTATCCTAATCTATGTTCTGAACTTTATCCTAATCCGTGTTCTGAGCGTTATCCTAATCCATGTTCTGAACTTTATCCTAATCTGTTTTCTGAACTTTATTCTAGTCCGTGTTCTGAATTTTATCCTCATCCGCGTTCTGAACTTTATCCTAATCCATGTTCTGCACTTTATCCTAATCCACGTTCTGAACTTTATCCTAATCCATGTTCTGAACTTTATCCTAATCCATGTTTTGAACTTTATCCTAATCCATGTTCTGAACTTTATTCTAATCTGTGTTCTGAACTTTATCCTAGTCCGTGTTCTCAACTTTATCTTAATCCACGTTCTGAACTTTATCCAAATCCGTGTTCTGAACTTTATCCTAATCCGTGTTCTGCACTTTATCCTAATCCATATTCTGAACTTTATCCTAATCCATGTGAGCTTTATGCTCATCCGCATTCTGAACTTTATCCTAATCCGCGTTCTGAATTTTATCCTAATCCGCGTTCTGAACTTTATCTCCATCTGTGTTCTGACCTTTATCTTAATCCGTGTTCTGAACTTGATCCTAATCCATGTTCTGATTTTTATCCTAATCAATGTTCTGAACGTTATCTTAATCCGTTTTCTGAACTTTATCCTAATCCATGTTCTGAACTTTATCCTAATGCATGGTCGGAATTTTATCCTAATCCATGTTCTGAACTTTATCCTAATCCATGGTCTGAACTTTATCCTAGAGCGTGTTTAGAGCGTCATCTAGACCTGTGTTCCGAACTCCAAGCAAAAAATACAATAAAATAACAGTTAAACTTACTAATATCAGCTTTGTCTTGGACGTGGCTTTTCTGTTTGGAAGTTTCAGCGGATACATTCCTCCATTCTATTCCCAGAGCATTTAATAGACGCTTCCCACTAACAATGCCCTCGTTTTCAGGCTCGTATCTGAAATCAGAGAATATCACAATACATGAAAATTAGTTAGTCATAGAAAACAAGAAATCTGTTACATTCTTGCTGTAGAGATTCAACTACTGAACTCTCAAATGTGTTGGTGAACCAAACTGTTGCCATGTCAACAGTTGTCACTGAAGTTACATTCAAACATTACCACCCTAGGTCTCAGATTTATGAGGTGGTGTGACCGGTTCCGTTCCTCGCTGCTGTTTCTTTTCCTAACTCAAGAGCAGGTGGACCCATTTACAGCTGGGTAGACTGGAAGGTAACGCTACCAGACCTCGAACTCAGCAACTTAATCATGAGAAGCAAACACTCATACCACTCAACAAATGTACTCTCACTATTGTCCTTAAAGTTCAACTTTGCGATGATCCGTGACGGTCGACATGGGCACTTTAAAGCCACAATATATTTTACAATTTATTATGCACGAATAAATTTGTTAGTTTGCTCTGAACCCGTTCATGACCTTTTTTTTTTTTTGTAAGCATTAAGCCACAAATACTACATAAAAACACACCCCACGACAAACATACACACACAGCCACAATATATATATATATATATATATATATATATATATATATATATATATATATATATATATATATATATATATATATATATATATATATATATATATATATATATATATATATATATATATATATATATATATATATATATATATATATGGTGTTCAGAAAGTAATGCACCACATCGTTTTTCTCAGGAGCTGTTTATTCAAAAAGCATGAAATTTATACACAATATACATGGATATGTCATGTAAACATCGGTATTATTCAACATAATCCCTATCAACTTGTACGGCTTTATGCCAGCGCGAAACAAGTGCATGTATTCCTAGCCCGTACCAGATTTTGTCTTGATCATGTAGCCATTTCTTCGCTGCATGAATCACTCCTTCATCATCTTCAAACCTTGTCCCACGGAGTGCATCTTTAAGTAGACGAAATAGATGAAAATCAGAGGGTGCCAAATCGGGACTATAGGGTGGATGGGGTAGTACAGTCCAACCCAATTTGGTGATTGCTTCCCGTGTTGCCAGACTTGTGTGAGGGCGCGCATTGTCGTGAAGGAGAAGCAGGTCTGCTGGATTCTTGTGTGGTCGAACTCTGCGAAAACGTTGATTGAGTTTTTTCAATGTCTTAATGTAAGCTTGCGAATTGATTGTCTCTCCTCTTGGCATAACGTCCACAAGAATCACACCTTCAATGTCCCAAAAGACAGTGATCATGACCTTTCCAGCTGAAGGAATTGTCTTGAATTTCTTTCTTCTTGGTGATTGCGGATGATGCCACTCCATTGACTGTCTTTTTGTCTCAGGTTCAAAATGATGTGCCCAGGTTTCGTCGCCTGTAACGATCTTAGCCAAAACGTTCTCTCCATCAGCATTGAAACGCTCCAACAATTCAGAAGAAATTGCTTTCCTTTGCAATCGGTGGTCATTTGTGAGACTTCGAGGAACCCATCTTGCGCAAACCTTAGAAAATCCGAGAGTTTTTATAACTGCATTTGCACTACCAATGCTGACTGACAGCTGTAAGGCCAATTGTTGAGTAGTGATTCGCCTATCAGTAAGAATAATGCCGTCAGCGCATTTCAACATTTCTGCGTTGGTGGCTGTGGCAGGACGTCCACAGCGCAGCCGATCAAGCAGCTCCGTATCTCCACTTCCTGATTCTTTGATTCTCTGAACCCAGCGACTGACTGTACTCCTGTCGACTGCAAAACTTCCATACAAATCACATAGACGCTTGTGAATATTCACAACAGTTTCTTTCTCTGCAACGAGAAATTCTATCACAATTCACTGTTTATAACGCAAGTTGCTAACATGCTTCATTTCAACGGTTTAGGGCAGCCGTATTATATTGGCCGGTTGCGGTGCAATTTAGTGCACACAATTGGGACATGCCATATTTGAAGTGTGCAAAATTTCATGCTTCTATCTTCATCATTAGCTGAGAAAAACGATGTGGTGCATTACTTTCTGAACGCCCCTCGTATATATATATATATATATATATATATATATATATATATATATATAGATATATATATATATATATATATATATATATATATATATATATATATATATATATATATATATATATATATATAATTGGTTGATAGTTGCACAGTTTATTATATCACTTAAAAAGAAAAAAGAAGCTGGTTACACAGCTAATATGTCATATGACAAAATATTTCAAACCATATTACAGTTCGACCTATTTTGAAAGCCTGGCATGACGTACCTCATCCACAGTCTCTCAAACTCTGAGTCGTTCATATTAAAGTTCAAGTTTTTCAGCATTTGCCGGAACTCTGACTTCATGATTTGATCTGAACCTCCAGGATTTAACTGGGGCATCATGTCGGCCACGTTCAGAAACCTGATTAGACATAAGAATTTTATTTATGCATTGCTTAATATGAATAATATACTTAATATGAATAATATACTTAATATGAATAATATACTTAATATGAATAATATACTTAATATGAATAATACTAGCTGTGCTCTTCCGAATAATTGACACGTTGGGAAGTTTGAAACAAATGTCATGGGAGTTGAGAAGTTCTACTAATCGTTCCGATGTAACGCCAGTTCAATGTCATAAGTCCTGGATTGTGTTGTGTATTAGGTATTACAGCACTCATTGCTTGATCTATCAAGTCAACAGCGATGACCTTATTATCTCAAATTATTAAAATGTGGGTATGGGACACTCCATGATTTTGAAACGCGATAGTCTACACCAGGGGTAGGCAAGCCAGGAGCTTTCGTGATCGACTTTAGTAACACTGAGCCCTCAAAGATCTGCCAGATATATATATATATATATATATATATATATATATATATATATATATATATATATATATATATATATATATATATATATATATATATATATATATATATATATATATATATATATATATATATATATATATATATATATATATATATACTGAAGCACATTAAAAACGCACCACCTGTATAATCCAGGAACAGAGTGTGAAATGAAAATATGAGTGTGTACAAGTTTACATATTTGGAATCTTTATTCATTTTCCTATGAATCCATGCTGGTCATTAATTTGTACATTTGATTGTTATGAAATTCATTGCATTCTGTGCAGGCAAGGGATAAAACCAAAAATACAAAAAAAAATGCACGTGCGTTATCCTGCTGGAGAAGCTGCAAGTCTGGATAAATTGTGAACGCAGGAGCAACCAGTGCATCCAGAACCTCATCTCGATATGTCACAGCATTAACATTTCCACGGAAGACGTGAAGAGGCAAGCGATGGTGAAAACTGAATCCTCCCCAAATGTGAATACTGCCACCTCCAAATCGGTTGACACAGCAATCCGCAAAGCGCTCTTCACACCGTCGCTAAATCCGCATACGTCCATCTGCAAAGGATATGTTGAATCTGTTCTCGTCTGTGAATAGGACAGCATTCCACTGCAGTCTAGTCCATCTGATATGTTGCTCTGCCCATTGCAGGCGCTGCTAACGATGTCTGTGAGTCAAGTTTGGCCCAACATAAGGTCGTCTTGCAGTAAGGCCTGTATCTCTGAGTCGTCGTATGACTGTCATTCGAGAGACTTGCCCATGTCTACCCACTATTGCTCTTGCTGTTTGACTTGCCGGGAGAGTCAATTCCTTAGGTGACTCAGCACAATATGACGATCTTGCGCACGGGTAGTAACTCGTGGTTGGCCACTCCGAAGTCTATCCCGGGCACTGCCAGTGGTTCCGTAACGTTCACTGAGACGTACAATAGTGCTGTGGTGGCAATTCATCCTTCTGGCAATGGCCCGCGAGCTCATTCCGGTCTCCAACATACCTGGTGCCAATTCATCCTTCTGGCAATGGCCCGCGAGCTCATTCCGGTCTCCAACATACCAATGGCTCGTTGGCGGTCGTTTTCAGATAGTCGTGGCATTTCAAGCACATGTACTGGGTGTTTTGTCTCAACGGCCTTTTTATACCGAGTATACTGCCACAACGCGTACACATTTTCAGGGTCATAGCTGTTCAGAATCGTGTTGCACGTGTAACTTTCATCGTTTTCATGTAGTCTGTACACACACCCATGGGTTGAATCTTGCACTTTCCATTCCAGCAGCCATTCGCTCTCTACCTCATGGCAAACACGGGGAAAATCCATTCCCACACTTTTTTTTTGCCAGCTTCTCGGCATCAGTATATATAATAGTGGTGCGTTTTTTAATGTGATTCAGTATATATATATATATATAGATATATATATGTTTAGATATATATATATATATATATATATATATATATATATATATATATATATATATATATATATATATATATATATATATATATATATATATATATATATATATATATATCTATATATATATATATATATATATATATATATATATATATATATATATATATATACCGTATATAAAATATACACGTATGTATGTGAGTGTTTGTAATTTTTAAAAGGGGGGGGGGAGTGTGATGAACCTTACAAAGACAAGATAGCGTTCCTATCATGAATATATTTTAGTAACCAACTCGAGTATTTTCGTTGGGAATGTAGAAAGTGTACCTTTGATCGCGGGGGCACCGCGGTTTAAATGTCAGCGGAAGATGTCTGGTCCGAAATTTCTCTAGTTTAAAAAGGCTTTCTTTCTTTCTCCAAGTAGAACAGTCCCAACTGAGATGGTTTGGCCATGTCTGCAGAATGGGAGAAGATCGGCTACCACGATAAGCATGGGAAACTAAGAGCCAGTGATCCAGACCTCCAGGACGACCCAAAGTTCGCTGGGAGGACAACAATAGACAGTCTCTGAAGGACCGATGACTAGAGTGGAACCAAGCCAGGAGGAAGACAGCCGATAGAATAGTATGGCGCGCTCTCTTACAAATCTCTACACTTCACGGTAGAAGAAAAACGAATAAATAAGTAAGCCATCAAATCAGTTTTATCAGTTATCCCTTGTCCAGGCAGAAAAATGTCTGTGGTTTCTGCCCAGTTGGGATACACGCAAAAAAATGCCCATCATATTGCGTCTTGACAATGCTTTCTCACATATAGTGGGGATCATACGAGGAGGATGCTCTTCTCAAGTTTCTACCGAGCAAGTCAACAAACACAGACATTTGGAAATTATAATTTAACAAAAAACCCACACACGTATAAAATGATAAATAAATAACAATTTTGCAGTTGGTATAACAATTTAGTTTTGTGACCGCTTGGCATACACTACAATTAATACGTGTTAAAAACTACATATAATGAGAATAACAACGTTAAAAGCAGTTAAGACATTTGTGCACAAAATACAGTGTCACGACAAGTTCACGGCTTCGGGAAAGTTGTCCCAGAACAACAAAGTAATAAGTGCCTGTTTATTGAGTGGAAAATTTTGGGGAAAATTTGAGAGAAGTTGCAAGTCATGGGTTTTTCCGTTGCTAAAGTCGAAATAACAGAGAGTCGTGTGCATAAAAGTCGAAAAGCTGAGAAGAGCGTGTGCAAATGTTGATGTTTGGTGCCGAGTGAAAAATAAAGCATCGTGTGAAAATTGGCGGGAAAAAAAGAGTGGGCAGTATATAAAGAGGAGACTTGGGCGATTTGACAGGATCCAGGACTTGTACAGATTTTAGGAGTCGTTAGGCGAGAGAATTTTTACAGAACTTCGTCTTTGAGATTATCAAGACAAGTTGTTTTTAACTTGACAAGTTTTTCAAGTGAGCCTAGTATGTTAAAGTAGACAGTTTGTATTTTACCCTGTCAGATATATTATTCCTGTGGATATAATTTTTATTTTGTTTTGGATATTCACTACTTTGGGTAAGAAAGAAATACGTGCTTCATTATTGTGCCAATGACATTTTGCTGTTCCAATCACGTTAATAAAATATATTCTATTTTTCTACATTGCTGCGTTTTCCTTGAAACATTACAGTTGGATTATTTGACTAAAGCACTATACAAGACATTGCATTTCACTAACCATAAAAAGGGTACGAAAGAACTCTGGGTTAAGGAAGGATAAAATAAGGTCAAGTATTTCCATCTCAGGCGGTCAGACCTGTAACGACTTGAACCAAGAAACGTACAGGAGTTAGCGCTCTTCAAAATATTTACCTGCGGTCAACCATTAACGGAACTGACCCGGTCAGCTGACGGACACACACACATTCTTTTCATTGATGCCGCGACCTGCGCACAAATAGTTGCACGGTCACACTTTACTACTTGGCGCCGTGACTAACCCTTTTTCGTTAGTGGAAGCATACTACAAACATTTACGGCGCGACCAGCCCTTTTCGTTTGTGGAAACATACTCATTTTGGCGAGCGGACAGCTACATTTTTTAGTGATAGCAGACTGCCCTAATCCCTATTAATCACTATCATGGATCCACAAGCGTTGCCACAGCAGCTTGATCAGCAACAACTACTGCTACAACAGCAACAACAACAACATTTAATACATATACAGCAACAGCAACAATCAGCTCTACCAAGTCACACACCTCTTCCAGACGACGCAGAGCCAGCTATGATTGCTCTACAGAAGATTACGGAGACATTAGGTAATGTAGACCATTTCGCCAAGTACCAACAGGTCCGAACTGTCATAACTCCATTTGCTGGGGATGCTAAGTCTTTCAGGAAGTGGCTAGTGGACATGGAAAAATTTGCTTCTCTAAAATACGCTGCATGTGATGAGGACCGCAAAAGAATAGCTTACCTGTCTTCAGATTCTTTGGTAACCGATTTTCTCCGTCGTAGATCTAAAACATATCCCAATGAGACCTTTGATTCACTGAGGAAAGAGCTTGTACAACGCTATAGTGATATAACCGATGGACAACATGCTTGGACTTTACTTCGCAAAATACACCAAGACAGACACGAACCAGTGCAATTCTACGCAGATCGATTACTCAACTTGGCTGAAGATGCTTTTCTAGACGGGAGCATCCCTTCCCAAGAGCTTGAAAGACATTTAGTTGGTATTTTTATTGACGGATTAAACGCAGATAACTTTAAACTCCATCTTCTTAGAAAGGATACAAAGACCATTACAGAGACTATTCATAACAACGTTAAAAGCAGTTAAGACATTTGTGCACAAAATACAGTGTCACGACAAGTTCACGGCTTCGGGAAAGTTGTCCCAGAACAACAAAGTAATAAGTGTCTGTTTATTGAGTGGAAAATTTTGGGGAAAATTTGAGAGAAGTTGCAAGTCATGGGTTTTTCCGTTGCTAAAGTCGAAATAACAGAGAGTCGTGTGCATAAAAGTCGAAAAGCTGAGAAGAGCGTGTGCAAATGTTGATGTTTGGTGCCGAGTGAAAAATAAAGCATCGTGTGAAAATTGGCGGGGACAAAAAAGAGTGGGCATTATATAAAGAGGAGACTTGGGCGATTTGACAGGATCCAGGACTTGTACAGATTTTAGGAGTCGTTAGGCGAGAGAATTTTTACAGAACTTCGTCTTTGAGATTATCAAGACAAGTTGTTTTTAACTTGACAAGTTTTTCAAGTGAGCCTAGTATGTTAAAGTGGACAGTTTGTATTTTACCCTGTCAGATATATTATTCCTGTGGATATAATTTTTATTTTGTTTTGGATATTCACTACTTTGGGTAAGAAAGAAATACGTGCTTCATTATTGTGCCAATGACATTTTGCTGTTCCAATCACGTTAATAAAATATATTCTATTTTTCTACATTGCTGCGTTTTCCTTGAAACATTACAGTTGGATTATTTGACTAAAGCACTATACAAGACATTGCATTTCACTAACCATAAAAAGGGTACGAAAAAACTCTGGGTTAAGGAAGGATAAAATAAGGTCAAGTATTTCCATCTCAGGCGGTCAGACCTGTAACGACTTGAACCAAGAAACGTACAGGAGTTAGCGCTCTTCAAAATATTTACCTGCGGTCAACCATTAACGGAACTGACCCGGTCAGCTGACGGACACACACACATTCTTTTCATTGATGCCGCGACCTGCGCACAAATAGTTGCACGGTCACAGTTTTATTCCTTTTATTTTGCCACCTTCTTTACTTTCTTTTAAAACTAAAAAAAGAGGTATGAAAAAGAAAAATGGTATATTTCCATCCAAAATGGAAACTAGAATGATTGCTTGGAAGGCATTAGCACGTGCCACATGTAGAAGACTGAGAAGTTGGTATAGATAAATAGAGAGTAATTTGACTTTCAGCCCTTTAATCACAACGTTGTTTTGAAATATACGGTTATCTTTTCATTTTTTTTTTACACTGATAGTTTGTGTCCTGCATTTATACTTTAAGATTGTCTTAATTCTCCACCCCTCCCCCCATCTCTTGAGCGCTGTTTAAATTTGACTACGAGCAAAGATCGTTCATGGTAGGCGTACACTTAAATGATCAAATGATTGTCTTTGTGCTTTTTTGGGACTGTCATGTCAACATCTAAAGTCGCAGGAAACTGACGACATCGAATGATGACAGGAAATCTTCTGTCTCTTGGCTGTAAACTGATACGTGTGATAAAACCTCAACCATGTTAACTACTGCCTGTGATGTTTTTATTTTTTATGTTAGTCCTCTGTCTTTAATTCTAACAGAATGTTAACAAAATACATGAAATGGCTTTTTAAATATTAAACAAAATTATTAAACGTCTCAGCCATTTCTTGACGGGTTACGTACGAAGTGATCCGTAAATTCTAAATAAAAAATAGATGACTTGCCTTTGATTCACTGGCACTGAGCTTTAGCTCTTGATGACCAACCTAATGGGAGTTAAGATAGTTTGAACTCAAAGCTTAGGGTCATACACGCCGTTTCCAAGCTGGTGTGAATGTTTCAACACACTGAACAATGCACCATGACAAGATTGAAAGGTATGCGTGCTCTCTTAATGAGTGGTCTAGATAAGTTGCACTCAAGGCACATTGCAATGGGTGCCGTTGCCGAATTTTCCCGAAAAGCTGATGCGATCGTTTAAAACAGGTTACCTAGAACATTCTAAATGTGACGATTGCGTCTTACTGTAACGCTGTGTATAAAATTTATAATCATTACTCAGACTAATATTTTGGAACTCTGTACAGAGCATAAACAACAAGAGATAATCTGATCATCAGACGTTTTCCTCCCGTCGGACAAACGTTTCGGCCCTTTATCTTCTTTACACTTTAAGGGGAGGGGGGGGGGACCTCTTAGGTCACCACTCCCAAGTGTCAGCCTTCTGTTGTTGTTTTCCTTCTGCGCTGAGAACTGAACCCACTCCACCTTGGTCGTGACTTTCAACTTCACTCCTGGTTTTATCCATGCTGCCAGTTTGAGGAAATTGTGAAAGTAACAAAATGGTGTATATAAATTACTGTCCTGAATTCTAAACTCATTCAAGCGCTGAGAACTTTCTGTTACACCTCTGTATTTAGTGAATAAATATTAATCAGTGGCGGAGGGTCCCAACTTTTGTCCTGATCAGCACAAAAACTGTTCATATCAGGTTTCTACCCAAGATTGAATATCACTTAATGTTTTACTGACCTTTGTCTGACCTTCTCTTTCAGGTTGACGTGCACCTGGTCACTTGTCATGTTCACTCGGTCCTGGTTTGGTCTGTGTACAGGGTCCATCCACTGGGGATACGTAGATTCTGTTGAACCCCTGTTTATCAGAAACAGAAATGGATCGTTGTTTTTTTTTTGTTTTGGGGGGGGGGGGGGGGGGGGGGGGGGGGGGGGGGGGGGGGGGGAGGGGGGGGGGGACACGCGACCCATTAACAAAGATCGAGGGCGTAGCTGTTGCGCAGATTCGTGATTACGTGTTGGTGATTAAAGTAATAGATCGTGTCATAGTCTATTCACTTCAAGTTCAAACCCAGCGAGTTACACAATATAATAAAATTTTGTATTACCGAAACAAAAATAAACATATAAACAGCTATATGATCTATGGAGTGCATTTAAGGATAAACAAATGCATTTATATCATACTAATTCACTGTAACACATTTTAATCATAATAAACATAACAAAACAATAAACAGAAAAACGAAATAAACAACAACAAAAAAAGTTAGTGACAATAAATAAATTATAAAATGATACACTAAAACAAACAAAAGCAAGAAATTGATGCCCACATGTCCTCTCGAACAATAAAGTGTAAACTAAAGTGTAGTAAACAACCATTGAAAGGAGTCAAATCATACACACCATAGATATTATGAAACACCATAGTAAAGCACATCATAAATTGTAGCCTGGAAGAAACAAGTATACTGCGCCATGTAGAATAAAGAACACTATATACCAAAATTATAACCCTCATACGGTTGAACTGGTTATTCCATGCACGGGGAAAACATCTGTTTTTTTTTTTTTTTTTGGTGCATGGGTCAAAACAACGAACACTAAATGTTCAGATAACATTTGACAAGAGAACGCTGAGAAAATGGAAACATTAACACGTTTCTAATAAACGTTATCTAATGTGTTATATAAGGTGTTATCTAATGTGTTATATAATGAACTTGTACAATGTCGGTGGTTATTAGTTGTCCTTTTATTCATTCTAAAAGCAGAAGTAGTCCCAAGTTCCATATGGAGCAGGGAGGGAATGATGAGAGAATTATGAACAAACTTATTATTAACAATGTAAGCATATTCACTCCAAAAGTAATGAAAGTTTTCAACCTGCCTTACTTGAAGTATTCTATATGTCACCTGCCTTACTTGAAGTATTCTACTTGTCACCTGCCTTACTTAAAGTATTCTATATGTCACCTGCCTTACTTGAAGTATTCTGTGTGTCACCTGCCTTACTTGAAGTATTCTACTTGTCACCTGCCTTACTTGAAGTATTCTATATGTCACCTGCCTTACTTGAAGTATTCTACTTGTCACCTGCCTTACTTGAAGTATTCTATATGTCACCTGCCTTACCTGAAGTATTCTATATGTTGCCTGCCTTACTTGAAGTATTCTACTTGTCACCTGCCTTACTTGAAATATTTTATATGTCACCTGCCTTACTTGAAGTATCCTACTTGTCACCTGCCTTACTTGAAGTATTCTATATGTCACCTGCCTTACTTGAAGTATTCTATATGTCACCTGCCTTACTTGAAGTATTCTGCTTGTCACCTGCCTTACTTGTAGTATTATATATGTCACCTGCCTTACTTGAAGTACTATATATGTCACCTGCCTTACTTGAAGTATTCTACTTGTCACCTGCCTTTCTTAAAGTATTCTATATGTCACCTGCCTTACACGAAGTATTCTATTTGTCACCTGCCTTGCTTGAAGTATTATATATGTCACCTGCCTTACTTGAAGTATTCTACTTGTCACCTGCCTTACTTGAAGTATTCTACTTGTCACCTGCCTTACTTGAAGTATTCAATATTTCACCTGCCTTACATGAAGTATTCTATATGTCACCTGCCTTGCTTGAAGTATTATATATCTCTTGTCACCTGGTGTAATGGCTTTCGGCCTTGTCTTAAAGTGTTCTATATGGTTCAAACCCCTCCTTACACGAAGAAATTTGTCACCTGCCTTGCTTGAAAGTATGGATATAGTGAACCTGCCTTACTTGAAGTATTCTATAACCTGCCTTACTGGGAAGTAGCGAACTTGCTCCTGACCTTACTTGGAAGAAAGTTCTACTTGTCACCTGCCTTACTTGAAGTATTCAATATTTCACCTGCCTTACATGAAGTATTCTATATGTCACCTGCCTTGCTTGAAGTATTATATATCTCTTGCAGGCCGGAATTTTTTCATCAGTTTTGCCAGAATTATTTTTGTACCTAAAAGCAGTACCTTTATAAATTCTAAAGTTTCTGAGTTATTACCTGCCTTACTTGAAGTATGCTATATGTCACCTGCCTTACTTGAAGTATTATATATGTCACCTGCCTTACTTGAATTCTATATATCACCTGCCTTACTTGAAGTATTCTATATGTCACCTGCCTTTCCTGAAGTATTATATATGTCACCTGCCTTACTTGAAGTATTATATATGTCACCTGCCTTACTTGAATTCTACATATCACCTGCCTTACTTGAAGTATTCTACTTGTCACCTGCCTTACTTGAAGTATTCTATTTGTCACATGCCTTACTTAAAGTATTCTATATGTCACCTGCCTTACTTGAAGTATTCTATATGTCACCTGCCTTACCTGAAGTATTCTACTTGTCACCTGCCTTACTTGAAGTATTCTATATGTCACCTGCCTTACCTGAAGTATTCTACTTGTCACCTGCCTTACTTGAAGTATTCTATGTCACCTGCTTTACCTGAAGTATTCTATATGTCATCTGCCTTAGATGAAATATTTTACTTATCACCTGCCTTATCTGAAGTATTCTACTTGTCACCTGACATACCTGAAGTAAGAAAAGAACTCCCAGAAGGTAATAATCTGGCGTTCGGCGTAACCCATTCTCTCTAGCAGACGCTGACACGTGATGCCGGAAACTGGTCGACCAAGAATCGTTGCAAGGATACGGGTAAGAGCTTCCCTGAGTGGTGACAGTAATAAAAGTACATGTTGGTCTATTTATGATTTGTGTGATAGTCTGAGTTTTGGTGTATGTTGTGTGAGTGTGTGAGTAAGTGAGTGTGTGAGTGAGTGAGTGTGATCGTCTGAATTTTGGTGTATGTTGTGTGGGTGTGTGAGTAAGTGAGTGAGTGAGTGTGATCGTCTGAATTTTGGTGTATGATGTGTGACTGACTGGGTGAATGAGTGTCGTACATTTTTTAGATAGGTATAGAGATTTATTTGGTCCCGTCTGAGTAGAGCATATGAGAAAGAAAGGTGTTAGAATAGATTCATATGAGAAAGAAAGGTGTTAGAATAGATTCCACGAGTGAAATAGATTAAGGTGAAGATCCATCTCTGGAATGAGTGGTTTCTCTAGTCCAGCATATCTATACGACAATCTTTAGAAGTAGACGATCTGTCACACTTCCCTATAATGTTAATTATAAGTTATCTACACACACACACAGTTATGTGACAACAAGACACACAAAACGTGAAAAACTATGGTAAATGGATATGGGTCTGACCAACACGCTAAATTAAGTTTCTGTTTAGTTTATTATCACTTAAACGTTACAACATCAAACATCTACCCAAAGATGCAGCAATAGTGAATGCAGTCAGCGACCCATAGCTTGACTGCTTGCATCAGAATAAGCGAACCAGAGCTGGTCAAGACCGTACTCCACCTCCACGTGGCGGTCCTGGAAACAGTCTGCAGCAGTGCAGTCTGGCTGAGCGAGTACGGATCGAAGAGGGAAGGCAAACCCGGTCCCCAAAAATGCCATGCAGAAGTCGGATGTGTCGACCGAAAGGTGCAGATATCACAGCTTAGGCGTAAACAGACACAACGCAACCACCGTCCTTTTCATGACGAACGAGGAAGAAGAAGAAGAAACATCTACAAATCAATATATTCGTGTTTACAAACATAGGAAAATAACCCCATAAGTGCCCTCCCCTCTGTTGAGAAAAGATCCCACAAGAAGTTAATAATCCAAAAGGTCAAAGATTAACACTAGGGTATAGAATAGACAGTATAGTACAGAACAAAGTTTCTACTTAAGCTATCCAGAAAAATAATCAAGTTAGCGAACTATAAAAAAAAGAAGTGGGTACAATGATTGTAACAAAAGAAAATATTTTTCTCTCTCTCTGTATTTCACTCTGTCATTCTGTGGCCACAAACACACATGCTTACCCAATACTTGGTGTAGGTATCCCTTGGAAAAACAATACAGTTGACATTCATAAATTCGGCCATCGATAATCCGGTTCCTTCAGATTTCCGGCATGGATTTTGGAGCGCATTTTTTTAATTTACCGCGTTGGCGCGCCACTGTTTTCTGGAGCCGTTTATGTTTTGATGCAGCTGTTGGGTCTTGCTTGCACGTGTTAACAGGAATTCCTGCTCATTCCTTCTCATTTTATCATTTATTTGCTGCTGTATAGCCCCATTATGGATTCAGCAAATAAAAGAAGTGGTGTAAAACGTAAACATCGTGCGTTGTCGATCGCAGATCATTTAGTTTTTCTTTCTTTAAAGGACTGTACAGGTAGTCATTTTCTGTTAAATATATACAGCATATATAACTATAAAAAATCAGGCATTTTCAACAATCCGGCTCTCCTCAGGTCCGGAGGTTGCCGGATTTTTGAATGTCAACTGTAACAATAGTATGAAACTATAGTGTCAGGTGGGTTGCCCAAATATGGCCCCAGACCAGCCTTGGTATTTGATAATAATTTCAAGGTAGTCACCAAAATTGGTGAGTTAATTTTTCCTGGATGAGTCCTGTATCACTGCATATTGTTATTGAAGCAAGACGTTCTCGGGACGTTCACAGTTATAAAAAAAAGAAAAAAATAGTTCCTGTATTGTCTAGCCTCTAGGTGCTACGACTGTTACATTATAAAAAACAGATGATGATAAATCCTCTGGACTTTCTCTGAGTTGAGTGCCGATTATGAACCAGCGTTATCTCCGGGATAAAATTCACTTGGGGAAACGACTGTCAGTAGTCGGGAAAAATGTTATGTTTATTGCCGCAGCGGGCTGATAAATTGAATAAAACAATCTGGATATTTGTAAGTCCAGTTAGCTCAGGTTACAGTTAATATGCTTTCAGTAACTGAGAAAAGGGCCCACAATTTGAGAAAACACGCTGGCCGCTGGTTTTGACCAAGCCTATATTGGGAAAAAACAAAACATTTAACCAAAATGACAATCCTATGCTATCACGCGTAAAGCGTGATCTCTTATCCTCTCCGTTCTCTAATTAAATTAAAAAGCATACGGTATTTTAAGCTTGTACTATCGCGCTTCGCTGAGCAAGTACGGATTTCGGTTTTAGGCATGCAGCCGTCCCCCCCATCCGACCCGGTAAAACACTCAGCTAACGATGTCAGTTATAATTTAATTATGACTACGCCCTTAACAAATATCGCCTGTCATTACTAGCTAGTTGGTTGTTGGCGTCTATCGTTTTTAACACATGATATAAACACTAGTCATTTAAAAAATTTACACACAAAGAAATATAATGCGCATACTACTCTGTCACTTTATCCGTCACTCTTAACATTATACTTAAGTCAGCTAAAAAAATGGTTGATGGATTTTACATTACTGAACCACTGGTAAGAGAATATCTGCTTGTTTACTATTTCGCTAGTCTTAACGCTCGGGAATAGCAGTGAATAAAATGGTAACACTTTTAACACATTTAATACTTAAGCACAACTTAAATTATTACCACAATCAGAAATTTAAATCCCCACGGGACAATTTAACACATTTAGCGAATAAAATTATTCCTAGTCTGGGGTGATTAGATTTATCCAAAATTTCCGAGAGACTGATAACTGACTAGGAAAGAAGGCAGAATATATACATATTTTGTGTAATTATCTCTAAAGGATGCAATACTTCACACCTTCTGGGTTGCGGGGAATTCAGAAATCTAAGTTTCCCGAGATGAAAGGTTTTGCTATTCGCCCTACTGGCGTTTGCCGACGAACATCATATGACGTGAGCCGTACGAACGGGCCGTCTTAGATTGTCTCCCCCTGCCATAGATCAAATACTTAAGTCCCCCTGGAAATGTAAACATCAAAAGTACGTGAATAATATTATCGCCCTTGATTCTTCAAACAAACAAACCGTTTAATTCTACGCGCATCTGTCTAACTGCCGATAAGTGGCAAATCAGCTAGCATGAGAACTCGGGTAAGCAAACGTGATTCGCTTCCCTGTTACCTGGCATGTTGTGAAAGTAGGTAACCAACTCGTTAGCGCAAGAAAGACAGGAAAAATAGGCGTGGCTACAAATTATGAGTCAGACAAACAACGAAATTGCGTGGTTTTTTTCGTAGCAACGTTAAAACGCTAATTGAGGAAGCCAGGTGGTCGGATTTCTGAGGATATATTTACATTTCACGTCACAGTGAGTGAGTGAGTGAGTGAGTGAGTGAGTGAGTGAGTGTGTGAGTTAGTGAGTGTGTGAGTGAGTGAGTTTAATTGTCTGAATTTTGGTGTATGTTGTGTGACTGAGTGGGTTAGTGAGTGAGTGAGTGAGTGGGGGAGTGAGTGAGAGAGTTAGTGAGTGTGTGAGTGAGTGTGATTGCCTGAATTTTGGTGTATGTTGTGTGACTGAGTGGGTTAGTGAGTGAGTTAGTGAGTGTGTGAGTGAGTATGATTGTCTTAATTTTGGTGTATATGTGTATATGTATGTATGTATGTGTGTATGTGTGTGTGTGTATTTGTCCTTTCATGTGTTAATATGAGCTTTTTATCAATTTTAACTTCCCAGCGTGACAGCTTCCACGTTGAAAGGTCGACTTGACATTTTTATGTTGACCTAAATCGAGCGACACAACATTTAAATTCTATATAGCTACCTCGCTGGACTTGTATGATAATAACAAGATGTAACCTTGGATTGTGTTATTGATATTTCTTTTGTAAACTAACAATATCTTTCAATCAATTTTTATTGTTCGGAAAGATAATCTATGTCAGAAGATCGCCATCTTTGTTCAGTGGTATGAGCACCAAAAGTGAATACGTTTGACAATTAAACTTGATTTTACCATTTTAAAAGTCTCTTTCTCCAACAACTTAATCCTGGACACGAGCCCAACACACCACAAACTCGGCCAGGCTTACTGACGGCTATTACGACAGATGTAGTCACCAACATGACGAAATGACTTGGTTTGCACAAAAGTCCGGTTTATCACGCTGCCCTCTGGGAGACATACATACATGCATTAATAAAATATACACACATACAAACATGCACGCCCATACATACATATACACGCATATATACATATATATCATATATACAAACAAACATACCCCATACATACAAACATACATACATGTTTAGTGTGTGTTTTTTGCCCAGAATTTGTATAGAAAAGAGCATATCTGTGTAGACAACTACAAGAACATACTTGTGTAGACAGCTACAAGAACATACTTGTGTAGACAGCAACAAGACCATATCTTTACAGACACCTACAAGAACATACTTGTGTAGACAACAACAAGAACATACTTGTGTAGACATCTACAAGAACACATATGTGTAGACATCTACAAGAACATACCTGTGTAGACAGCTATATGAACATGTATGTACAGACAAACTCGGACAAGAAAACAAAGCGCATATGCCAACAACAGAAACACAATTTATGTGACACGTTGATTACCTGGAGACATTTCCTCGACCTTCAGGGTCATTGTCCTTGAACTTTTTTCTGACGTCATAGTAACCATGTTTGAGTTTCTCCTTCACATTTGCCTCAATCTGTGAAGAGTGAGTGTACTTTTTCAATTAAAGTCAAAACTCTCTCTCTCTCTCTCTCTCTCTCTCTCTCTCTCTCTCTCTCTCTCTCTGTGTTAGTGCGTAAGTACTTGTGATTGTGTGTTTCATGCAGGTCTAAGATCCGTCATTGCAGATTTTAATGTGTCAACTGGCAAGTCTAGATAAATTACACTGACAAACAACATTTTTCTTTCTTATATAAGAATAAGTGTTCTTAGGTCAGTTTCTTGCGCTGATTTCAAATCTGAAATCCGTTTATCTCTATCACGTCGGGTTCTTAAGATATTTGTGAATAAATATATTTTTGGGAAACCGTTATTTGCTCCGTTTCATTTTTACTATATAACTTATTAAAAATTAATAAAATGCAAAATAATTCTACTTTTTATACTGCTAAAAGATGCATGACATATGTTACGCTATTTTTCAAATAGTTACTGTATTTTGAAATAATTCTGAGCGAAATATGGCTTCTAGAAGTTGTAGAATCGGTATCGAAACCAGTGCCTCATGATCCAATCACGTGTCCGATCCCAGTTCCACCATAACAATATCCGTTGGACGTGAATGAACCATCAGAAAGTGATAGTTTACCTGCTTTAGAAACTAATTCTGACTCGGATTATATACCGGTGAATGATGGTGTTCACTTAATTAACCATTCAGAACTTTCAGATCTAATACGTGATCTCGCTCTTACCAAAGGACAAGCGGAATTACTCGGTTCGCGACTCAAAGAATGGAATCTTTTAGCGCCCAATACTCCGATATCTAAATTTCGTCATAGACACAGAGAACTTGTTCAATACTTTGAGATGGATGATGGCATTTGCTATTGCAAAGATGTAAACGGTCTAATGGTGCACCTCGGTCGTGAGCACATAGTCAACGAATGGCGACTTTTCATCGATTCTTCCAAGACTAGTCTAAAAGCCGTGTTATTGCATAACGGAAATTTATTTTCATCAATTCCAGTCGCCTACTCTGTTCATATGAAAGAAACTTATGACAATATGGCTATACTTTTGGCAAAAAATAAAGTACAATGACTACCAATGGCGGATTTGTGGAGACCTAAAGGTCATTGCAATTCTCACGGGCATGCAGACTGGGTATACTAAATTTTGTTGCTTCCTATGTGAATGGGACAGCCGCAACAGACAGGAACATTATGCAAGAAAGGTGTGGCCTATCAGGGATCGTATGCAGCTCTGGCATAAAAATGTAATACATGAGCCATTAGTTAACAAAGACGGCATCATTTTACCACCGTTACATATAAAGTTGGGGCTCATGAAGAATTTCGTAAAAGCGTTAGATAAAACGAGCAAAGCTTTCACTTATCTTCGAGAAAAGTTTCCGCAAGTTAGCGATGCAAAGATAAAGGAAGGTATCTTTGTAGGACCTCAGATTAGGAAAGTTATTGCAGACAAACAATTCGAGAACTTGTTACATGGTAGTGAACTTCGCGCATGGATGGCATTCAAATCGATCGTCGATAACTTTCTGTGAAATCACAAATCTGTCGACTATGTGCATATTGTTAAGCAGTGCATAGATGCATACAGAATTATGGGCTGTAACATGTCCCTCAAAATCCATTTGCTTGATTAGCATCTTGACTTTTTCCCTGACAAACTTGGCGAAGTCAGCGATGAACATGGAGAACGATTCCATCAAGATATCGCCGTAATGGAATCACGCTATCAAGGACGGTGGAGTGTGACCATGCTTGCCGATTATTGTTGGATGCTTCATCGCGATGTACCACATGCCATTCACCGACGAAAGTCGACTGCAAAGAAATTCAAGCCTACATAACTGTTACACTTCTTGTATGAATGATGTTATAATACTTTATGCCTTGTTAAAAAACTTCAATTGCGTATTTCTAGAGATCCCGACCTGATAGAGAAAAAAACGGTTTGCAGATTTAAAAACAGCGCATTAAAATTGACCAGAAAAACATAGAAATGTTAGAGAAAGAAAAAAAAAGTTTTTTTTTGTTAGTCAGTGTTATTATTGTTTTGTTTTGTAAGAACTTAGCTGATCGTTGTCTTTGACACATTGACTTCTCCCAGGGAAGGGTTGTCACCTGGATGGACATTGATCTTATTTCCTTTCTGTTATCCTGCATTATTATATGTGACCGTATAACCTACTACGTCGTTTTAGCACTAGGGTGCTGCCACTTATTAGAGTTAGGGTAAGAATACTTAAGCAAGATTTAAACACTAAGTATTTTAGCGCGACTAGTTAGTAAAATAAACACTAGTCACAAACCTATGACGTCATTCAATCATAATGTACATGAAATGACGTCATCAAACCTTGTGTGGAATCCATACAAGTTAGAACGGAAGCCTTTTAGAATAGATAGTTTCCGGTATATCCTCGAATAGGAAATAACATCCGGTCAGCTGATCACCGGATGACGGGATAGAGACGGGACATCGTGGGTCCAGTCAGTCAGTGAGTTAACCATTGCATATTAGGCGTTATCCACCTTAGGTGCGGAGCAACCGTGGTGCATTCCCCTCGGGTGGTAACACAAGCCCAAGGTTCCTACGTGTTGGAACAAGAACTGTGTATTTCTTATATTCTTCTAGAAATCTCCTACCGACCAGGGAGCTCAGCGAACTAGCGGTACACCCTGCTACAATTTCTTCAGTAGTCCCTCTGCTCTTAGAGCAGATACTACCGTAGGTATCGTTTTTAAAAGTCTCGATCTAACATTTTTATTTCGTTAGGAATCCACAGAACACGTGACATGCAATATTCACGGCTATAGTAAGCAGAAGCCTTTTATTTCATTTACCACGAGGCTAGCAGTAGCAGTTCCACCATCTCGCAGGACACCATTCTTCTTGATTTTTGTATTGCTGGTTTTCTACACGTCTGGTGATATGTAATCTATGAACCAGCATAGAATTGCCAGAAAATACAACAACTAAATAAGACGAGATTGGACTTATTACTTGAACTCCAATTGGAAGTTTTTGTTTGACGCCAAGTTATCGGAAATAGAGTACTTTATTTTCTACGATCACACAGCCAAAACAGCAACATATACGAGTCTCCAAAAAAACTACCTGGGTTTTACAAGTCACTTCTGTAACCACCATCTCTGGCGGTAGCCAGTTACACAACAGAAGATAAATAACAAAAAGTACTGAACCTCTTTTCTTCACCCTGTCACATATACTTATGTCTCTGTTCCTTAATCATCATCATAATCATAATCATCATCATCACTATCATCATGATCATAATCATCATCATCAGCATCATCATAATCATCATCCTCACCATCATTATCATCATCATAATCATCATAATCAGCATTATCATAATCATCATCAACATCATGAGCATCATCATAATCATCATCAGCTTCATCATCAGCATCATCATTATCATCATCATCATCATCATCATCATCATCATCACTATCATCATCATTATCATCACCATCTTCATCATTATCATCATCATAATTATAATCATCATCATTATCAGCATTATCATCATCACCATCATCATTATCATAACCATCATTATCATCATCACCATCATCATCATAATAACCATCATCATTATCATAACCATCATCACCATCATCATTATCATAACCATCATCATTATCTTAACCATCATTATCATCACAACCATCATTATCATCGTCATCATCACCATCATCGTCATCATAATCATCATCGTCATTATAACCATCATCATCATCATAACTATCATTATCATCATCATCATAACCATCATTATCATCATCATCATCATCCTAACCATCATTATCATCATCATCATAACCATCATTATCATCATCATCATAACCATCATTATCATCATAACCATCATCATCATCATAACCATCATCATAGTAACCATCATCATTATCATAACCATCATCACCATCATCACCATCATCATTATCATAACCATCATCATCATCATAACCATCATCATTATCATAACCATCATCATCATCATTATCTTAACCATCATTATCATCACAACCATCATTATCATCGTCATCATCACCATCATCGTCATCATAATCAACATCGTCATTATAACCATCATCATCATCATAACTATCATTAACATCATCATCATAACCATCATTATCATCATCATCATCCTAACCATCATTATCATCATCATCATAACCATCATTATCATCATCATCATAACCATCATTATCATCATAACCATCATCATCATCATAACCATCATCATCATCATAGTAACCATCATCATCATCATAACCAACAACATCATCATAACCAACATCATCATCATAATCATCATCATCATCATAACCATCATCATCATCATAACCATCATCATCATCATAACCAACATCATCATCATAATCATCATCATCCTCATAACCATCATCATCCTCATAACCATCATCATCATCATCATCATAACCATCATTATCATCATCATAACCATCATCATCATCATCATAACCAACATCATCATCATCATAACTGTCATCATCATCATCATCACCATCGCCATCATCACCATCATCATCATCATCACTTTCCTGTGTGTTCCTTATGGAGCATAGAACCACCATTACAGCTGGTCCCTGCCCAAGAACTAGCACCAAGCAGTTACATGTTGTTGCAGCAGTAGTTTATGTGACAGTTTGTTGTACATGATGAAGTTACCTGCCTCATGGCCAACCTCACATTACTCGCCATGTACGACTTGCCTGAGTGTGTAGTATTTCTATTCTACTTTTTGTTTAGTTTCTCTTAGAGATCCCTGGACCACCACCTTATTTCTTAATGGTGCCTCAAATTGACATATTTTATCTATTTCTTCTTGACTGTCTTTTCTATGTGTTTTGCATTCCTTGCTTAGAATTTGAATAAAAAGAAATACTATTATTATCTTATATATGTCATATTTGCCCTAATTGTTAAAACACGTAAATTGAAAGAATGAAAGAACATCCGAGTGTTATTGGTAATATTTAGGTGACACAATGACAATGTATGTCATATGACAGATATGACACGACATCATCTGTTATCAGTCGTCTGCGGACTGTTAAAGGTGCCAGTAGTAGCAAGAAGTCTGACTGGTTGGAAATCTTCTAGGGTTCCTAAAGTTGTTTTGTCTTTTATTCTCTACAACAAAAAGAAGAATACGGACAGTTTGACATCTTGATATGGAAATAAGTTAACAATAGAATTGATAAATAATACTGAAGACAGGGAGCTGTGGTGAGACATGATCGCACACGCCACCAGACATGTGCTTTAAGAAATATAAAACGATTTCAACTTATATACAGAAACTATTTTATATTTTTCAAAGATCTTTTCTCCGTGGCATTTATCTATCCTTTTTTTTCAGCGTTCCAACACCTCAGCGCTATCTGAAGTTTGATTACAGCACTCCAGCGCCCCAATTCTAGCTGAAGCATGATTACAGCACACATAAAGGTTGACATTAGACAACAGATAAGAAAATATAAGTGATAAGCTTACCGGCAATTTCTGATAGGAAAGTTTTATTAGTGATTTCGTCTTTAAACTGTCTGCTTCGTCCGCGGGTTCTGTATACCAAAGCTGTGTGAGTGTCATGAGAATCACCTCAGCCAATAATGTACATTTTTTGGGGAGCAAAATTGGCTGAGCGTCCTTTCACGATGCACTGTCACAGCAAGGCGATGTCGCCGTTTGGTTGGTCCTAGGTTCGATTCCCGGTAAGCATACCATTTATATTTTCTTTTCTGTTGTATAGTGCCACCCTTTATGTCCAACGAGTACCTGTTAATTACATTTCTTTATTTATTTACTAATTTATTTACTGTTCACAGGACTCAAGCTTTCCGGTATTATTTATTGAAGAGTTCACCCATCCGTGACTTTAACCTACCCGTCTATTCTGTGTTATTTGTCTTCCACTACACATTACTGGACACAAGTATTTCGGCCTTTATTTGGTCTATACTTGCGGATAGGAAAGTTATATTAGTGACTGCGTCTTTAAACTGTCTAGGTCATCCAGGGTCCTATATATGAGGGACGGTCAAAAAGTAATGCCTCGTAATTTTTAATTTCATTCAATAGGCAAGAAAGCAGATAAAATTCACATAGAAATGTAGTCCCAAGTCTGAATTTCAAAAATTTATTTCTCAATGTAGTTTCCGTTATTTGTTACAGTTTTTGTCCATCTTCTCACAAGGGCATGTATCCCCGCACGGTAAAAATGTGTGTCCTTTTTCCTAAACCACTAGCGTACGGCGCGTTCAAGGGTCTCGGCGTCCTTAAAGTGATGTCCGCAAAGATCTTCTTTCAGTGGTCCAAACAGATGGAAGTCAGAAGGTGCAAGATTGGGACTGTAAGGGGGATGTGGAAATAATGTCCAGTCAAATTCTGCAATCGCATCAATGGTGCGTTTAGCGGTGTGTGGCGTGGCATTATCGTGCAACAGTAGTGCAGTTCTCGGATCTTTTGATGGGTAAAGTCGCCGAAGATGACTTCTAAGCTTCTTCAAAGTTTCAATGTAACGGTCTGCATTCACCGTGTTTCCCTGTTCCAAGAAGTCGAGAAGAATCACACACCCTTCTCATCCCAAAACACGGAGGCCATAACTTTCCCTACAGATGGTGAACTTTTGAACTTCTTTCTTGTCGGCGATGTTGTCTGTCTGTCAACATTCTGGGTACCCACCGTGCACAAACTTTTGAACAACCCAGGTCTTTAATGATGTTCTGGACACTGCCTTTGCTAATGGACAACATGGAAGAAAGTTCATCCAGTGTTACCCGACGGTCACCACGAATGATGCCATCAACTCGATGAATGTTGTGTGGAGTCACTGCGGTAGACGGACGGCCAGTCCGCTTTGCGTCAGCCATTGAGGATTGACCTACTTCAGCTTCGTCACAACGATGTACCGAACGTCGGACAGGGCTAACATCCACTGTTGAATCTCCATAAACATTCTTCAAACGTTCGTGGATGCAAATTAGGGTCTCGCCTTCAGCATTGAGGGATTCTATGATATAACGTTGTTTTAACCGAACGTCTTTGGCAGCCATTTTTAAACTGTTACAGTGGTGCCACCTGTTACTGAAACAGGTTGGTAATGCTATACAGTGCAGAAGAGTGTTTGAGGAATCCTGCTAAATTTACAAATTGTACACCGATGCAGTATTTACATACATAAAAAATAGGAGGCATTACTTTTTGACCTTCCCTCGTACCATAGTTGTGTGAGTGTCATGAGAATGACCCCAGACAATAATGCACTTTTTTGGGGTGCAAAATTGGCTAAGCATCCTTTCACGATGTATTGTCCCAGCAAGGCGATGGCCCAGTTTGGTTGGTTCTAGGTTCGATTCCCGGTAAGCCTATCACTTAAATTTTCTTTTCTGTTGTCTAGTGTCATCCTGTATAGTAAATTAGAAGCGTATATAGAATTCCACCATTCTTTCTGCCAGTCTTTCTTTCTTTTATTATTTTATTTTCTTGCGAACATCGGACATTTAACTAGCTTTACTTATGTAATAAATTTGTCATATTTCAGATGTTCTTTTGTCGATAAACTGACCTCATCAATCTCTACTCTTGCTTGGCCCGAAGCACAGGATGCCCGACTCAAGGCTCTACTCTGAAGGTCTCTCTCTGCCAGGCCAGTCTTGGTTCCTGCCAATAGTAAGGAAAGCTTCATTAGACATGTTATCAGATTCAAGATGGATACGTTTTAAAAGAAATAAATCCTCCATTAACACGGTCGCTCAAGAATTTCTGATGTAGTTACTGGAAATTTCGGTGTAGGTAGTAACTGGAGATTTGGGTGTTAGGCACCAACTGGAGATTTGAGTGCTAGGTAGTAACTGAATATTTGAGTGTTAGGTAGCTACTGAAGATTATAGTGTTAAGTAGTAACTGGAGATCTGAGTGTTAGATAGTAACAGGAGATTTGGGTGTTAGGCACCAACTGGAGATTTGAGCGCTAGGTAGTAACTGAAGATTTGAGTGTTAGGTAGCTACTGAAGATTTGAGTGTAGTAACTGGAGATCTGAGTGTTAGATAGTAACAGGAGATTTGGGTGTTAGGTAGTAACTGGAGATTCTGGGTAATAATATTAGGAGATGTTGTGACTGAAAATTTTATGGACTAATAGCTGGACATTTTAGGGAGTAGTAAATCCAGATTTTATGGATAAGTAAACGGATATTTCGGAAAACAGAAATTAGACGAGACATTTATGTACGTAGCCACTATCAGAACGTCTGATTGGTTAACCGGTTAGAGTTCTTTCCTCTCGCGGCCAAGTTAGCGGGTTCTGGGAACGAAACCGAGTCTGGTCACGCTCCAGTTTACCCAGCTGTAAATGGGCATTTCTGTATGGTGCAAAAACATGGACGATGTATAAGCATTTGGAAGAAAGAATTGAGGCTCTTGAAATGTGGATATATAGAAGAATGGGGCGTATCTCATAGAAAGAGAAGAAAACAAATAAGGAAGCCCTAGAAAATCTAGATATGAAAAGAGAACTAATGAGGGAGATCAAAGTTCGGCAGCTAAAATACTTTGGCCACATAAAAAGGCATAACACCTTGCAGAAGACCATAACAGAAGGGAGAGGTGACGGCAAACGTGCAAGGGGAAGACAGCGCTATAAGTGGGAAGATAACATCAAGAGATGGACAGGAAAGTCTATCAGAGTGCACCACCAAGACAAGAGACAGAAGACGTTGGAGATCCTTTACAGCCAACCTTCGTTGTGGAGATGGCAGCTGATGATGATTAAATGGGTATTTGACTCTGCTTTTGCGTTAGGGAAGACAAAAGGTAAGCGAACGGGGGAACTGGCCATACTACCTCATTAAAAAGCTGGACCTAGAATGGTGATCTCTAACACTTCACTCCCCTACGGCAATATATGCCATGGGACTACATTTGTAGCCACTATCAAGGAGCATGGGAGCACTTCTGTTGTTTCACGCGCTGTGGGTCTTCCAGATACTTACAAGTACTTGTCACGACGGTCATTTCGCTCAATAGTTTACATTTTTCTGGCTTTAGGTCCAACTAGTCTCATAACTTATCATGGTTCTATATTCAACATTTTTCACTAGGTGGTGTTCAATATTGTTTTTTTTTTTTTTTTTTTTCTTTGTGCGCCTCGGTAATAAAGTAGTTATTAACCTCTCCCTCCCCGCTACCCAAATTTCTCAAGTTCCACGAAGGATATCGACAATAGCTCTCCCGAAGCGGCGTCAACCGCGACAGACCTCCCAAGCAGGCAGTAGATAATTATACTGCTAAATAAACTAGAATACACCTCTCCACAACCGGTAATCACAAAAAAGTAGAAACACTATATTATCGTCCATGCATGGCTGCGGAAGTAGCTAATAAAGACGAAGCCAAATGAAGAAACACCGTTCAAGAACCGGATTTAATCCTTGAGACGTCAAGCTGATCCGAATTAGGATTAGGGAAGGTCAAAGGTAAAACACAACAAAGGAAAACCACAGTAGGTAAAGTTAGACAGGGCATTATCGATTATTCTTGCTAAAGACATTCACACTCCTTACTGTTTGTTTACGACACTCCGTGAGGTCGAAGCACCTAGCAACGCTTCCATCAGTGTAATGCCATTTTATTGACATATCATTCCTGATTTTCGTGCCAATGCGATATTTTTTGTAGAAGCTGATAATGAAATCACTTGAGTACCCTGGCCTGCAGGACATTTCTCACCGGTGCATAGAGAGAGAGAGAGAGAGAAACGCAGGCGTATTTACGAATAAGCCCAGGTGGGTCTTGACCAAGGGCAGAAGTTTTTTTGGGGCGGACATTTTTAAGAAAGAACCAAGCTTTCTCGGCACAAGTGTGAGAGAACGTTGACTGAAAATGATGCACGTCTGAATGTAAGTAGCCTCGTTAAAAGTGAATTAAATCTGATGACGTAACCAGTTCTTATGCTGAAACAAAAGCATGACGGAAGACGCTGAATGCGTCGTCTGCTGGGTGATATGAAATAACGGTAGTCCAGTAGCAGATAATGTGGTAGAGGAGTCAAGTATTAGAAACTTCACAAAACTAGGCCCTGTTTCATGTGACCAGTTCCCTTCCTCGCTGTCTCAGCCTTCCCTAACCCAAGAGAAAAGCCAGGTACCCATTTATAGCTAGGTAGACTGGAGCGTGACGGCCCTGTGTTTCGAACTAGGTACCTTTGCCGCCAGGGGGAAGCGCTGTACGGTTGATATGTACGGCCTCAAAATACTGGCACAAAGTTGAAAGTAATATTAAATGTAAGCCCATTTACCTTTGACGGAGGCAGGGGTGACATGTCGGACCGGGCACGAAACTGTAGACATCGTAATTGGTGCCCCGGAAGTGCTGCGACGTGTGTAGCGAAACTGGATGTTTAATTTGTTACAGAATATAACACTAATAACACAAGCCTATGTCCTATGTGGCGAAATTGCATTCGTTTGATATAATATGTTCGCCATGGAACAAAACAAAAAGGAAAAAAAAGGTAAGAATCTCATTTCTTCAGGACCTATTACATAATCTCTATGCGACCCTATCTTAGACACCTGAAACTTTGTATGCTTCCTTTCGTGGTAGATTAAAAAAAATATTTTTTTTTAAATTGCAAGCCTGAACAAATATGACAGACACATGTCGTAATGAAGGCACTGGGTATTACTATTTTTTTTTCTTTATTTACTTATTTGAGTGCAGGAAAGGCTTACATTTTCCCCTCCCCCCTCGTGCAGTTGTACATAAATGACAGAAACAATAAATCGATATGTACATCAATATATGGAAGCCGTTTGAGGTTGTTCAAAAACAAAACGAATAATCAATGGCAGAGAGAGGAATTTTGTTCATGAGACAAACGCCAGTCATAACATGGACTGTGGGGATATTATATGAGGGTAAACAATAGAGGCCCGAGACGTTTCTGAGGGTATCTGATGAGACAAACGCCAGTCATAACATGGACTGTGGGGATATTATATGGGGGTAAACAATAGAAGATTATTGCTAACAGATGACAACCAACAATAGAAGATTATTGTTAACAGATGACAACCAACAATAACAGATTATTGCTAAAATATTACAACCAACAATAGAAATTTATTGCTAACAGATGACAACCAACAATAGAAGATAATTGCTAACAGATGACAACCAACATTAGAAGATTATTGTTAACAGATTACAAAACAGGCAGGCAAAAATTGAGTGGCTAAATAATTTGAAAGAGAGGTCTAAAAAACCTTTGACAATGGGAAAGATTGAGAGCAAAAGAAGCCTATGAAGCCAAAGAAGGAAGCACGGCCAAATGAGCCAGAAAGTATCAAGTATATCAAGTAATGGACTGCTCGAAAGACAGGCAGAAATTTCTGTTTACGTGTATTTATACTGACTGAGATATACGGGTGCAGTTCACTCAAAAAATAATTAAATCAACTATAAATTTGTACATTTAAAGATAACAAATTTAAATTTAATAATCAATTATAGTTAACAGTGTGAAATAAATAAAGGGGGTGTGATATAGGACATTTTTGCACTTAAAGATTCATCACAGGTGATGGTTTGAAATTTTTGTTTTAAGAGTTCACTTGGCAGCTTTAAATGGGTGCTTAGCTGCCAGTAAGGTTTGGGTTGGCTTCTGCTCCAGACGATGTTGGTTCTTTGTAGACTAGTTCCATCTCGTCAATGGTCGTCTGGTGGCTGTTACACGTCCCTCGTAGTATCGTGGGGTAATTACGAAGATGGTCCAGCGTCTTCAAGATTCGTCTGGTGTTGGTGTCTAGCTTTGACTGAAGGCCACTTATGCCACACACTTGTTCCACAAACTAGTAACACCAATAAGTACTAACGATTATTATCATGAAAGGAAAGAAAAACGAAAATCATGTGTCCAACCCCCATTTCATTCCACCATCCCATCTACCTCAGAACTTTACTCTCTCAGAGCATTAATGTTAATGCCAGTGGGCAGAAATCACCCATTGCATTTATATAAAACATGTTTACATATACATATGCACTGGTTAAAAGTTAATATAATAATTATGTACATTATTTCTGTTATCATCCACTCCCTGCTTCATATGGAATTTGGGACTACCTCTGCTTTTGGTTCTCTATGAGAAATCCGCATAAAACAGTCACCAGCTCTTGTATAGGTGGTTCATGAAACCATCATTTTATATGCTGAGGTTGCCAGCCTCGTACGAACTTGGACATCCACTAGCAATTTTCACATGTTAATATTGCAAAATATAGAATTATAAAATGTACAACTTACCCCAAATGCTTTGCACAGTATACAATTCTGGCTCAGGGGAATAGTCTCGCCAACTTGGTTAAGATGCCTTACATGTGGTCTGAGGTATTAATTTACAATATAATCCCGCTATGACTTCGCGTTCATGTTCCTAGGATTACCGGCTTTCCGTAGTAGTAAATGTAGAGTTTTCTTACTGTGTAAGTCCAGAAGATGCTCAAATACGTTCTCTAGTCCTATAAATCAGAATCCTGATTTTATTCCTAACCTGGCGTGTCTGGCTGTCTTCTTGACGAGTTGAATTATCAGTGCCGTAATCTTAAAATGGTGTAGATTTTAGGAAACACTCGGCCCACACATCTACATACGCTACGTGAAGGTGGTCCAATCAGAGACGTTGTATTTTTACATCTCAAATGCCAAACCAATAGCAATAAACTTGCGTATTTTGGTAGGAGCTATCCCCCATCCCTCTCTTGGAAAATTCCTGCGTGACACATAAGATGTGATTTTTACAAACGTCACTCCCATATAAGGTATTGCCTCTTCCGTTGATAGTGATCACGTTTACAACTCACTACTTCATAAACCTAACACTGATAATATGGTCCCAGATTGACAACTTATCGTAACTATAGCCTACAACAAATCTGCCCGGAAACGATTACATCATTTCGTGCTCCAAAAAAACCCATTCGTTATCCTAAGCGCGTGTCTTTAAGCTGTCACCAGATTAATATTTACCGTGTGTTTTTAAGCACGGCATATGCAAACTTTAACAACTTATCAGGCACCAACCTGGGTTGTGTCAATTATTTGGTTGACCATGTCCCCAACTCACGCTTTGTTATGTATCTTCCCAGACAGAACATCGTGGGTAACAATGGCCGTTTAAGCGATACGACAATCTCATCTCCGTTTTTACGTGTTAATCCGGGTGCTCCAATTCACTGTCGTTATCTTCCTAAAAACACCTGGTACCACTACACAAAATTGACCATCATGACTGTTTCGCCTCTTTTGTTGCGGGGCTATTGTTGATGGCCCAGTGTAGTTTGCCCGATGATTGATATTCATCTATGAATCCAATTAATATGATGGAGCTACTCGTTGTGTTAAGTGTGAATAAATCGTGTGAGATGCATACAGCTTTATCTGGACTCATTACACCAGTTAATGTTGCAGTTGTTCGTTAAGCATTGATCTTGGCCATAATATTCAGATTAACCCTAGAACACACAACAAGACTTAAGGAAAATATTGAGCTACATGTGTCTAATCTCACAAATGTTGTCAATTAGGCCCAGATGTGACATGAATTAAAGGAAAAACGCGTAAACAATGAATGGTGCACACAATTCAGTATGTAAAATGAGACACAGATTAATAATGCCGGAGAGAAGAGAAAATCAGGAAAACAGAACGGACCTGTCACAGTATGTTAAGTCTTCCTGTCCCGTGTCATCAGCTCAAGGTGTTTCTTGTCTTTTTCATCCCCTTTGTCTGCCTCCAGTTCTCTTCTCCGTGCATTCCTTGGTCTTCCTCAGCCTCTCTTATCCTTGGGATTACAGAACAAAGACTGGCTTGTAATGCTATCAACAAGTTTTCTAAATATGTGTCCTATCCATCTCCAGCGTCATCTTCTCATCTCTTGTTCCACTGAAACGTAACTGGTTCTTGTCATCAGTTCCACATTAGTCATCTTGTCATCAGTTCCACATTAGTGATCTTGTCATCAGTTCCACATTAGTCATCTTGTCATCAGTTCCACATTCGTCATCTTGTCATCAGTTCCACATTAGTCATCTTGTCATCAGTTCCACATTAGTCATCTTGTCATCAGTTCCACATTAGTCATCTTGTCATCAGTTCCACATTGGTGATCTTGTCATCAGTTCCACTTTAGGGATCTTGTCATCAGTTCCACATTAGTCATCTTGTCATCAGTTCCACATTAGTCATCTTGTCATCAGTTCCACATTAGTCATCTTGTCATCAGTTCCACATTAGTCATCTTGTCATCAGTTCTACATTGGTGATCTTGTCATCAGTTCCACATTAGTGATCTTGTCATCAGTTCCACATTGGTGATCTTGTCATTAGTTCCACATTAGTGATCTTGTCATCAGTTCCACATTAGTGATCTTGTCATCAGTTCCACATTAGTCATCTTGTCATCAATTCCACATTAGTGATCTTGTCATCAATTCCACATTAGTGATCTTGTCATCAGTTCCACATTAGTGATCTTGTCATCAGTTCCACATTAGTCATCTTGTCATCAGTTCCACATTAGTGATCTTGTCATCAGTTCCACATTAGTGATCTTGTCATCAGTTCCACATTGGTGATCTTGTTATCAGTTCCACATTAGTGATCTTGTCATCAGTTCCACATTAGTGATCTTGTCATCAGTTCCACATTAGGGATCTTGTCATCAGTTCCACATTAGTCATCTTGTCATCAGTTCCACATTAGTCATCTTGTCATCAGTTCCACATTAGTCATATTGTCATCAGTTCCACATTAGTCATCTTGTCATCAGTTCCACATTGGTGATCTTGTCATCAGTTCCACATTAGTGATCTTGTCATCAGTTCCACATTAGTGATCTTGTCATCAGTTCCACATTAGTGATCTTGTCATCATTTCCACATTAGTAACCTTGTCATCAGTTCCACATTGGTGATCTTGTCATCAGTTCCATTAGTGATCTTGTCATCAATTCCACATTGGTGATCTTGTCATCAGTTCCACATTAGTGTTCTTGTCATCAGTTCCACATTAGTAATCTTGTCATCAGTTCCACATTAGTGATCTTGTCATCAGTTCCACATTAGTGATCTTGTCATCAGTTCCACAGTAGTGATCTTGTCATCAGTTCCACATTCGTCATCTTGTCATCAGTTCCACATTAGTCATCTTGTCATCAGTTCCACATTAGTCATCTTGTCATCAGTTCCACATTTGTCATCTTGTCATCTGTTCCACATTAGTCATCTTGTCATCAGTTCCACATTAGTCATCTTGTCATCAGTTCCACATTGGTGATCTTGTCATCAGTTCCACATTAGTCATCTTGTCATCAGTTCCACATTAGTCATCTTGTCATCAGTTCCACATTAGTCATCTTGTCATCAGTTCCACATTAGTCACCTTGTCATCAGTTCCACATTAGTGATCTTGTCATCAGTTCCACATTAGTGATCTTGTCATCAGTTCCACATTAGTCATCTTGTCATCCATTCCACATTAGTCATCTTGTCATCAGTTCCACATTAGTCATCTTGTCACCAGTTCCACATTGGTGATCTTGTCATCAGTTCCACATTAGTGATCTTGTCATCAGTTCCACATTAGTGATCTTGTCATCAGTTCCACATTAGTCATCTTGTCATCAGTTCCACATTAGTCATCTTGTCATCAGTTCCACATTAGTGATCTTGTCATCAGTTCCACATTAGTGATCTTGTCATCAGTTCCACAATAGTGATCTTGTCATCAGTTCCACATTCGTCATCTTGTCATCAGTTCCACATTAGTCATCTTGTCATCAGTTCCACATTAGTCATCTTGTCATCAGTTCCACATTTGTCATCTTGTCATCTGTTCCACATTAGTCATCTTGTCATCAGTTCCACATTGGTGATCTTGTCATCAGTTCCACATTAGTCATCTTGTCATCAGTTCCACATTAGTCATCTTGTCATCAGTTCCACATTAGTCATCTTGTCATCAGTTCCACATTAGTCATCTTGTCATCAGTTCCACATTGGTGATCTTGTCATCAGTTCCACATTAGTGATCTTGTCATCAGTTCCACATTAGTCATCTTGTCATCAGTTCCACATTAGTCATCGTGTCATCCATTCCACATTAGTCATCTTGTCATCAGTTCCACATTAGTCATCTTGTCACCAGTTCCACATTGGTGATCTTGTCATCAGTTCCACATTAGTGATCTTGTCATCAGTTCCACATTAGTGATCTTGTCATCAATTCCACATTAGTGATCTTGTCATCAGTTCCACATTAGTGATCTTGTCATCAGTTCCACATTAGTGATCTTGTAATCAGTTCCACATTAGTGATCTTGTCATACAACTTCAATACTTCTATTCTACGCAAGCACCCATTTATAAAAGTCTGTAGCTTTTTGGTTTTTGTTCTCCATGTTACAGTGCTATACAATAGGACTGACTTGACTTTTGAAATGAATATTCTGATTTTCGTGTTGGACTTGATTTCTTGTGATTTACGTACAAAATGATATTTAGATATTGTTTAAGATGTGAATAAAGATCCTTCAAAACATCTATGAAATGTAATGCTTAGTAAACAAAAAAAAACACCACACATAAACAAACTCAGCCGAACTACAAATGTTATATTACCAATATGTTTGATTTCGTGTTTTTATTTTCTTTATATTTTTCTTTTCTGAACATTTCTTTCCGGTTAATTCTGATTATTACTATTTTTTAATGCACAATGGGCTAATCACCTGTTTGCCAAACATTTTGATTACATGTTTTGCCCAGGAGCCTTGTGCTCTTTGGGTCACCTCTACACTTCGTTTTACTGGGGTAGAAGAGGTTCCGATTATGAGATGAGACTATTTTTTAAACAACCTTAGCATGCAACAGCACAGCAGCTCTCATTGGTTGGAGCGGCTAACTTCCTGGATGAAAGATAAGAGATCTCAGTGACACAGAAATCAAAGTCACACCCCTATACACACTTTTTTTTCTTTTTTATATTTAAGAAATTTAAGTCAACAGCTGTTGGTGTTTGCTTATTGTGTGTGTGTGGGTGGGGGTCCCGGTTTCCAATACGAACGAGTTTAAGTTAAGACTGTTGCCAGGACTTGTGACCAGAAGTGTGAAGTATGCGGCAGAAACTCCACATAAAACAAATGTCAGTGAGATAATGAAACTTTAGAAGACGGGGTGTGGGGTCGATATTGTTAAGTTATTGTGCGGATATCAGGACTGGAGACCGGGGGGAGATGCCCTGTGAGCGATTATTGTACAACAACTCAACATATTAGGTGTGAGATGTATTTCAAAGTATTATTGAACAATGAGAAATAAAAATGCATCGTCTGACCTGTGAAATTAAACGTTTACAATTTACCCCATTTTACATAAACTATATATCATATGCTGGCCGGCCAGTTAACCCAGCTGGGTTGCCCCTTTGCATTTGAACTCAGTCTCCCGCGATGGAAAGCGTGCCTGTTAATCACTGCACTATCGAGGAACCTAAAAAATAGGAATATCTTATGAAATTAAAAATTATATTATTCTTCTTCTTAGTCTTCGTTCACTCTCATATCTTTCTTTTTTTTTCTTTGATCCTTAGCCGCCGATCGTCAAAGCAGTCAGTGGCCATCACGCCTGGTGGCGTCTTGTAGGGCAACAACAAATTTATTCCACTTTGCTCGGTCGGTGGCCATCCTTCGTACAGTGCCCCAACTCTGGTTCATTCTTTGCATCTCAGCCTCCACAGTCCTCCGCCAAGTTGCTTTTGGTCGGCCTCTCTTTCGTTTTCCTTCAGGGATCCAAAGCATAGCTGTTCTTGGTTGGTAATGGTATTCGGCCAAAAGATTCGGTGAATTTTTCTTAGGCATGTTGTGTGAAAAGAGGACAATTTCGACATTTCCTTCTCTGTGACTCTCCAGCATTCCGCACCATAGAGAAGCACAGAAAGCACACAGCTCTGATATAATCTTAATTTTGTGCTTGTGCTGTACTGAGAGGACTTCCAGATGTTGTTTAGACTAACAAAGACTGTTCTTGCTTTGTTCATTCTGTTGTTGATGTCTTTGCTTGCCCCGCCGTCTGGTGTTACTATGCATCCTAGGTATGTGAAGGTGTCTGTCTGTTCCAGTTGCTGATTCCTTACTGATATGGGCTCGGGGTTGCTCACATTGAGCGTCATGATCTCTGTCTTTAAATTTAAGTTCAAGCCCACCTGCTGGCTATACTTATTAAGTCTATCTGTTTTTTCCTGGATGTGTTGATGTGAATGTGCTAGCAGTGCAATGTCATCTGCAAATTCCAGATCTTCCAATGTAGAAATTGTAGTCCATCTTATTCCTCTTGCACTGCCCTCTGTTGTCTGGCGCATCACCCAGTCTATGACTGTTAAAAATAGAGTGGTTGATAAGGGGCATCCCTGTCGTACTCCTGTCTTCACCTCAAAGGTTAGGTTGCTCTGCCTAACGGTACACATAAAGTTGGCATAGAGGCTTTTTATGATTGACACTATGCAGCTTGGAATTCCATAAGCCCTCAGTATTTTCCATAAACTGTCCTTATGTATACTGTCAAAAGCCTTTTCAAAATCAACGAAATTAATGTACAGCTGTCTTTGCCATTCTGAGCACTGCCCTATAATGTTCCTGAGGGAAATATATGATCTACACATGGTCTGTTCTTTCTAAATCCTGCTTGTTCTTTCCTCAGTTTGTGGTCTACTGCTTTTGAAATTCTCTGTATAATTATCCTGCCTAGTATTTTGCTGGGAACTGGGAGAAGAGTTATTCCTCTCCAATTATTGCAGTCTGCAAGATCTCCCTTCTTGGGCAATTTGACAATTATTCCTTTGTTCCACTCCGTTGGTGTTGTTCCTGTTCTCCAGACTTGTGCAAATAGTGGTTCTAATAGTTCTGCTGCTAGCTCAGGGTCTGCCTTAAATAGCTCTGCATTTAAGTTATCATGGCCAGGAGCTTTTCCATTCTTTAACCCTTTGATTGCCGTGATGATGTCTTCTTTTCGTGGAATGTCTGTATTAACATCTAGATCACTTTCAGCCTCAGGAACATTCAATTGTGTCTTTGGTGGTTCATTGTTCAGAGTTTCTCTGAAATGCTCTGCCCATCTTGTTTCCTGTCCCTCTGCTGTGGTGATGAGATTTCCTTGCTTATCTCTTACTAATGTAATATTGTTTGCGCCTCGTTTTCCGCTGATGATTTTAGTTATTTTGTACACTGTGCTTTGTTCATTTCTCAGTGCTGCCTCTTCTGCCTGTCTTGCAAGATCGTCTAGGAAATCCCTTTTGTTGGCTCGAGTTTGGCGTTTAACTTCCTTGTCCAGCTGACTGTACTGTTCGCTATATAGTTGCTTTAACCTGGGGTACTTCGCTTCTGTTTTCTTTCTTTTCATTTCGTTTCTCATCGTTATGGTGTTTAATGTTTCTGGTGTTATTCAGTCTTGCTTCTTCCTTTCCTGGAATCCCAAGCATGATTTGCTGCTTTCCTTATATATTGTTGAAATGGTGTTGAATTTTTGGTATATATCATGTCAGTGTCTTTTCCTGACTTTTGGCAAATTGATATCGCTTCTTTATATCAGCCACAAAAGCTTTTCTGGTAGTCCTTCAATTAGCTGATGTCAAACCTTTTCTGTGTAGTTACAGTTGGTCCAGCAGCATGTCTCCGTCTACCGTTAATCATAATGTGGTCTATCTGGTTTCTGTCCCGACCATTTGGTGATTCCCATGTTAATTTGTGAATTTATTTGTGTGGGAAAAGTGTTCCTCCAAAGACCATGTTGTTAATGCTACAGAAACTTATTAATTTATCCCCATTTTCGTTTGCTGTTCCGCTGCCGCATTTCCCCATTACTATTTCATTATATGTATTGTGTGTTCCAACTTTCGCATTGAGGTCTCCCGTTACTATGATAAGATCATATCTAGGTGTGTCTTCCATTTCTTTCTGCAGTTGTTGATAGAATTCATCCTTTACCTCGTCATCGCTGTCATTCATTGGTGCGTAGCATTGTATTATTGTAGTGTTGGTGAATCTCCCTCTCAATCTTATTCTTATCAGTCTGTTGTTGATGGGTTTCTATTTCAGAAATTTCCTATTACTTTCTGTAGAATAATGGCTACACCTTCATCGTGCTGTCCATCCTCTCTTCCAGAGTAAAGTACTGTTTCTCCTGTTGCTGTTTTAACTTTTCCTGCCCCTGTCCAATTGCTCTCGCTTATCCCTAGAATGTGTAAATCTATAGTTTCTCATTTCTGCTGTGACCTGTTTTAGTTTACCCGTCTCGTTCATTGTCCCGACATTCCAAAATCCTATTCTTGTTTCATGTTTTGCGGTCAGGACGTCCGTTTTCGTGTCAGTGGCTTCCTTTCGGCTTTCACCACTGAGTCATACGAGCCTCAGACTCCGGATGTCCGTCCCGCAGCAAAAGCTGTTTCCGTAACTTTGTTTCTTTTTACATAGACTGGGGTGTCAGCCCTATGATAAAACCCCCAACCTGGAGGACCAGGGTGTCTGCCTTAGTCTGACCCCTGCCCGCGCAAATCTGTCCAGCTTGGTAGAACCTTCCAGGAGTAAAACTCCAGCTGGCATAGCTCTGGGGGTAATCAGGGTACGCAATCCGCCATACCTCGACAAGGTATTGACACCGGTGATGGCAGTCACTCTCATATAACCACATTTATTTCTCTCATAAAATTGGCGGTCTGTTTCACGCTAATATTATTGCCATGCAATGCAGATTTTCCCTGCAGGGAGTTTGTGAATTCCATGTTATCAATTAGCCTCTCTGGTGAAGCCGACATCTTGGAGGACAAGGTCTAATCACTACTGTTTGCATTTTTCCCCCTCCCCCCACCTTTCCATCAGGGCACGTATCTGACTATCTGGTTTTTAAGTTGTTCAGTAGACAGTATTTTAGTCTACACACGTCCAAGCTGTAAGTCGGAACATCATCAGTTGATCTCTTCTAGGCAAGAAGTTGTATACTTAGTTATGTCTGACTCTGGACATTTTCAGTGTCATGTTCCTTTGAAGCTTTGATTATTGCTTGTATCTTGTGGCCGTGCGTGCTGATAGTTATGTTGATCGTATTAGTGGAAATTCGTATCACTGCCCTTCAGCAGACAGATTATGTTGATGGAGATGGTAAGACTGTCTAAGCCCACAACAAAACAACAGCTCACAATTACTGATGGGTGATGACTCAAACCGGCAAGTGACTTCACACTGACAGCAATGACTACGAAAATTCAAAACGTGTATTTACAGTTTTAAAAATATCTGTGTGATTTCGACTCATCTCCCTCCTTTCATTCTATGTCTAAGTCGCTGTCTATCTGCATCTAAGTGCTGTATCTAACTTGCCTAGGTTGGTCATAGCTGCAGAACCATTGTTATTCTGTCCTTGAAATCTCTTCATATCTATATTTGCTGAGTTCAATAGTGGACATTTTTTTACCTACTCTGTCTTGTTTTCACTCTGATAGTAGGTCACTGTTATGGCGTATCTTGGAAAGACTGGCCTAAACCACCAGGGGTGGAGATTTCTGCCTATGTCTATGTTCCCTACTGACACATTGGTAACTGTCTATAAGCTGCACTTTGGACTATACAGGTTAACGCTTTTGCTTACTTCACATACCTGTTAGACTTGTAGTCTTGAAACTTGATAACGAAATCTTGAACTGGCAACATTGTATGTCTTGATTTTATATACACAAACGTGTCTAACTTTTAGAATGGTGGCGTACGAGCGGCTTGCTGGTTCGGCAACAACTTGGTATAATACTGTAACCACAGCACCAACCACCTTCAGTGACTTGTTCGTCAGAATAAACTATCAAATAGCACTCGCCACCATACAAATTTTATACTTGCAATTCTCAGCAACATACGCTAGGCGCGTTCAAAATCTGACTGACTATATTATTTTCACCGATTTATTATTACAATTTTCTTCAAAGCTTTTGATTAGCATCGCTCGCTCACTACTACAAAAGTCTCGTGCAACGTGTTTCGTTCACCTTGTCCGGACTCACAAAAATCCCAAAGGGACGTAATAATAATTTTTCTCCCTTTGCTAACTAAATCAAAAACCCTGTCTCCCACTCTATTTGTAATATTTTTAATAGCGTATGCAAATTTATAAAACCATAACCACTGACATCTCAACAATTTATTAGCCAAATCCACAACATATTTTTAGGCGCGCCACCAAAAATTTACCTCCCTTAGTCCTAAAATCAAAACGTCGGCCTTTTGGCTAGGATCAAAGTGTCTAAGCACAGGGACCAATACAGTAACATTCATGTGTCATTAGGTCTCTTGTGTGAGAACACAGAAGATCACTACAGTGACACAGTTTGTCATTGGGTCTTCTTGTGTTGGGACATGTGGTCTTGACCAGGGCCGGGTTTGGGCGGGTACTAATGCGACCTCATGCGAGGAAAAAATATGCGACCTCAAGCGAGGAAAAAAAAAAGTGTCATTAGGTCTCTTGTGTGAGAACACAGAAGATCACTACAGTGACACAGTTTGTCATTGGGTCTTCTTGTGTTGGGACATGTGGTCTTGACCAGGGCCGGGTTTGGGCGGGTACTAATGCGACCTCATGCGAGGAAAAAATATGCGACCTCAAGCGAGGAAAAAAAAAATTTGGCTAGGATCAAAGTGTCTAAGCACAGGGACCAATACAGTAACATTCATGTGTCATTAGGTCTCTTGTGTGAGAACACAGAAGATCACTACAGTGACACAGTTTGTCATTGGGTCTTCTTGTGTTGGGACATGTGGTCTTGACCAGGGCCGGATTTGGGCGGGTACTAATGCGACCTCATGCGAGGAAAAAATATGCGACCTCAAGCGAGGAAAAAAAAAAATTTGACTAGGATCAAAGTGTCTGAACCATGGCCAGGATCACACATATTTTACACAATAAAGTCAATAGACCTCAAGTCAATAGACCTCACATTGCGCCCCAAAAGAGGTTAAAAAAAAATCAAAACGCTTTAATCTTATCTACCATGTAGTAAAATCTAAATGTGCGTTTCTACAGTACGCACAATTTCTAAACCAGATTTTCCTACTCGACCTTATATCTTTATTTAGACCTCACCCTCACTATGACAAACTGAAATGGTAATCGTGTCCACAGTTTGAATTTTGCAAGTTGTTTTACTTTATAACTTTAAACATGTATACTTGTATATATATAATATTATGCACACCCCATTTAGTTACCGGTGGTCGTCAAAGAGATAAAACGGAATGAATAGGACTTGCTGATTGAACAGCAAAATTGATTTATTTCACAAAGTGCAAAATATTTCTCAATGTATGAAGCAGGCAACCTACCGAAAACCGGAAGTCTAGTTGCTGATGAGTCGCCATGTTTGATCTCAACTCCTTCTGAGATGTCCTGTAGAGGGACGCGGTTGATGACGCTGTCCTCGCTTCGTTTGACAACTTGAACTTCACGGCCAGTGTTGTTGCTGAAGAAAACAGAAATTTGTATTTATTTATTCACTTTCCCTTCAGTGAATTGTTCACCTGGTCTTAAAATTGTATTTGTTCTTACACTTAGCTTATTTTCTTATCATGACCCTGAACAGTGTTATGCATAGTAAGCTCTAAACTCAGAATGATAGCATTACAAGGCACACCTTGTCCTTGAATCCCTCGTGTAAGAGACATTGAGTCTAATCTGAGAATCACGTGACAATGAGTTGGAGGCAGACTTAAAACGGATAAGGAAGACATGGAAAGACCATGACAGAATGTCACGTGACAGGTTGACTTGGCGGGACTTTGTTGACAACCTTCGCTCCACGTGATAATGTGTGACAATGATGGTAATGACATAAACGTTCTGAACTAAGTTTCTAGTTTGTGTGGCACCGGTTCTTTTCAGAGTTTTCTAAGTCTGGGAGTTAATGGAAACTTTGATTATGTTATTCTGACTGTGAATAAGGTGAGTTTTCTGGTTAACATGTCTAGTAACAACTACAGCACAAACCAGCAGGATAATCACAACTTAAGTTGTTACAAATTCATTACTCAACAGCTCCCCGCGAAGCACATGCCTTCAACAATTTCATGCCAAGCTTTTCTGTCATTGTGCCATCCACTCAAGGCATTTCCATGTCCCCTTTATCATATTCGTCTCCAGTTCCTATTTGCACATGTTTTTGGATCTCCCTCTATTCTCTTACTACGGGATTTCAGAACAAAGACTGTCTTGTAATGTTATCAGCTGCTTTCTTCAGTGTGTTCTATACAACGCCAACACGTGTTTCTCATCTCTTGTCCCACTGGTGTCTGTCTGGTCATTAGTTCTACGTTGTTGATCTTGTCCCACTGGTGTCTGGTTTGGTTATCACCATTAGTTCTACGTTGTTGATCTTGTCCCACTGGTGTCTGTCTGGTCATTAGTTCTACGTTGTTGATCTTGTTCCACTGGTGTCTGTCTGGTCATTAGTTCTACGTTGTTGATCTTGTCCCACTGGTGTCTGGTCTGGTTATGACCATTTGTTCTACGTTGTTGATCTTGTCCCACTGGTGTCTTATCTGGTTATCACCATTAGATCTACGTTGTTGATCTTGTCCCACTGATGTCTGTCTGGTTATCACAATTAGTTCTACGTTGTTGATCTTGCCCCACTGGTGTCTGTCTCGTTATCACCATTAGTTCTACGTTGTTGATCTTGTCCCACTGGTGTCAACCTGGTTCTCACCATTAGTTCTACGTTGATGATCTTGTACCACTGGTGTCTGTCTGGTTATCACCATTAGTTCTACGCTGTTGATCTTGTCCCACTGGTGTCTGTCTGGTTATCACCATTAGTTCTACATTGTTGATCTTGTCCCACTGGTGTCTGTCTGCTTATCACCATTAGCTCTACGTTGCTGATCTTGTCCTACTGGTGTCCGTCTGGTTATCATCATTAGTTCTACGTTGTTGATCTTGTCCCACTGGTGTCTGTCTGGTTATCACCATTAGTTTTACATTGTTGATCTTGTCCCACTGGTGTCTGGTCTGGTTATCACCATTAGTTCTACGTTGTTGATCTTGTCCCACTGGTGTCTGGTCTGGTTATCACCATTAGTTCTACGTTGTTGATCTTGTCCCACTGGTGTCTGTCTGGTCATTAGTTCTACGTTGTTGATCTTGTTCCACTGGTGTCTGTCTGGTCATTAGTTCTACGTTGTTGATCTTGTCCCACTGGTGTCTGGTCTGGTTATGACCATTTGTTCTACGTTGTTGATCTTGTCCCACTGGTGTCTTATCTGGTTATCACCATTAGATCTACGTTGTTGATCTTGTCCCACTGATGTCTGTCTGGTTATCACAATTAGTTCTACGTTGTTGATCTTGCCCCACTGGTGTCTGTCTCGTTATCACCATTAGTTCTACGTTGCTGATCTTGTCCTACTGGTGTCCGTCTGGTTATCATCATTAGTTCTACGTTGTTGATCTTGTCCCACTGGTGTCTGTCTGGTTATCACCATTAGTTTTACATTGTTGATCTTGTCCCACTGGTGTCTGGTCTGGTTATCACCATTAGTTCTACGTTGTTGATCTTGTCCCACTGGTGTCTGGTCTGGTTATCACCATTAGTTCTACGTTGTTGATCTTGTCCCACTGGTGTCTGTCTGGTCATTAGTTCTACGTTGTTGATCTTGTCCCACTGGTGTCTGTCTGGTTATCACCATTAGTTCTACGTTGTTGACCTTGTCCCACTGGTGTCTGTCTGGTTATCACCATTAGTTCTACGTTGTTGATCTTGTCCCACTGGTGTCTGTCTGGTTATCACCATTAGTTCTACGTTGTTGATCTTGTCCCACTGGTGTCTGTTTCTGTCTGTCTGGTTATCACCATTAGTTTCTACTACGTTGTTGATCTTGTCCCACTGGTGTCTGTCTGGTTATTAGCATTAGGTTTACGTTGTTGATCTTGTTCTGGTTATCACCATTAGTTCTACGTTGTTGATCTTGTCCCACTGGTGTCTGTCTGGTTATCACCATTAGTTCTACGTTGTTGACCTTGTCCCACTGGTGTCTGTCTGGTTATCACCATTAGTTCTACGTTGTTGATCTTGTCCCACTGGTGTCTGTCTGGTTATCACCAACAGTTCTACGTTGTTGATCTTGTCCCACTGGTGTCTGTCTGGTTATCACCATTAGTTCTACATTGTTGATCTTGTCCCACTGGTGTCTGGTCTGGTTATCACCATTAGTTCTACGTTGTTGATCTTGTCCCACTGGTGTCTGTCTGGTCATTAGTTCTACGTTGTTGATCTTGTCCCACTGGTGTCTGGTCTGGTTATCACCATTAGTTCTACGTTGTTGATCTTGTCCCACTGGTGTCTGTCTGGTTATGACCATTAGTTCTACGTTGTTGATCTTGTCCCACTGGTGTCTGGTCTGGTTATCACCATTAGATCTACGTTGTTGATCTTGTCACACTGGTGTCTGTCTGGTTATCACCATTAGTTCTACGTTGTTGATCTTGTCCCAATGGTGTCTGTCTGGATATCACCATTAGTTCTACGTTGTTGATCTTGTCCCACTGGTGTCTGCCTGGTTCTCACCATTAGTTCTACGTTGTTGATCTTGTCCCAATGGTGTCTGTCTGGTTATGACCAATAGTTCTACGTTTTTGATCTTGTCCCACTGGTGTCTGTCTGGTTATCACCATTAGTTCTACGCTGTTGATCTTGTCCCACTGGTGTCTGTCTGGTTATGACCATTAGTTCTACAATGTTGATCTTGTCCCACTGGTGTCTGGTCTGGTTATCACCATTAGTTCTACGTTGTTGATCTTGTCCCACTGGTGTCTGTCTGGTTATCACCATTAGTTCTACGTTGTTGATCTTGTCCCACTGGTGTCTGGTCTGGTTATCACCATTAGATCTACGTTGTTGATCTTGTCCCACTGGTGTCTGTCTGGTTATCACCATTAGTTCTACGTTGTTGATCTTGTCCCACTGGTGTCTGCCTGGTTCTCACCATTAGTTCTACGTTGTTGATCTTGTCCCAATGGTGTCTGTCTGGTTATGAATATTAGTTCTACGTTGTTGATCTTGTCCCACTGGTTTTTGTCTCGTTATCACCATTAGTTCTACGTTGTTGATCTTGTCCCAATGGTGTCTGTCTGGTTATGACCATTAGTTCCACGTTGTTAATCTTGTCCCACTGGTGTCTGTCTGGTTATCACCATTAGTTCTACGTTGTTGATCTTGTTCCACTGGTGTCTGTCTGGTTATCACCATTAGTTCTACGTTGTTGATCTTGTCCCACTGGTGTCTGTCTGGTTATCACCAACAGTTCTACGTTGTTGATCTTGTCCCACTGGTGTCTGTCTGGTTATCACCATTAGTTCTACATTGTTGATCTTGTTCCACTGGTGTCTGTCTGGTCATTAGTTCTACGTTGTTGATCTTGTCCCACTTGTGTCTGTCTGGTTATCACCATTAGTTCTACGTTGTTGATCTTGTCCCACTGGTGTCTGGTCTGGTTATCACCATTAGCTCTACGTTGTTGATCTTGTCCCACTGGTGTCCGTCTGGTTATCACCATTAGTTCTACGTTGTTGATCTTGTCCCACTGGTGTCTGTCTGGTTATCACCATTAGTTCTACATTGTTGATCTTGTCCCACTGGTGTCTGGTCTGGTTATCACCATTAGTTCTACGTTGTTGATCTTGTCCCAATGGTGTCTGTCTGGTTATCACCATTTGTTCTACGTTGTTAATCTTGTCCCACTGGTGTCTGTCTGGTTATCACCATTAGTTCTACGTTGTTGATCTTGTCCCACTGGTGTCTGTCTGGTTATCACCATTAGTTCTACATTGTTGATCTTGTCCCACTGGTGTCTGTCTGGTTATCACCAACAGTTCTACGTTGTTGATCTTGTCCCGCTGGTGTCTGTCTGGTTATCACCATTAGTTCTACATTGTTGATCTTGTCCCACTGGTGTCTGGTCTGGTTATCACCATTAGTTCTACGTTGTTGATCTTGTCCCACTGGTGTCTGTCTGGTTATCACCATTAGTTCTACGTTGTTGATCTTGTTCCACTGGTGTCTGTCTGGTTATCACCATTAGTTCTACGTTCTTGATCTTGTTCCACTGGTGTCTGTCTGGTTATCACCATTAGTTCTACGTTGTTGATCTTGTGCCACTAGTGTCTGTCTGGTTATCACCATTACTTCTACGTTGTTGGTCTTGTCCCACTGGTGTCTGTCTGGTTATCACCATTAGTTCTACGTTGTTGATCTTGTCCCAATGGTGTCTTTCTGGTTATGACCATTAGTTCTACGTTGTTAATCTTGTCCCACTGGTGTCTGTCTGGTTATCACCATTAGTTCTACGTTGTTGACCTTGTCCCACTGGTGTCTGTCTGGTTATCACCATTAGTTCTACGTTGTTGATCTTGTCCCACTGGTGTCTGTCTGGTTATCACCAACAGTTCTACGTTGTTGATCTTGTCCCACTGGTGTCTGTCTGGTTATCACCATTAGTTCTACATTGTTGATCTTGTCCCACTGGTGTCTGGTCTGGTTATCACCATTAGTTCTACGTTGTTGATCTTGTCCCACTGGTGTCTGTCTGGTCATTAGTTCTACGTTGTTGATCTTGTCCCACTGGTGTCTGGTCTGGTTATGACCATTAGTTCTACGTTGTTGATCTTGTCCCACTGGTGTCTGTCTGGTTATGACCATTAGTTCTACGTTGTTGATCTTGTCCCACTGGTGTCTGGTCTGGTTATCACCATTAGATCTACGTTGTTGATCTTGTCACACTGGTGTCTGTCTGGTTATCACCATTAGTTCTACGTTGTTGATCTTGTCCCAATGGTGTCTGTCTGGATATCACCATTAGTTCTACGTTGTTGATCTTGTCCCACTGGTGTCTGCCTGGTTCTCACCATTAGTTCTACGTTGTTGATCTTGTCCCAATGGTGTCTGTCTGGTTATGACCATTAGTTCTACGTTTTTGATCTTGTCCCACTGGTGTCTGTCTGGTTATCACCATTAGTTCTACGCTGTTGATCTTGTCCCACTGGTGTCTGTCTGGTTATGACCATTAGTTCTACAATGTTGATCTTGTCCCACTGGTGTCTGGTCTGGTTATCACCATTAGTTCTACGTTGTTGATCTTGTCCCACTGGTGTCTGTCTGGTTATCACCATTAGTTCTACGTTGTTGATCTTGTCCCACTGGTGTCTGGTCTGGTTATCACCATTAGATCTACGTTGTTGATCTTGTCCCACTGGTGTCTGTCTGGTTATCACCATTAGTTCTACGTTGTTGATCTTGTCCAACTGGTGTCTGCCTGGTTCTCACCATTAGTTCTACGTTGTTGATCTTGTCCCAATGGTGTCTGGTCTGGTTATCACCATTAGTTCTACGTTGTTGATCGTGTCCCACTGGTGTTTGTCTCGTTATCACCATTAGTTCTACGTTGTTGATCTTGTCCCAATGGTGTCTTTCTGGTTATGACCATTAGTTCTACGTTGTTAATCTTGTCCCACTGGTGTCTGTCTGGTTATCACCATTAGTTCTACGTTGTTGACCTTGTCCCACTGGTGTCTGTCTGGTTATCACCATTAGTTCTACGTTGTTGATCTTGTCCCACTGGTGTCTGTCTGGTTATCACCAACAGTTCTACGTTGTTGATCTTGTCCCACTGGTGTCTGTCTGGTTATCACCATTAGTTCTACATTGTTGATCTTGTCCCACTGGTGTCTGGTCTGGTTATCACCATTAGTTCTACGTTGTTGATCTTGTCCCACTGGTGTCTGTCTGGTCATTAGTTCTACGTTGTTGATCTTGTCCCACTGGTGTCTGGTCTGGTTATCACCATTAGTTCTACGTTGTTGATCTTGTCCCACTGGTGTCTGTCTGGTCATTAGTTCTACGTTGTTGATCTTGTCCCACTGGTGTCTGTCTGGTTATCACCATTAGTTCTACGTTGTTGATCTTGTCCCACTGGTGTCTGTCTGGTTATCACCATTAGTTCTACGTTGTTGATCTTGTCCCACTGGTGTCTGTCTGGTTATCACCATTAGTTCTACGTTGTTGATCTTGTCCCACTGGTGTCTGGTCTGGTTATCACCATTAGTTCTACGTTGTTGATCTTGTCCCACTGGTGTCTGTCTGGTTATCACCATTAGTTCTACGTTGTTGATCTTGTCCCACTGGTGTCTGTCTGGATATCACCATTAGTTCTACGTTGTTGATCTTGTCCAACTGGTGTCTGTCTGGTTATCACCAACAGTTCTACGTTGTTGATCTTGTCCCACTGGTGTCTGTCTGGTTATCACCATTAGTTCTACATTGTTGATCTTGTCCCACTGGTGTCTGGTCTGGTTATCACCATTAGTTCTACGTTGTTGATCTTGTCCCACTGGTGTCTGTCTGGTTATCACCATTAGTTCTACGTTGTTGATCTTGTTCCACTGGTGTCTGTCTGGTTATCACCATTAGTTCTACGTTCTTGATCTTGTTCCACTGGTGTCTGTCTGGTTATCACCATTAGTTCTACGTTGTTGATCTTGTGCCACTAGTGTCTGTCTGGTTATCACCATTAGTTCTACGTTGTTGGTCTTGTCCCACTGGTGTCTGTCTGGTTATCACCATTAGTTCTACGTTGTTGATCTTGTTCCACTGGTGTCTGTCTGGTTATCACCATTAGTTCTACGTGGTTGATCTTGTCCCACTGGTGTCTGTCTGGTTATCACCATTAGTTCTACGTTGTTGATCTTGTTCCACTGGTGTCTGTCTGGTTATCAGCATTAGTTCTACGTTGTTGATCTTGTCCCACTGGTGTCTGGTCTGGTTATCACCATTAGTTCTACATTGATGATCTTGTACCATTTTAATCCTGCTATCACGTGCAAGCACACATTTATAAAATTTTAGCAACCTCTTGAATACCTGAGTGTGTCTAAATCGATTTCTGAAAATCAAATCGTTTACCGCGTTCTTCAGTAAGAGTTAAATATATTTGTCATTGTTGTTGTCGCTGTTATTGTTGTTGTGTCTCTTCATAACGAAGTTCGTTGTGTGATAATCATCGAGTATAGCCTCATTGAACTGTTTGTGTTTGAGTATGTACATTTAACACCTCGTGAGATCATAGAAAGGTTAAAGAGGGAAATGTGCAAACCTGAAGCTTTTCCTGACATTTAGACTGTTCTCGTTTGGCAGTGGGCGGCCTGTGAGGGGTGGACTGAACGAGTGCCGGGGCCCTCCTGCTCTGGATACCCCCCTGACGTCCATGGAGCCTGGGTTTTCCATCCGGCTCAGGGGATGCTTGATCTCAGGCAAGAGCGTGCCAATCTTAATTTGACTTCCAGGCCGGGACATTACTGCTGACATCTTGGAATAGTTTCAGTGCCAGGAAAAATCTTATTCTGGGATAAAGCATCAATAAAAATAATAATAACATTAACAGTAAAATAATATATAATATCTCTTTCATTGACTACAGCTAGCATCAGTTATCACAGTAAAGTTCACGTACCATGTTTGTCATGTGAAGCAAAAAAAAAAAAAAAAACGTATGCAGCCAATTTTACAACTGAACGATAAGATAGAAATACAGGACGTTTCGGGATCTACCCTACATCAGCCACAGTCACAATAAAGAGACAATGATAGGAAATTTAGATAGGTTAAAAGAAAATGACAAAGTACGCTGCAAACATGTGGTCAAATAGATGAGAACAGGGAAATAGACAACAAAAGATGAGCAAGACAGAATGATGAACAGGGAAATAGACAACAAAAGATGAGCAAGACAGAATGATGAACAGGGAAATAGACAACAAAAGATGAGCAAGACAGAATGATGAACAGGGAAATAGACAACAAAAGATGAGCAAGACAGAATGATGAACAGGGAAATAGACAACAAAAGATGAGAGCAAGAAAGAAAGATGAACAGGGAAATAGACAAGAAAAGATGAGCAAGACAGAATGATGAACAGGGAAATAGACAACAAAAGATGAGCAAGACAGAATGATGAGCAGGGAAATAGACAAGAAAAGATGAGCAAGACAGAATGATGAACAGGGAAATAGACAACAAAAGATGAGCAAGACAGAATGATGAACAGGGAAATAGACAACAAAAGATGAGCAAGACAGAATGATGAACAGGGAAATAGACAAGAAAAGATGAGCAAGACAGAATGATGAACAGGGAAATAGACAACAAAAGATGAGCAAGACAGAATGATGAACAGGGAAATAGACAAGAAAAGATGAGCAAGACAGAATGATGAACAGGGAAATAGACAACAAAAGATGAGCAAGACAGAATGATGAACAGGGAAATAGACAAGAAAAGATGAGCAAGACAGAATGATGAACAGGGAAAAGAAGAAGGAAAGTGAGTAACACAAAGAAACAATAACACTAAATAAGCCATTAACAATATAGACCTAGACAGACATATCGATGCAAACAACTAATAAACAACAAACAAATGAAAAAAAAAATGTCCACAGTCACAAACAGGATACAAACGATATGAGAAAATGTCAAAGACTACAACGTGTACAAATTAATGATAATTTAGCACATTAAAGTACTAAACAAGAAAAAAGTATCAACGCATAGAAAATCATGGTAAAAATACGTAAAAAATATATAATAGAACGAAATAAAAGTATGCTCTGATGTAACAGGTGCATCTAGTGATGAACGCATGTCACAAGCCCAATGCTCAACATAAATAGAAAAAAGACAACATAAATATTAGTGTTCGCCTGTTATATGTGCCTGTGGGTGATCTGTGCGCCATTTGTCTGTGATCTGTGCGCCATTTGTCTGTGATCTGTGCGCCATTTGTCTGATACTGTTTTTGGTTATTGCTCTTATTCTGTATATATTTTATCCTATGGCACTTTGCTTACAACTTTTATTTCACAGACTGTCTTATTTACATTTGATTGTATGTGAACGTAGTTAAACTGACGTTATATCACGCTGACCCTTCCTTTTATAAAACATTTAGCAAACAAATTTATTAGCTGCAAAATGTTTTTAAAATTTGAAGGTTCAATTAAGAAAAAAAATTGCAACGCAGAGTAGAACATGTCCCCCAAAACTTTCGGTTCCTTGAGAGGAGCAGGGTGACAGTGTGACCTTCTCTAACCCAGTTGAGGGAGAAACTACATGGTGATGAGAGAAGCCTGGGACAGACTGCTGTTACTGGAGGAAGTTGTTCCCAGTTGATGCGAAGAGTTTGCTTGTTGATACAAGGGGGTCCTTAATGATTATGGTTTCAGACTGTTTATACTGGCTCTTCTATTTACGTTTACTTCCATTTATCCCTTGTCTTTCTCAGTCAGTTAGAGTATCGTGCTAGTGATGTTAAATTACGCGAAGGTGGGATAGAATATTTGTTGACTTCATAATATAATCAAATTCCAACGTTAGAGACTTGATAAGTCATTCCTAGAGTCCACATGTATTTATTATATCACTTCCATACGAACAGTTCATACATGGTCATTATGAAGAATTATACATAATAAGTTGCAGTTCATATTTCATATATTATTCCTTTACAAATCAGTCCTTTGTCTCGTAGCTTGAAAACATAATAGTCAGAACAACATAACTGTATGCACGCGTGGTTGGTAATTCCAACGACCGGCAGTGAGATTATGCGTCTGGCACTAGTATCACTAAAAAAGGACTGTTAATTCGTCTTGACAAGGTTTTGTCAATTACTAACCTGTGATTTCATCTTTCTTCATCATCACATTGGACTGACCCATGTCCATTATTTAATATAATATAATTGTGCGGCAATACAAGCCCGGCAATATAACATTCCAAGGACACGTCTTCTCGGTTCGACGGTCGTCTAGAAAAGGGTCCCGTCTCTTGGTCACCGTGCGTGACTACTAACGCTGAAACGTCACAGCGTTCACTAGACTAATAATACTTTTACATTACATTACACGTTGTAACCCCTAAACTCGCATGCTGCTAACCTCTAGCAGACCATGCCAATTAAACTTCCGTAACAATTCCCTGTCCACCGGGGGGAAAAAAATCTATTAGATAGATTTTTTTTTTCAAAAACCTATCTGAATGAATATCAAAAAATTTAACAATATCGAAAAAAATTTAACCAACAATGCGGCATATGGCCTACGATGTTCTGTCTAGAACAGTGTCGTGGTCATGTCGACATACTAACAGTCATCTAATATATAAATCATCATATTATACATAAATGTTAGACATAAATTTTATATGAACTAAAAGAGAATGGATAATGTTGATATCTAATTAAATAATTAACTTAAAATATGTCGTAATGAAATGTCATGTCAGACTAATCTAAAGAGTTAAAATTAAACTAATTAATTATATTGAGTGTGTAATAAGAATAAAGTTGTTGAAAATCAAATGTAAGAGAAATGAAAGGATATGTTAAGGAGAAAAATAAATAAATGAAGAATAAAGTAGCGAAAGAAAGTAATGTATAAATTTAACTTAGTTATGTGTGTTGGACATCAATTAAGTTTAGTATTAAGTTGTTAATACATATCTAACTAATTTAAACAATAATATAGTAAGTAATGTATCAACATAATCAATAACTATATAATATAGTAGTTACATACAATAACATTATACAAGAATCATGTGAGTTCTTATTTTTTTTTTCTTCCTTTCATTTTTTTTTTCAAATTTCACCTTTTTTTTTCATATTTATCTCACTTTTCATTTTAATTTCCATTATTTTAATGTACTTAATTAAAATTAATTAAAGTTGGATATGATGATCCATACGTAGGCTTGATCCTTGTGAATTACGATAAAAGAAGATTGTTTAAGTGTTCTGATTCAGAATAAGTATCGATATTCTTAACGTCCAAGAGTTCCTATCACAAGCTTCAATTAGTTCGAAATGTCATCAAGTATTAATATCAAAGTTGTTTCAACCAGTTTTATCCGGAACGGACACTAGCCAAAGTCCCGGCGTAAAATACGAACACACTGTCTCTTGATTTAGTTCATTTCGTTTCGCACTCGTCTGTACAAGTTATTTAGTTGAATCGTAAGCAAAAGTTTATCTCCATGTTAAGAATTTCGCGATAGGGTTCAGTCTTCTGTGACACGTAATTTCGGTTGACGTATTAGAAAAGTGTCAGTGTTGATTACTCGACATCCAAAGGATTTCTGGATAGTGCGTCTGCGACGATATTGTCTGTCCCAGAAATGTACTCAATCGTAAAGTTGAACGGTTGAAGGAGAATGGAGAATCTGGTGAGTTTTGGACTTTTATGATTTGCCCGTCGTAGTGATGCTACGGCCTTCTGGTCGGTTTGTATTACGAAAGGGGCTCCTAACAGGAACTTCTCCAGTTTCGTTATCGCCCATACCACTGACAAAAGTTCGCGGTCGACAGTCGAGTATTTGACTTCAGGTGGTTTCAGTTTCCGTGAGACGTACAAGTTTGGATGGAGGATGTCGTCATGATATTGGAGCAAACATGCGCCAATTCCGTAGTTACTCGCATCTGTGCGGAGAATAAACTTTTTGGAAGCATCAGGTAGTCTCAAAATTGGTGGGTTTGAAAATATATTAATTATTTGACGGAAAATTCTATCACATTGATCAGTCCATGTCACCTTCACTGGCATGTCCTTCTTTAATAATGAGGACAAGACAGCCGTGATAGATGACAAGTTAGGTACGAATCTACTGTAATATTGGACTAGACCTAACAAACTTCTAACCTGTTTCTTCGTTTGAGGAACGGAAATGTTTAAAATTTTTGAAACTGTACTGGGTAATGTTCGGATATATCCTGCTCCAATAATGTGACCCAAAAAAAATTATTTCATGAAATGCCACTTGTAATTTTGTGGGTTTAGCAGTTAAATTGTTAGTTCTTAAGGTATCCAAAACGTATTCAAGACCCAAAAAATGTTCCTCAAAAGATGAACTAAATAAGCATATGTCGTCTATGTATGTAATAATGTCTGGTCTACCTGAAAAAAATGTGTCGCATCATGCGAACAAAGGTAGCTGGAGCGTTAACAAGAAGCCCAAAAGGCATAACATTCCACTGGTATAGACCTTGCGGAGTGGAAAACGCTGTGTAGTATTTAGCTTTTTCGGTTAGTGGTATCTGCCAATAACCTTTAGTTAAATCTATCTTAGTGAATATAGTTGCTGTCGATAGACGTGGCAGTAAGTCGTCGAGAAGTGGATGTGGTTCGCTATCAACTATCGTTTGTGCATTTAATTTTCTATAGTCGACGCATAGTCTAATGTTATTGTCCTTCTTTCGGACAATAACTAATGGAGAAGAAAATGGGGAATTACTAGTTTCAATAATTCCTAAAGATAACATCTGTTCAAGTTCCTTAGTAGTTTTAGTAAGAAAGTGTAGAGGAACAGAATATGGATGTACCCGAATTGGAGTATCATCATTAAGAGTGATGTCATGACTAATGACTGATGTGCGACCTGGAACGTCGGTCAACACATCTGGGTAAGATTGTAGAAGTTCAGCAATCTGTTGATGCTGTTGCGGCGTAACCGACGAAGAGATGGTTACGTCCCGCCAAGATTCACTAGGCTGTACTACAGGTACAGGTAAAGCTAACTGTACCTCAGGAAAAGAAGATTCTTCTTCCTGGATAACAGACAAATTAGAATAGTGACATCTAGGTACGAAAGTGTCCTCTAGTTCGTGAAAAATAGCTTGTAGATGTTCAGGTCGAGTATGAAATTGTTTGAGCATATTTATGTGAAATATTTTGTGATGTCCCTTAATGTCCAGGACATAATCAACATCAGAAATCTTATTGATAACCTGGTATGGACCGTTCCATGAGATGAGTAATTTATTATTATTGTTATGTGGCAATAACACATAAGCTTGATCTCCTGGAAATAATTGACGTAATCGTCTACTATTGTTTTGGAAAGTTCTAGCTTTCGCTTTAGCAGCCTCAGATGAAGCTGTTGCCATTTTGCAGGCATCAATAATGTTATTCCGGAGATTAATTACGTACTCATAAGATGACTGGGTATCCTGAGTCATCTCGGAGTCAATCAATAAGTCTTTTATTAGTCCCATAGGACCTCTTGGCGGAGCGCCAAAGACTAACTGAAACGGAGAGAAGCCAGTTTGTTCATGTGGCACCTCTCGATAAGCGAATAACACGGCTGGGAGTACTCTGTCCCAGTCCTGTGGATGGTTAACTGTAACTTTATGTAACATTTGTTTGAGTGTGCGGTTAAGTCTTTCTACAGCACCATTACTCATTGGGTGATAAATGCTGCTGAGATTTCTATCTATTTGCCAAGTCTTCATTACTTCAGTCATAGTCTCAGATATAAATTGAGATCCATGATCTGACAAAAGTTTTCTAGGAAAACCTACTCTAGAGAAGATTAGGTGTAGTGCATCAGCTACATCTGTGGTGGTGGTTGTTTTAATGGGATGGCTGGTTTTTAATGGGATGGCTTCTGGCCATCGTGTGCATAAATCGATGCATGTGAGAATAAATCTATGTCCTCTGGCTGATGGTAAAAGTGGGCCAATAATATCAATGGCCATCTTGTCAAAGGGTCTCACAGATATGTCACAAGCCTGAATAGGCGCCGTGTGAAAGGCTCCTCGTGCTTTCACTTCTTGGCATATCGTACAGGAGCGTACGTACTGTGAAATATCTCGTGATACTCCCGGCCAAAAAAAAAGAAGATAATACTCGCGAACGTGTCCGAGTATATCCCATGTGACCTGCACACTTAGAATCATGTGCGTGTTGAAGTATGTACCGTCTAAAAGCAAAAGGTACCATGACCTGTTGTCTTACATGAGTTTTATCCATAAAACATCTTAATAAAATGTCATTTTTAATAATAAACCAGTGATTATTATTATTGTTCATAACAAGATTGTCAACTTTGTTGACCAATGCAAAAAATTTTGTTAATGACCTGTCTTCCCTCTGTTTTGCAGCGAAGGATACTCGGTCAATAGCAGAATGAACCTCGATACTTTCATGTTTGTCTGTTTCCTTGTTTTCCGTGTCCATATTCTCTAATTGTTTTGTATGTGCTCTGGTTATTACTGCATTTCCTATGCATAGATTATCTTTTTCCCATTTGATAATATCTTCCGGTGTGCAATCTTTACTTCCGTGTATACATCCCACCATAAGGTCGGCAATTGGATTTCTTAACATGCATGCTTTAACGTTGCCTGTGAAAAAAGGTGTATCAATATGTATAATTGCAGTTGGATAATATTCTATAGTTCCACCAAAGGTCATACACCTGACATGTTCTCCAGTTGCACAATTCGGATGAACAAGTGTCTGACGGATTCCGATCGTTGTCGATCCAGAATCTCTTAAAACTGAGACGACGGATCCATTAACTTTTCCTCTGTTGAAGATCAGCGAGCCTGTTCCGTCATTGACTGCTAGACTGACTTCTGGTAGAATGTGTCCGCAGTTCAGAACTGTCTCTTTTGCCTTCTGAAATATAAGATTACATGTTGGGCAACTATTTGCCACGTTATAATTCATTGCAAAACAAGTAGACGAAGACTGTATTTTGTCATTAGTAGATGAACTCTGAACCCCAGGGGTTGTAGCAGTAGTAACGGCTGCCCCTGTATTATGATTATAATTTGTCGATCTACGAGAATGAGAACGATGACGAGAATAATCAGTTGAATTATCTCGTTGTCCTCTATTGTAACTGTTATCTCGATGTCTCGAGTTATAATTGTCGCTATTGTTCCACTTGTTACCATTATTATAATTATATGACCGATTATAACTTGAGTTACGTGGATTACTGTTGTATCTGGACTGAGGTGAATAATTTCTGTTTTGTGGTCTTCCTCTATTAAAGTTATTGTTATAACTATTACGCCCCTTATGAAAATTAATGTCATAGTTTCCCTTGAACCTACCTCTGTCCACACTGTGTGTGTTCTGGGTTTGTTATTACTATGATATGCCATATTGGAGGCTACAGGAAGTGGTTCTCTTATTAACGAGCCAGAAATGTTAGCATTCGGATGAGCGTTGCAGTAATTTAAAGAAATTTTTTCTAACTCATCAATAGTTTCTGGTTTCCGTTCTTGCAGATAAGCAAAGAATGGTGGGCTGACAGAAGATAACACTTTATCCCTCAATAACAAATCGACTAACTTGTCGTAAGATTTGTTGACACCTGCTAGTTCAACCCATCTGTTAAAAGTATTGCGTATGTTAGCAATAAACCCTGTGAAGTCTTTATTATTATCTGGCAACAAACTTTTGAAACGTAATCTACATGCCTCTTCGTTCAAATGGAACCGACGTAATAACAACGTCTTAATGGCCTCATAATCTGTGGCTAATGTCGGATCAATATTTTGTGCTGCACTTGCAGGTTCTCCATCCAGAAATTCTTTGAGTTTAAGTGCCCATGCTGTTTTGTCAAGGTTATTTACCTTACATATATCCTCAAAGCGCGCCAGCCATGATGATAGGTCGTCCACGTGTAATTTGAATGGTGGTAGTTTAAAGTAATAATTGCCCTTAAGTCGGTTGGAAGAAGATCCCGATTGAGCATTATCATTTTGGCTTGCTGCAGCACCCTGCGAATTAAGTTTTGCTGTTTCCAATTTGAGCCGTTGCAATTCCATTTCTTGCTGCAATATGATTTCCTGTCGTTTCAATTTATTTTCTTCTTCAATCCGTAGGATTTCATTCATCTCTTGCCATCTTTCTTTCTTCTTCTTGTCTTAATTCTTCTTTCTCTGCCTTAGCAATAGCTTTCCTTTCAGCCTCTTCTGCCTTATGGTTCGCAAGTTGTTGTTCCGCAAATTCCAGGAGTGCATCTCCCTTTTTGTTACAATCTTTTCCAATTTTAATGAAATGATCCAAGGTAAGCATTCTTGAAGTTGAATTATTTCCGTATTCAATTACTTATGTCTAGTAATCACCAATAGAATCTATGTCGATAATTCTAATTACTCAAAGAATGAATAATCAATATAAGAAATTGCAATATTCCTGTACTGTTATGTATAAGTTCCACAAATCTATAATATTTTGTAAAAATATTATATATACCCACTAATATCTATCATAAATAGTTATGATAGTTAGTTATATAAGGTGCTGAAATTATATCATGCACTTAGTACTAGTATCCAACAATTATGTGTTATATCCCCAAATAATTAGGTTATTTAATCTTAATAGTTATTAAGTTTACAATGTAGTACTGAGAAAGTGTACTAATTAACATTAAATATGTCTTAATATGTTATAAAGTTATAATAATTAATCATGGTATATTATGCCATAATCATGAGATATAAAGTGCATTGCCCATTTCTTGGACCACTACTGCAAATATGTGCAAAGTCCCTAATTCCTCATTAAAGCTCATAAAAATTTAATCATATTCATCTACACTATTATTAATGAAGAAATTATAGCATTAATATTAAATTATAGAAGGATGAAATGAAGACAAACAATACAATGTGTTAACCAAGGATTACAGAACAGTATTACCATACGACAAGACATTTTCACAATAAAAAATGCATTTATAACTAAGTGGTATAAAACGGAAGTGAGAGATTAAGAATGAACTGAATAGAAAGTTAAGCTGCGTACACAACAATTAGTGACGTATACATGGACTCATTGACGATTGTACAAAAAAAAAAAAATTAAACTGAATGATAGTAAGGTCAGAAAAACACGATAGGTTACAAACATTGTTACAAAACTGAATAAAAATTAGAACAAAATACACTAAAATACCCCAATTATAACTAGACTGGACATCTAACATGCAAGGTCAATTAATTGCAATTACGAACGAACGAAAATCATCGGAAGATCGTCGATGGGTTCTTCGTTAAAAGCAATTAACTAACGGCCTTAAGGAACATTCAGAATGAATATCGGCATCCTTAGAGCCATGTTATTCATTCCAAACCGCCGCCCATCCATACCCGCGAATAAAGGACAACATCAACGGACAAAACAGATATAATATAGATATATAATAAACAGGGAGGACATGCCTGCACAGCGAATTGGACTTAGTATTGTGTTAATGAATGACAATCGTCCTAAGTCTAAACTTATCTTTAGAAGGCTCCGGCGATGTCAAGATCATCAACGGACTAGACTAGTGCCTAGTACTGTTTGCTCATGATTGGCTGATCACAGTATTCTCTTGTCTGGTCTTCTTGATTAAGCAAATGTTAATCAAAACTGGAATGAGTTGACGGTTGTTCCTTTCGAAGCGCAGCATCTACGCACGATGTAGTGACGTCAGATTTGCATTGCGTAGTCATGTGTTCAACGTAGTATTATGCAAATCATGTGACTTGCTTGTAATGGTAAACAGTTGGCAAAACATGTAAACAAGAAAATTTTTTCCTTCTTCTTTCGTCCCCGCGATGGCCAACCATTGTTACTGGAGGAAGTTGTTCCCAGTTGATGCGAAGAGTTTGCTTGTTGATACAAGGGGGTCCTTAATGATTATGGTTTCAGACTGTTTATACTGGCTCTTCTATTTACGTTTACTTCCATTTATCCCTTGTCTTTCTCAGTCAGTTAGAGTATCGTGCTAGTGATGTTAAATTACGCGAAGGTGGGATAGAATATTTGTTGACTTCATAATATAATCAAATTCCAACGTTAGAGACTTGATAAGTCATTCCTAGAGTCCACATGTATTTATTATATCACTTCCATACGAACAGTTCATACATGATCATTATGAAGAATTATACATAATAAGTTGCAGTTCATATTTCATATATTATTCCTTTACAAATCAGTCCTTTGTCTCGTAGCTTGAAAACATAATAGTCAGAACAACATAACTGTATGCACGCGTGGTTGGTAATTCCAACGACCGGCAGTGAGATTATGCGTCTGGCACTAGTATCACTAAAAAAGGACTGTTAATTCGTCTTGACAAGGTTTTGTCAATTACTAACCTGTGATTTCATCTTTCTTCATCATCACATTGGACTGACCCATGTCCATTATTTAATATAATATAATTGTGCGGCAATACAAGCCCGGCAATATAACATTCCAAGGACACGTCTTCTCGGTTCGACGGTCGTCTAGAAAAGGGTCCCGTCTCTTGGTCACCGTGCGTGACTACTAACGCTGAAACGTCACAGCGTTCACTAGACTAATAATACTTTTACATTACATTACACGTTGTAACCCCTAAACTCGCATGCTGCTAACCTCTAGCAGACCATGCCAATTAATCTACCGTAACAATTCCCAACTTTATGAGAGAGATAGATGTGGTTATTTGAGACCGAATGACAAAGAAAAAGAATAATTAGATTATATACATTGTTTTAAGTATGGACTTGTGATACTAGAAATAAGTATACGTTGGTTAGGTTTGGCAGTATCAGAACTTGTTGTATCGACGATAATTCGGGTTGTCTTGTGTTAGAAGTTGTGGAATTAAATAGAAATCCGGTAGCTTTTGTTTACTGTGGGATCTTCTATAATTAAAGACAAATCGAGCAGCATATGTTACTGCCGGATCTTGTAGGATTAAAGAGAACTACGATTCGGTGTCGGAACTTTCAGTACTGTAAGAGACCACTAGGTTATATCTGTGTAAGAATTTAGAAAACTAAAACTAAGTCCATTAGCTGGTGCGAGCGCTGGGTGTTATACGAGGGGCGTTCAGAAAGTAATGCACCACATCGTTTTTCTCAGGAGCTGTTTATTCAAAAAGCATGAAATTTATACACAATATACATGGATATGTCATGTAAACATCGGTATTATTCAACATAATCCCCATCAACTTGTACGGCTTTATGCCAGCGCGAAACAAGTGCATGTATTCCTACCCGTACCAGATTTTATCTTGATCATGTAGCCATTTCTTCGCTGCATGAATCACTCCTTCATCATCTTCAAACCTTGTCCCACGGAGTGCATCTTTAAGTGGACCAAATAGATGAAAATCAGAGGGTGCCAAATCGGGACTATAGGGTGGATGGGGTAGTACAGTCCAACCCAATTTGGTGATTGCTTCCCGTGTTGCCAGACTTGTGTGAGGGCGCGCATTGTCGTGAAGGAGAAGCAGGTCTGCTGGATTCTTGTGCGGCCGAACTCTGCGAAAACGTTAATTGAGTTTTTTCAATGTCTTAATGTAAGCTTGCGAATTGATTGTCTCTCCTCTTGGCATAACGTCCACAAGAATCACACCTTCAATGTCCCAGAAGACAGTGATCACGACCTTTCCAGCTGAAGGAATTGTCTTGAATTTCTTTCTTCTTGGTGATTGCGGATGATGCCACTCCATTGACTGTCTTTTTGTCTCAGGTTCAAAATGATGTGCCCAGGTTTCGTCACCTGTAACGATCTTAGCCAAAAAGTTCTCTCCATCAGCATTGAAACGCTCCAACAATTCATAAGAAATTGCTTTCCTTTGCTATCGGTGGTCATTTGTGAGACTTCGAAGAACCAATCTTGCGCAAACCTTAGAAAATCCAAGAGTTTTTATAACTGCATTTGCACTACCAATGCTGTCTGACAGCTGTAAGGCCAATTGTTGAGTAGTGATTCGCCTATCAGTAAGAATAATGCTCTCAGCGCATTTCAACATTTCTGCGTTGGTGGCTGTGGCAGGACGTCCACAGCGCGGCCGATCAAGCAGCTCCGTATCTCCACTTCCTGATTCTTTGATTCTCTGAACCCAGCGACTGACTGTACTCCTGTCGACTGCAAAACTTCCATACAAATCACATAGACGCTTGTGAATGTTCACAAAAGTTTCCTTCTCTGCAACGAGAAATTCTATCACAATTCGCTGTTTATAACGCAAGTTGCTAACACGCTCTATTTCAACGGTTTAGGGCAGCCGTATTATTTGGCCGGTTGCGGTGCAGTTTGGTGCACACAATTGGCACATGCGATATTTGAAGTGTGCAAAATTTCATGCTTCTATCTTCATTATTAGCTGAGAAAAACGATGTGGTGCATTACTTTCTGAACGCCCCTCGTAGAACTAAAGTGATGAGTAACCAGCTAGTTTCAGTGCTATAACATGTGACACTTTAAATAGAAGCTCCCTAGCCTGTATCATGTATAAATAAGGTAAAGGTTATTCTATACCACATACTGTCATACGGGAGGTAAATGTTAGAGACTTCACAATACAGTGTCCAGCTTTATGAGGTGGAGTGACTAATTTCTTTCCTCGCCGTCTTCGCCTTCCCTAACTCAAGACCTGGGTAGACTGGAGCAGACGCCGACAAGTTTTGATACTGGTAGCTTTTCTGCGAGAGACAACCATTCTAACCACTCTGCCACTTGGACGCTCATATCACATATATAAATATCTCACACTCTTGTCTCTACTTTATACGGGGATGTTATTCCTGATGACATCTACGTGGTCGTCACATCGGTCATTTCTTTGTCTTTTATCCTAGCCTAGACGACTGACACTATCTATTTTTGCTCACCTGATCGTCTTGCATGTAAGTGGAATAACTTACCTTCGTATTTGTCACGTAGCGTTTATAACTATTTGTTCACTAAATGCAGAATGGTACCAATGTACATCCAAAAAACATTAGCTTAAAACTAGTCTAAAGTTGTAACTCAGCTGACAAGTTTCATACAAAGCCGGTCAGCGGAGACCCCTACATAACAGAGTTTTATGAACCGTGAATGTCGGATAGAAGTTACTGGGACGACACTCTGATAACTTTACATAGCTTAAGAACTCTGCATTGCCGGGATTAAGCCCCGTGGTTGCCCCTAGTAACTACGCGGGAAGTAATTCCAGCACTGGAGTAAATTGGCTGATCTTACATTCCCCCCTTTTCCTCTTCTCCCTTCAACAATCGATCACAATGTCCTTCTGTTCTGTTTGAAATCTTGTGACTGAGAATTAAAAAACAAAACAGGCAAATAATCGAGATCCTAATTGCACAGAAACTGATTGCATAATGACACCAAACGAGTCAGCGGATCCTAGACATCTCGTGTTTACATATCTACACAAATATCTTCTATGTCGAAGATATTTCTCCCTTTATGTCATAGACATATGCATCTTAGGTCCTAGGCATGTTTTTCTTCTTTCCTAAATTCGTCTCTTCTTTTCCCTAGACAATTGTGTTTATGTCTTTAAGTCCTAGATAAATCTCTTTTAAACGTAAATTGATCTCTCAAACGAACTAAAGAAATCCATCTTATATACAGACAAAGCTCTTCTATACAAATCTTTTTTACGTCTAAAACAACCGTCTTTATGTTCTATATAATCTTTCTTACGTCTAAAATAACTGTCTCTTATGTTGTGTCACTAAAACAAAGTTATCTTATGTACAGGACAAATCTCCTAAATTCTAACAAATCTTTGTTATTGTTTTGATAAATCTTCCCACATCCTAGATAAAATATGTGATCAAATTAAAAGTGGACACTACAAGCTGGAGGTGACCACAGTTTGATCATTGTGTGTTATCTAACTTGCGACTTTACTTAAACCCACCACAGTAATAACAGGATCGTCCACAATAATTCACATTCACTTTATGTAACTTTTACATGTTTACATTATTCCAGTAGTAGGGTATGTTGGACTTAGGTATTATTCTGCAGGCGCGCTGCAGGCGCGCTGCAGGCGCGTGACTTTTATATAGCAAAAATTCTGCAGGCGCGTGACTTTTATATAGGCGCAATCTGCAGGCGCGCGGCGCAAGATGGCGGACTTGAGCTAACAAGGGGAGGTTATTTGGGTCAAGATGGCGGATTTGAGCTAACAAGGGGGAGATAATTTGGGGCAAGATGGCGGATTTGAGCTAACAAGGGGAGGTTATTTGGGGCAAGATGGCGGATTTGAGATAACAAGGGGGAGATAACAAGATGGCGGGATGACTTTTTATATAAGAAAATACGCAGGTGGAGCAGCAGGCGGGATGACTTTTTATATAAGAAAATACGCAGGTGGAGCATCAGGCGGGGTGACTTTTTATATAAGGAAATACTCATTACGCAGGTGGAGCAGCAGGCGGGATGACTTTTTATATAAGGAAATACTCATTGTGCAGGTGGAGCAGCAGGTGGGGTGACTTTTTATATAAGGAAATACTCATTGTACAGATGGAGCAGCAGGGGTTGGTACATGACTTTTATATAAGGAATTGAGGAGGAGCAGCAGGTGGGATGACTTTTTATATAAGAAAATACTCATTGAGCAGGTGGAGCAGCAGGCGGGATGACTTTTTTATATAGGAAAAATGTGCAGGGGCAAGATGGCGGGGTGACTTTTTATATAAGGAAATACTCAGTGTGCAGGTGGAGCATCAGGCGGAGGGTGATGACTTTTTATATAAGAAAATACTCAGTGTGCAGGTGGAGCATCAGGTGGGGTGACTTTTTATATAAGGAAAATGTGCAGGGGCAAGATGGCGGGTTGACTTTTTATATAAGAAAATACTCATTGCGTAGGTGGAGCATCAGGCGGGATGACTTTTTATATAAGAAAATACTCAGTGTGCAGGTAGCACCAGGCGGGATGACTTTTTATATAAGGAAATACGCAGTGTGGAGGTGGAGCAGCAGGAGAAGTGGATAACTTTTTAATATAGTAATATGTGTTTATTGAGATAACAAGAAGACGATAATAGGAAGAGGATAATAGTTAGACTTTGAGATTTTTAGATAACAAGAAGACGTTATTTATAGACATATATTAATTCTGCAGGCGTGATACAGGGGTAAGATGGCGGGGTGACTTTTTATATAAGGAGAAAAATGGCGGCGCGCTGCAGGCGCAAGATGGCGGGATGACTTTTTATATAGGGAAAATGTACAAGGGCAAGAGGGCGGACTTGAGATAACAAGAAGGTGGTATATGGCGCAAGATGGCGGGGTGCTTTTTTTTATATAAGGAATTGAGGAGGAGGCGAGGAGGAGACCCATGAATTTTTTATATAGAGATATGTTTAGATAACGAGAAGACGTTATTTATAGACATATATTAATTCTGCAGGAGTGATGCAGGGGCAGGGATGATATTTTTTTGTGTGATGTGGTATGGTTTTGGGGGTGGAAGAGAGATATTTTAGATGTTGAGGGGAGATGTGGTGACGTTGTCAGGATGCATCTGTGTACATTTTTGGGGGTGTAGCAGGCGAGTGGACCAGCATTGAGAGGTGGGAGTGAAGAGACATTGGTGACGAGGTACGGGTGTAATGTAGCAGGTGGGGTTAGGTTAGGGGGGATATTTTTGTGTGATGTGGTATGGTTTTGGAGGTGGAAGAGAGATATTTTAGATGTTGAGGGGAGATGTGGTGACGTTGTCAGGATGCAGCTGTGTACATTTTTGGGGTGTAGCAGGCGAGTGGACCAGCATGAGAGGTGGGAGTGAAGAGGCGTCGGTGACGAGGTACGGGTGTAATGTAGCAGGTGGGGTTAGGTTAGGGGGGATATTTTTGTGTGATGTGGTATAGTTTTGGAGGTGGAAGAGAGATATTTTAATCTGTAATGTAGCAGGTGGGGTTAGGTTAGGGCGGAGTAGTAGGGTGTGTGTTGTGGAATTGTTTTGTTATGTGTGTGTTGGTGTGTGTGTGTTTATATGTCTACATCCGCGTGACTTTTATATAACGAAAATGTGTTGGAGGAACGTGGAGGAGGAGAGGTCTTGGAATATAGTAATATATAAGTTCATTAATGGCGGGCGTGTTGTGTGATGATTATTTTACAAACAGTTATACGTACATATTACAGATAGGTAGCCGATATTACAACAGTTAGATGCTATTTAGTTATACATATATAGAAATATAAAAGAGAAAACACTAGATACATTTTATATATTTATTGACAAAGTTAGTTGATCTATGGGTGACATATAACCGCACTTCTTTTCGTATACCCCTTGGAGCTCTCAGAACACAGGTGGTTCGGTTTACTTGGCGAGTCTGTCAATGCACGTTTTGTCTTGTTCGTTCAACGAGGGGGTCAAATGGGAAGATTTCCCTTTTAGTCTTCTAAGTTTGTCACTGCTGGGTTGACTTTTGTCAAACTTTTTTTGGCGCAACGTGTGGTGCAAATCTGCCTCCCGCTCGCAGCATAACGAAAAAGAGACGTTGGATGGGCGGGTTTTTGCAGAGGTGTTTTAACGTGACACCAGGTACGGAAATCACATCTTTGAACATATCTACCCCTAGGTCCGCGTAAAAACTAACGTGTTGTTCTAACGCTGTGTGTGGCTAGTGATGAGAATATAAGACGCTGAGAGGTGAAGTTTGGTCGTAGACAACTACTCACTAGGAAATGCCCGTGAGGTGGTAGAAATACCCCCTCGACACGATAGAAATATGCCCTCGAGATGATATAAATATATACCCTCGACACGACAGAAATATACCCTCGACACGACAGAAATATGTATGTGTAATGATAGAAAATATGACCTCGACACGACAGAAATATGCCCTCGACACGACAGAAATATGTATGTGTAATGATAGAAAATATGCCCTCGACACGACAGAAATATGCCCTCGACACGACAGAAATATGTATGTGTAATGATAGAAAATATATGCCCTCGACACGATAGAAAGACGCCCTCGACACGACAGAAATATGTATGTGTAATGATAGAAAATATGACCTCGAGACGACAGAAATATACCCCCGAGATGATAGAAATGTGACCACTGGTTTTGGGAGAAAACTTTAGATATCACCCACCAAAGGATTTTCGCACGTGTAATAAAGGGGGGTCTCGATAAAATTTACTCTCTCAACCTTCACTCAGCTCTCCAAAGGTTTAAGTATTGCATCACTTCTTGGCATGTTCACCTAGTTAGTGGGAGCCGTCACCTACAAAGAGGTATGACCCCACCTGCAAGGGGTGGTCCTGGAAACAGTCTGTAGCAGTGCAGTCTGGCTGATCGAGTGCGGCTCGCAATGGGAAGGCAAAAGCGGTCCCTAAACAATGTCGGGTTGTAGTCGGTTGTGTCGATCGAGAGGTGGAGATATCACAGCTTAGAAGGGAGTTTTGAAGCGAGTTGAGGTTTTGTGTTTTCTTTTGTAGTGGTGTGGGTGAGGTCGGGAGGTTTTTTGTGTGATGTATTGTACCGGTAGTGTGTTTGGTTGTAGGTATCTTAATTGTGTGGTGTAGTTTGTGGGGCTGTCGAATCGTGGGGTGTGCTGGGGTATGGGTTTTTTGTGTGTCGGTATTTTAATTGTTGTATCTACAATATGTATAGATCAGAGTGAAGTTTTAGAAACCAGTACTAGTTCTACCATCGAACTTGCGTCCTGGTAGTGTGTGTGTTGTTTATTTTACATATAGACAGGTATACATATACAAGATGTTACAGCAGTTAAACGCTAAATAGTCAAGCTAAAACACTAGTCTCAAACGCATTGTAGGTCGCTTGACACCTGCCCAGCCTTATTTGCTCACTAACAGCAACTTGCTTAATGAAAAGCTAATCGATTGTGTTATAGCGGCTTTAAGCTAGGTTGTGAAACGGTTTGAGACACGATTCGTGGTGACAGATGGTTACATACTCAGAAACCTAATCGATACTCAACGTGCTGTTGAACAAATATTCAGTGTTAGCTTTCTCGGTTTGATAGACTCGGTCACTATTTATTAGCTGTAATTCTTTAAATAGTCTTGTTAAGGTATTATCTCTATATAATATTGCGTATGCGTAAGCAATAACAGGAGATTTTGTGTGTGTTTTATTAGGTATAGATACACTACGCAAAAGTGATCTCACCAGAACTTTGTTATCTATGTAGATGTGTCGTAGTCTAGTTACAAACAGCAAGGTGGTTTAGAAGTAACTTTATCATTTTTATTGGAAGAAAATTGTGTTTTTTATCGTTTACATGTTTTGTAACAAATTTGATTGCTCCAAAACTTTCACACAATTAGGTTACTACTTGACTTGAGAAGAAGGTCTTTTTATAAACACTCTTGAGTGAATTCCCATTTTTTCCTATCCGCTATAGAATAAAGAGGAAAATATATTTTTAAAAGTATTACCTGTTATAGAGGCAGATGAGTAAGGTTCGGTATGATGGAGGCGGTTTTGGTTTTGTGTTGTGTTGTGTGTGTGTAGTGGGTCACGGGGTAGTTTTCTTTATTATTTATATTATAGCATGAGTAATAAAATCTACTTACCCCAATGTTCAGTTAATGTTATGTAAATGAACCGTAAACACTCGCAGTCTCCAACATAAAAAATATTGGGAAAGACCACACTGAACAAAAACAAATAGACAATTTATTGAACACACCCGTAGAGATATATCTTGCAGGTAGACTAAAGTATGGCGGCAACTAAACACGTACTTAGCGTTACAATCTGTAACTGATTCATGGTCGAGACCAGTTTCATACATTTTAAGAAAAACCCAACAACCACGTGTTTGTACCCTCACTAGAAAGAAATCGGATCGATGACCCGTGCAAATCAGCGATCGTGAATTTCTGTTCACGTCACTACGGTAAAATACAAACCATCAATAGTAGAAAACTTATAAAAGAAATATTCCTACGTTCGTGTGTTCGAATCACCGCCAGCTTGCATCAATTTTTTTATTCAACCTATAGATAAATAGATCAACCGTCAAATACTTCTTTAAAAAACACTTTCCCTTGGTAAAAAATAATACCCCTTCTCATAAAAATACTGCCCCTTGTCAAAAAAAAATGTCGCCCTCTTCGTAATCAAAGTTCTTCCTATTGTCAAAAAAATGTCACCCCGTGACAATTAAATTTCTCCCCTTTACTTCCCCTTGGTAAATACTTACAGTTGCGGTCTTCAACACGCGCCCCAACGGTTTAAGCACTTCATCACTTCTTATCATGTTATAAATTATTCTATCCAGACACTTTCCTTTCTCTCACACGATCACCTTGTGATAAAAATATTTCTTACCCCTTACTTTCACATTGTCATCACTATCATCTCGGCTCAGACAGGACTATAAACATCTATTACCTACCCGATAAAAGCTACGACAAACGTTATCTACCAGTTGTAATAGCATATATAGTCTGTTGTAACGGAACATCGGATAATTTCTTGTTGCCCTAAGACGCCGCAAGGCGTAATGGCCACAGACTGCTTGGTCGGTCGACGGGTAAGGATGGAAGAAGAAGAAGAATAATAGTATGATGTAGAAAAATACCTACCACGGTCTTACATACTCTCTGTATGGATGTGTATGACATGAAAATCTATTTCTTTTATAAAAAATTTTAGTACAAATGTGTTTCTGCGAAAAACCGAAAGCTAACGGTTCGACGGTGAAACCGACTATCCGTGTTACGCCAATGTTTAATTACACTACAGGTGTGTTTGGAAAAAACAATTAAACAAAGCCGACTGCATTCAGAAAGATCGAGTGAGAGACGCACGCGTGTGTGTTTCAGAGATCTGCGCGTACGAGGTCGATAGACAATTTCATTACGGAGGATGTTTCAAACAGCTGTGTTTGCTAAATCGAGCCCTTGTCGAAAATATGAGTTATTTTACATTAGATCTGTTTCTCATTCGTATCCAAATATTCAGTGTTTAGTCATTATTTCTATAATAGTGTGTGTATTCGTAAGCAATAACAGGAGGTTTTTGTGTATTTCAAAGTTTAGATACACTACCCAAAAGGGATTTCACCGGGTAGACGAGAGTATGACACCAACTAGATACGGCTTTAGTGTTACACTCTATAACTGATTCATTTTCGAGACCATTTTCAAACATTTTAAGAAAACGCAACAACCACATGCTTGTAACCTCACTAGAAAGAAACAGGCGTGATGGCCAGTGTGAAACAGCGCGCGTAAAACATGACTCGTTTTAAAATCCTCGTAACATAGAGGGTGCCGTTAGGACTAAATATAGCTAGCTAGAAAAACGTAATAAAATAGCTAACAGGCAGAGTTTTCTTTAGTATTGGTAGACGAAAAAACTTATCTACAACGAGATTTACATGTGTAAGACTAACACTGTTACTTATTTCTGTTCACGTCATTGCAGACAACCTCAAAACACAAGAGCTCAATAGTAGAAATTTATTTAAAAAAAAACGTTCCCTCGCTCGTGTACGCGAACCCCCTCCCCGATTTTTTTTTTTAAGGTTTCACTTTTTTATTTTTTTATTTTACAAGTGCGACATCTGGTGATAGGTTTTATATAGTCTCACAATCACCAAAGTTTTTTTTTCGCACGTGTAACAAAGGCTGATCTCGTCGAGAAGTGGGAGTGCAATGTTTGATAGAAGTATATAGTTAATGGTCTCTTTTAAAAGAATACTTGTGTTAAAGAGGAAAATATAAAAATCGGATATATGTCATAACCAGACTAAAATATGACGCCAACTACATATTCATTAGTGTTACAGGTTACAATCGAGACAATGCCGAGGTTAGTTTCAATCATTTTAAGAAAAACCAACACGCACGTGTTTTTTTTTTTTACCACGCGTTGTTAAACTCGATCGATGGTCGGCGCTCGCGATTTTAGTTAACAAGAAGACGATATATTTAGACAAACAAATTCATATAATAGGAAGATATATTTAGACAATAAGAAGACTTTGAGACAATAGGAAGATGAGAATAGGAAGAGGTTAATAGGAAGACGATATATTTATAGATAACAAGAAGACGATATATTTATAGATAACAAGAAGACGATATATTTAGACAAACAATTAGACGATATAGGTAACAAAAGAAGTATACACAAGGTATGTGTGATGCACGTGTTGTTAAGTCAGCCGGCCCGATGCTGTAATCAGCATCGGGTTGGCCTCCTTAACCGTTCCAGAGTTCCTCTGGTGCCCAGTTAAAACTGGGTCTGCCCTCCCGGGTTGTGTGCGGTGCATCACACATACCTTGTGTATACTTCTTTTGTTACCTATATCGTCTAATTGTTTGTCTAAATATATCGTCTTCTTGTTATCTATAAATATATCGTCTTCTTGTTATCTATAAATATATCGTCTTCCTATTAACCTCTTCCTATTCTCATCTTCCTATTGTCTCAAAGTCTTCTTATTGTCTAAATATATCTTCCTATTATATGAATTTGTTTGTCTAAATATATCGTCTTCTTGTTAACTAAAATCGCGAGCGCCGACCATCGATCGAGTTTAACAACGCGTGGTAAAAAAAAACACGTGCGTGTTGGTTTTTCTTAAAATGATTGAAACTAACCTCGGCATTGTCTCGATTGTAACCTGTAACACTAATGAATATGTAGTTGGCGTCATATTTTAGTCTGGTTATGACATATATCCGATTTTTATATTTTCCTCTTTAACACAAGTATTCTTTTAAAAGAGACCATTAACTATATACTTCTATCAAACATTGCACTCCCACTTCTCGACGAGATCAGCCTTTGTTACACGTGCGAAAAAAAAACTTTGGTGATTGTGAGACTATATAAAACCTATCACCAGATGTCGCACTTGTAAAATAAAAAAATAAAAAAGTGAAACCTTAAAAAAAAAAATCGGGGAGGGGGTTCGCGTACACGAGCGAGGGAACGTTTTTTTTAAATAAATTTCTACTATTGAGCTCTTGTGTTTTGAGGTTGTCTGCAATGACGTGAACAGAAATAAGTAACAGTGTTAGTCTTACACATGTAAATCTCGTTGTAGATAAGTTTTTTCGTCTACCAATACTAAAGAAAACTCTGCCTGTTAGCTATTTTATTACGTTTTTCTAGCTAGCTATATTTAGTCCTAACGGCACCCTCTATGTTACGAGGATTTTAAAACGAGTCAAGTTTTACGCGCGCTGTTTCACACTGGCCATCACGCCTGTTTCTTTCTAGTGAGGTTACAAGCATGTGGTTGTTGCGTTTTCTTAAAATGTTTGAAAATGGTCTCGAAAATGAATCAGTTATAGAGTGTAACACTAAAGCCGTATCTAGTTGGTGTCATACTCTCGTCTACCCGGTGAAATCCCTTTTGGGTAGTGTATCTAAACTTTGAAATACACAAAAACCTCCTGTTATTGCTTACGAATACACACACTATTATAGAAATAATGACTAAACACTGAATATTTGGATACGAATGAGAAACAGATCTAATGTAAAATAACTCATATTTTCGACAAGGGCTCGATTTAGCAAACACAGCTGTTTGAAACATCCTCCGTAATGAAATTGTCTATCGACCTCGTACGCGCAGATCTCTGAAACACACACGCGTGCGTCTCTCACTCGATCTTTCTGAATGCAGTCGGCTTTGTTTAATTGTTTTTTCCAAACACACCTGTAGTGTAATTAAACATTGGCGTAACACGGATAGTCGGTTTCACCGTCGAACCGTTAGCTTTCGGTTTTTCGCAGAAACACATTTGTACTAAAATTTTTTATAAAAGAAATAGATTTTCATGTCATACACATCCATACAGAGAGTATGTAAGACCGTGGTAGGTATTTTTCTACATCATACTATTATTCTTCTTCTTCTTCCATCCTTACCCGTCGACCGACCAAGCAGTCTGTGGCCATTACGCCTTGCGGCGTCTTAGGGCAACAAGAAATTATCCGATGTTCCGTTACAACAGACTATATATGCTATTACAACTGGTAGATAACGTTTGTCGTAGCTTTTATCGGGTAGGTAATAGATGTTTATAGTCCTGTCTGAGCCGAGATGATAGTGATGACAATGTGAAAGTAAGGGGTAAGAAATATTTTTTATCACAAGGTGATCGTGTGAGAGAAAGGAAAGTGTCTGGATAGAATAATTTATAACATGATAAGAAGTGATGAAGTGCTTAAACCGTTGGGGCGCGTGTTGAAGACCGCAACTGTAAGTATTTACCAAGGGGAAGTAAAGGGGAGAAATTTAATTGTCACGGGGTGACATTTTTTTGACAATAGGAAGAACTTTGATTACGAAGAGGGCGACATTTTTTTTGACAAGGGGCAGTATTTTTATGAGAAGGGGTATTATTTTTTACCAAGGGAAAGTGTTTTTTAAAGAAGTATTTGACGGTTGATCTATTTATCTATAGGTTGAATAAAAAAATTGATGCAAGCTGGCGGTGATTCGAACACACGAACGTAGGAATATATCTTTTATAAGTTTTCTACTATTGATGGTTTGTATTTTACCGTAGTGACGTGAACAGAAATTCACGATCGCTGATTTGCACGGGTCATCGATCCGATTTCTTTCTAGTGAGGGTACAAACACGTGGTTGTTGGGTTTTTCTTAAAATGTATGAAACTGGTCTCGACCATGAATCAGTTACAGATTGTAACGCTAAGTACGTGTTTAGTTGCCGCCATACTTTAGTCTACCTGCAAGATATATCTCTACGGGTGTGTTCAATAAATTGTCTATTTGTTTTTGTTCAGTGTGGTCTTTCCCAATATTTTTTATGTTGGAGACTGCGAGTGTTTACGGTTCATTTACATAACATTAACTGAACATTGGGGTAAGTAGATTTTATTACTCATGCTATAATATAAATAATAAAGAAAACTACCCCGTGACCCACTACACACACACAACACAACACAAAACCAAAACCGCCTCCATCATACCGAACCTTACTCATCTGCCTCTATAACAGGTAATACTTTTAAAAATATATTTTCCTCTTTATTCTATAGCGGATAGGAAAAAAATGGGAATTCACTCAAGAGTGTTTATAAAAAGACCTTCTTCTCAAGTCAAGTAGTAACCTAATTGTGTGAAAGTTTTGGAGCAATCAAATTTGTTACAAAACATGTAAACGATAAAAAACACAATTTTCTTCCAATAAAAAATGATAAAGTTACTTCTAAACCACCTTGCTGTTTGTAACTAGACTACGACACATCTACATAGATAACAAAGTTCTGGTGAGATCACTTTTGCGTAGTGTATCTATACCTAATAAAACACACACAAAATCTCCTGTTATTGCTTACGCATACGCAATATTATAGAGATAATACCTTAACAAGACTATTTAAAGAATTACAGCTAATAAATAGTGACCGAGTCTATCAAACCGAGAAAGCTAACACTGAATATTTGTTCAACAGCACGTTGAGTATCGATTAGGTTTCTGAGTATGTAACCATCTGTCACCACGAATCGTGTCTCAAACCGTTTCACAACCTAGCTTAAAGCCGCTATAACACAATCGATTAGCTTTTCATTAAGCAAGTTGCTGTTAGTGAGCAAATAAGGCTGGGCAGGTGTCAAGCGACCTACAAGGCGTTTGAGACTAGTGTTTTAGCTTGACTATTTAGCGTATAACTGCTGTAACATCTTGTATATGTATACCTGTCTATATGTAAAATAAACAACACACACACTACCAGGACGCAAGTTCGATGGTAGAACTAGTACTGGTTTCTAAAACTTCACTCTGATCTATACATATTGTAGATACAACAATTAAAATACCGACACACACAAAAAACCCATACCCCAGCACACCCCACGATTCGACAGCCCCACAAACTACACCACACAATTAAGATACCTACAACCAAACACACTACCGGTACAATACATCACACAAAAAACCTCCCGACCTCACCCACACCACTACAAAAGAAAACACAAAACCTCAACTCGCTTCAAAACTCCCTTCTAAGCTGTGATATCTCCACCTCTCGATCGACACAACCGACTACAACCCGACATTGTTTAGGGACCGCTTTTGCCTTCCCATTGCGAGCCGCACTCGATCAGCCAGACTGCACTGCTACAGACTGTTTCCAGGACCACCCCTTGCAGGTGGGGTCATACCTCTTTGTAGGTGACGGCTCCCACTAACTAGGTGAACATGCCAAGAAGTGATGCAATACTTAAACCTTTGGAGAGCTGAGTGAAGGTTGAGAGAGAGTAAATTTTATCGAGACCCCCCTTTATTACACGTGCGAAAATCCTTTGGTGGGTGATATCTAAAGTTTTCTCCCAAAACCAGTGGTCACATTTCTATCATCTCGGGGGTATATTTCTGTCGTCTCGAGGTCATATTTTCTATCATTACACATACATATTTCTGTCGTGTCGAGGGCGTCTTTCTATCGTGTCGAGGGCATATTTTCTATCATTACACATACATATTTCTGTCGTGTCGAGGGCATATTTCTGTCGTGTCGAGGGCATATTTTCTATCATTACACGTACATATTTCTGTCGTGTCGAGGGCATATTTCTGTCGTGTCGAGGTCATATTTTCTATCATTACACATACATATTTCTGTCGTGTCGAGGGTATATTTCTGTCGTGTCGAGGGTATATTTATATCATCTCGAGGGCATATTTCTATCGTGTCGAGGGGGTATTTCTACCACCTCACGGGCATTTCCTAGTGAGTAGTGTCTACGACCAAACTTCACCTCTCAGCGTCTTATATTCTCATCACTAGCCACACACAGCGTTAGAACAACACGTTAGTTTTTACGCGGACCTAGGGGTAGATATGTTCAAAGATGTGATTTCCGTACCTGGTGTCACGTTAAAACACCTCTGCAAAAACCCGCCCATCCAACGTCTCTTTTTCGTTATGCTGCGAGCGGGAGGCAGATTTGCACCACACGTTGCGCCAAAAAAAGTTTGACAAAAGTCAACCCAGCAGTGACAAACTTAGAAGACTAAAAGGGAAATCTTCCCATTTGACCCCCTCGTTGAACGAACAAGACAAAACGTGCATTGACAGACTCGCCAAGTAAACCGAACCACCTGTGTTCTGAGAGCTCCAAGGGGTATACGAAAAAGAAGTGCGGTTATATGTCACCCATAGATCAACTAACTTTGTCAATAAATATATAAAATGTATCTAGTGTTTTCTCTTTTATATTTCTATATATGTATAACTAAATAGCATCTAACTGTTGTAATATCGGCTACCTATCTGTAATATGTACGTATAACTGTTTGTAAAATAATCATCACACAACACGCCCGCCATTAATGAACTTATATATTACTATATTCCAAGACCTCTCCTCCTCCACGTTCCTCCAACACATTTTCGTTATATAAAAGTCACGCGGATGTAGACATATAAACACACACACACCAACACACATAACAAAACAATTCCACAACACACACCCTACTACTCCGCCCTAACCTAACCCCACCTGCTACATTACAGATTAAAATATCTCTCTTCCACCTCCAAAACTATACCACATCACACAAAAATATCCCCCCTAACCTAACCCCACCTGCTACATTACACCCGTACCTCGTCACCGACGCCTCTTCACTCCCACCTCTCAATGCTGGTCCACTCGCCTGCTACACCCCAAAAATGTACACAGCTGCATCCTGACAACGTCACCACATCTCCCCCTCAACATCTAAAATATCTCTCTTCCACCTCCAAAACCATACCACATCACACAAAAATATCCCCCCTAACCTAACCCCACCTGCTACATTACACCCGTACCTCGTCACCAATGTCTCTTCACTCCCACCTCTCAATGCTGGTCCACTCGCCTGCTACACCCCCAAAAATGTACACAGATGCATCCTGACAACGTCACCACATCTCCCCTCAACATCTAAAATATCTCTCTTCCACCCCCAAAACCATACCACATCACACAAAAATATCATCCCTGCCCCTGCATCACTCCTGCAGAGTTAATATATGTCTATAAATAACGTCTTCTCGTTATCTAAACATATCTCTATATAAAAAAATTCATGGGTCTCCTCCTCGCCTCCTCCTCAATTCCTTATATAAAAAAAGCACCCCGCCATCTTGCGCCATATACCACCTTCTTGTTATCTCAAGTCCGCCCTCTTGCCCTTGTACATTTTCCCTATATAAAAAGTCATCCCGCCATCTTGCGCCTGCAGCGCGCCGCCATTTTTCTCCTTATATAAAAAGTCACCCCGCCATCTTACCCCTGTATCACGCCTGCAGAATTAATATATGTCTATAAATAACGTCTTCTTGTTATCTAAAAATCTCAAAGTCTAACTATTATCCTCTTCCTATTATCGTCTTCTTGTTATCTCAATAAACACATATTACTATATTAAAAAAGTTATCCACTTCTCCTGCTGCTCCACCTCCACACTGCGTATTTCCTTATATAAAAAGTCATCCCGCCTGGTGCTACCTGCACACTGAGTATTTTCTTATATAAAAAGTCATCCCGCCTGATGCTCCACCTACGCAATGAGTATTTTCTTATATAAAAAGTCAACCCGCCATCTTGCCCCTGCACATTTTCCTTATATAAAAAGTCACCCCACCTGATGCTCCACCTGCACACTGAGTATTTTCTTATATAAAAAGTCATCACCCTCCGCCTGATGCTCCACCTGCACACTGAGTATTTCCTTATATATAAAAAGTCACCCCGCCATCTTGCCCCTGCACATTTTTCCTATATAAAAAGTCATCCCGCCTGCTGCTCCACCTGCTCAATGAGTATTTTCTTATATAAAAAGTCATCCCACCTGCTGCTCCTCCTCAATTCCTTATATAAAAGTCATGTACCAACCCCTGCTGCTCCATCTGTACAATGAGTATTTCCTTATATAAAAAGTCACCCCACCTGCTGCTCCACCTGCACAATGAGTATTTCCTTATATAAAAAGTCATCCCGCCTGCTGCTCCACCTGCGTAATGAGTATTTCCTTATATAAAAAGTCACCCCGCCTGATGCTCCACCTGCGTATTTTCTTATATAAAAAGTCATCCCGCCTGCTGCTCCACCTGCGTATTTTCTTATATAAAAAGTCATCCCGCCATCTTGTTATCTCCCCCTTGTTATCTCAAATCCGCCATCTTGCCCCAAATAACCTCCCCTTGTTAGCTCAAATCCGCCATCTTGCCCCAAATTATCTCCCCCTTGTTAGCTCAAATCCGCCATCTTGACCCAAATAACCTCCCCTTGTTAGCTCAAGTCCGCCATCTTGCGCCGCGCGCCTGCAGATTGCGCCTATATAAAAGTCACGCGCCTGCAGAATTTTTGCTATATAAAAGTCACGCGCCTGCAGCGCGCCTGCAGCGCGCCTGCAGAATAATACCTAAGTCCAACATACCCTACTACTTATTCCTCGCTTTATTTTCTGTGCTGTTTGGGGCGTCTTATCCCTGACGAATATCTTATGGTAGTAACTTGAACGATTTCCTCTTTTTTTCTCAGTAATAATTCTCCAATAAATGGTTTTTTTTTTTACTTTATCGTTTTATACTGCAGCAGTACTCATCACTTGTGATGGCACCTGTCATTGAAGCTAAGCGCAGTGCTGCGAATGAATACAAACGTTCACCGAGTGCCAGAACCCTACAGATCCTGAGGGCAACGAGAAGCAAAGTTCAACAAACTGCTCGACGCTGTGCAAATGACTATTGGCTCCAGCTCAGTGAGAGCATCCAGATCGCAGCGCAAACAGGCAACATTAGACAAATGTATGACGGTATAAAGAAAGCACTTGGCCCTCATAAAAGTAAAACGGCACCGCTAAAAACCATCAGCGGAGAGAAGCTAACCGATAAGGGTAAGCAGATGGAGAGGTGGGTCGAGCACTACTCTGAGCTTTACGCTAGAGACAATACCGTTACGCCTGCAGCCCTTGATGCTGTCAATATTCTGCCAACTATGGAGGTGCTGGATGCCGAACCAACATTAGAGGAACTCAGCAAGGCCATTGATAGCTTGGCCTCTGGCAAAGCATCAGGCAGTGATGGGATTCCTCCTGATTTAATCAAATGCTGTAAGAGCACGCTATTACATCCCCTGCATAGGATGCTGTGACAGTGCTGGGAAGAGACAACTATTCCTCAAGACATGCGAGATGCCAAGATTGTAACACTGTATAAAAATAAAGGAGACAGAAGTGATTGCAATAACTACAGAGGCATCTCTCTTCTTAGTATTGTTGGTAAGGTTTTTGCCAAAGTCATCTTAATGCGACTACACAAGTTAGCTGAGCGCATATATCCAGAGGCACAGTGTGGATTCCGAGCTGGCAGATCAACAACAGACATGATCTTCTCTCTCCGCCAGCTTCAGGAAAAATCAAGAGAGCAGAAAAGACCATTATATATCGCCTTTATAGACCTCACAAAAGCATTCGACCAGGTTAGTAAGGATGGACTCTTTAAAATCCTCCTGAAAATAGGCTGCCCTTCTAAAATGCTGGAAATGATAAAGTCATTCCATGACGACATGAAGGGAACAGTCCAATATGCTGGAAGCACGTCACAGCCCTTTGATATACGAAGTGGCGTTAAACAAGGCTGTGTTCTGGCTCCGTCCCTCTTCGGAATCTTCTTTGCCTTACTCTTGAAACATGCATTCAGAGATGCAACTGAAGGAATATGCCTTCACACTAGGTCAGATGGCCGTCTGTTTAATCTTTCAAGGCTGAAGGCAAAAACAAAAATCAGAAGGGTCACTATAAGAGTCTTGTTGTTCGCTGATGATGCTGCAGTCGTCACTCAAAGCCAACAGGAGCTTCAGAGCTTGATGAATCGCTTCACTAAAGCATGCAAGGATTTTGGCCTCACAATAAGTCTAAAGAAAACGAATGTGCTGAGTCAGGATGTGGGTACTGCACCAGTTATCACTATCGATAACTATGAATTGGCAGTGGTGCACCACTTCACATACCTAGGGTCTACCATCAATGACAAACTCTCACTGGATACAGAAATAGACAGCCGCATTGGCAAAGCTGCAGCTACCTTTGCCCGCCTCACATCGCGTGTTTGGGGAAACTCTAAACCAGGGGTCGGCAAACTACGGCACGCGTGCCAAGCGTGGCACGTGGAACGATTTTCAATGGCACGCTGAGTGAATTAAAATACTGTACAGTATATGATCTCGTTTTTTAAAAATTGAATTTTTAATTAAATAGAAGCATATAATTCTTTTAAAGCTATGCCTGTTTTTACAACCCTTCAAAACGAAAGTTTTTAGACATTGGAGGTAAGAATGTGCGATCTGATGCAAACTAAAGGCCTGATCATTCTATACTGCACGTAAGTCTTCGTTTTTACGGACCGTTTCCGAGAACAAACATTCTTCAACGAATTTCAAGGGGAGTGGTTATACTTTGCGGCGCCCGCTAGTCTGGCGTCTACCTGCTACCGTAGTTTGCAGGATGAGATTCTTGAAAAGAATCCCAAGCGAATTTTGACGGGCAAGCGGAAACGTAATATCATAATTACGCAATAGTGTCTGGCTAGCGCCTGGACGAGCGTATTTATTTCGTTTTCGCTCGCTGTTTTTGACTCCCAGTGTGAGTTTGGAGCAACAATGACTGACCTCGACGAAGTTATATTTCCGTCCTATCCTTCCCCTCTCTCCCAACCACCACCACCTCTACAGTTCTCTCGGCTGTCGCATACTCATGTCCGTACAGTCCGTTGACCGCAGCACAAAAGTTGGTGTTGTTATTAAGTAATACGGTGTCGTTAAAATGACTCAAATAAGACAAAAACTTGATATACGCTCGTTTCAAGACTTTTGGACAAACGAATATGGATCCATACAACAAAAGGATCGTGCTGTTTGTGCTTTATGTTATGAAAGTGTCGTGTGCCGTACGTCAAGTGTACAAAGACACTATCAAACCAAACATCAGTCCATGTTTAAAAACTCTGAGGAGAAAAGTGAAGCCATAAAAATGGCTGTTTCTGGCTACAAAAAACAAAGTAGTATTTTTAGTCAAGTAATTGGAACCACAAATAAAGCTATCGAATGTAGTTACAAAATTGCACAGTGTGTGGCTTCGAAGGGCAAACCTTTCACAGATGGAGAATACATCAAGACACTTTTTTGAGCAGTGCTGAAATTTTGTTTAGTGATTTACCAAATAAAGAAACAATACTGTCTCGGATTCGAGAAATACCGGCTTCTGCGAGATCAATCCAGAGGCGCGTAACTGATATGGCTGAAAATGTAACGGTAAAACAAACAACCGGGTTACAACAAGCTGTTGTATTTAGTGTCGCTCTTGACGAAAGTGTCGATGTGTATGACGTGGCGCGCCTAGCTATAGTTGCGCGATATTGTGACAACGACCGTATTTATGAAGAACTGTGCTGCTTGATACCTTTTGATGGTACAGCCAAAGGAGAGGACATTATAACTGCATTTGTAAGCTATTTCGAAAATCAGATCATTAACATGAATAAAGTATTATATGTTATTACTGATGCCGCCCCTGCATTTGTCGGAAAGAACAAAGAATTTGTTAAACTTCTTGAGGATCATATTGGACGTCAAATATTGAGCTTCCATTGCATTATACACCAGGAGAGTTTGTGTGTTAAGATTTCGTCATAGTTAACTTCATAGTTTCTCGCTCTTCATTGACCCACACGCAATTCAAGTCTCTTCTACAAGAAATGGAGAGCGCATATGCGGTGCTCCCGCTGTACAGCAATGTTCGTAGGCTTAGTCGAGGTAATGTTTTGAACAGATTTGTATCATGTCTAGAAGCAACCAAGGTGTTTCTTGATGAAAAAGAACAACATTTCCCGGAATTGAATGACGAGGACTGGCTGTGCAAACTGATGTTTCTGGCTGACATAACTACAAATCTTAATGAATTAAACTTGCGTTTACAAGGGCAGGGTCAAACAGTACTTGATCTTTTTGAGCACTGGAAAGGATTTGCGTCAAAATTAGACATATTTTGCAGAGATATTACCACTAACACATACAAGTACTTTCCAAACGTAAAGGCTCATTCAAATCGATTCATTGTCAACAGAGATGAGCTTCAGAAGTACGTTGAAGCGCTCAAAGGAGAGTTTGCTAAACGAGGTCAAGACTTCAAAATTTACGGGCCCATGTTTTCTTACCTCATCAAGCTCGACTTAAGGGCATATACACCCAGAAATAGACAAAAAAGGTTATTTTTGATTTGCATATAATAATTGTGTTTTAAATATTTATAAGCCTTTTTACTTCGATATTCTTTTTGAATTATGTGTTTATCTGTAATAGTTTATGAGTTATCAATGTTTAAAGAGAATGAGTGTGTTCCAAAAACATTTTAAAAACTAAACTTTGACGAAAACAGGGCCTGCGATTCACAGTTCCGGTGATATTTTCTACAATTTTAAAGCTATAGGCTTCACATTTTGCACACTTATAGCCCATGTTATTCTTTATGGCGTGAACCTCCACTTTTTTCTTACATGGTATAGAAACAGAGATATTGCTATACAAAGTTCTAAATTTGTGCTATTTAAAAGGGTCATTTTGCAAGAGCCATATCTACAAAGCTCATTGGGGTAGACATTTTTGAGTGGTTCACGCCATAGGTAGAGATGTTATGCACATCATCTGCTGGTTTGGCATTTTTTGCACTTTTTATGTGAGTGAAATTCATTCCCAGGTGCACTGGGGGTTTTCCTTTCATTTTTTTTCATCACTTCATGTTAATTAATTATTTTTACATAAAACATTAACATTTATAAAGTAAACTTTGTTCATCTTAAAATATAATATCTCTTGTAACATGTGGCCAAATCTTATGTCAACAAGTTCGTTAGTTATTTTTCTGTTAATTTTTTTAAAAGATAGCCCATTTTTGGCTGGGTGTGCCCCCTTAATTGATCATACTAACATCCCATTTGACCTATCTCTTTTCGAGTGGATGGATGTTGACAATTTTGAAATGCAACACATCGAATTCAAGGCACAGAGTTATGGACGATAAATTTGTAGAATTGCGAAAAACTCTTGAAGGAAGCTGCTTGGAAAAGTCAGCTGCCATTCTCAACTGCTGGACATCCCTGCCTGAAGCGTTCACCTGTTTGAAGAAAGTTGCATTTGCTCTACTTTCGGCTTTTGGGTCAACTTATACATGTGAACAAATTTTCTCACACATGAAAGCTGTTTGAAGTCCACAGAGAAGTCGCTTAACACCTGTGCATTCAGAAGCCTGTTTGTGAAGCTGAAATTGACAAAATACACCACCTGATCTATTGAACAATTAAACCAAGGAGAAGCAAGGACACGGGTCCCATTAATTGATTAATGACTCAGATCAATAATAATCAATGATTACTCATATTAAAATTTTAATAATTAACGTGTTTTATGTTTGGTTTATTTAATTGTTTTGTTCTTCAAACTATTGGACTTTCTTGTCTTAAAATAAAAAATATACATATGGCAATTTTTTTATAAAATTTTCAAACTAAATGTGTTCAGAACTTAAATTTTGCAAAAACATAATATTTGTATTGATATTTGTTCCTTTATTTATATTAAAATATTGAATAATCTACAAAGAATTAGAATAGTTAATTTTAATGTAGCAAAAGTTTTTGACCTTAAAAAACATAAAAAATATTAATACAAGTCAATCATTTTGAAGCGACTTAAATTGTTTCACATTAGCGTTTTATTGTAACACTCTTTCGGCAATATAAAACTGCTTGTGACTACTAAAACACTTTGGCAAACATGGAACATACTTAAAACTTTCATGTGCACATCGTAAACCTGAAAATAAACACAACAGTACTTCGGCACGACACTACTAAAAAGTTTGCCGAACCCTGCTCTAAACTCACAATGAAGACCAAAGCTGCGGTATATAATGCCTGCGTCACCAGCACACTCCTATATGGCACCCGTCCTACCTGGACCAACCCACCCTATGCTAAGCAAGAAAGAAAGGCTCAATACCTTCCATTTGCGGTGTCTATGTGGACTTTGCATCCTCGCCATCTCGTGGAACCCTTATTTAAAAGTGTGTTTTTTTTTTAACTGCGCGGTGACAAATGTCGACGGTGCTAAACTTTTGTCACGTGCTGGCCTTCAATAACCAACAGTATGTATACACTGCTTAGAACAGCGCAGACTTCGCTGGCTTGGCCATGTTCGCCGCATGGAAATGGTCGCATCCCAAAAGATATCTGCCTATGGACTATAATTAGCAGATGGCAAGAGAACTGGAAATTTGGGCGACCCACAGCTGAGGTTCAAGATGTGTGCAATGGAGCATATGAGGGCATGGACATGGATCCATCTCTTGGAAAGGATAAAAGCCTGACCATAGCACTGTGGTATGTCCGGAGGGGCTCACACAAGAAGCAGAGGAGGGGAGAAAACGTCGAAAGGAGCACCAGGAAAATAAGCAGCTGAGGGCTGTCACCTCAGGGGCGCATTCCCATAGTCAGTTATGACTGAAGGGGCTATTACTTACTTACTTACTTACTCATCACTTTCTAGTAACCCGGAAGTGGAATATATTTCATTGATACACATTCATTATCTTTAGTTCCCCAATGAGCATAGGCCTTCAAGAAACTAATGATCTGGCTTGATGCCCTGTGAAATCTGTTCATAGTCTTATAATCTTCTTCTTCTTCTTCCGTCCTTAGCCAAAGACCGACCAAGCAGTCAGAGGCCATCACGCCTTGTTGCGTCTTAAGGGCAACAGCAGATTGATTTTCTCTGTTGTAGTTTCCCGTCACGCCTAGCGGCGTCTTTAGGGCAACAACAAATAGATCCATCTGCCGTTGTTTCCGTAATCGGTGTGACAAGCCAACGGGTGATCAGCCCATTGGGCATAGTCTTATAATACTCGTGTCTATTTGTTGTTCTCTTCTCTATGTTTTCTGGTCCTCCACTGCCTCTCTTCCTCTGGAGATTCCAGAACAAAGACTGCCTTGTAAAATATCTTAGAACATGTTTGCCAGAGGAGGAAAAAAAAAAACGACCTTTTGGCCCAGGATTTATTATTGATCCAGGTCACAGCGACTTAGGGCATTAAAATATGGTCTCAAGTTCACGACTGGTTTCGTTTTATGATCTCAAACGTCACGTGTCCAGAACCGTTTGGAGAAATCAATAAACCTCAAATACTGATCAGGTCGGCCGAGGAATACACTTATTAATACAAAGATTAAAAACAAAATAATAAAATTTCAGCTACATAAACCACAAAAACATGTAGAACTCTATTTGGGATGACAACCTTCAATATAGCAACAAGAAAATAACTGGTAACAAATAAATAATACCAAATTCATGGGCAACAGTTAACGACACATAAAAATGTATAACAATTTATAACAATAACTGCATTACTTATGAAAACCTTTCATTAGTTACTTACAGTGGAATCATACTACTTCTTACTAACGCGAGAGCAAGTAATACTTTACTTTTCAGACTGAAAATTGATCATTGCAGACCCAAATGCCATATGATCAATAAATTTGATTTTGAGTAGGTAAACATATGTCCAGCTGAGGAAAGCAAGAATGCAGTTGAACATGTCTACCAAGACTGTCAGCTCCACGAGAATTACAAATCGACAGCAGGGTCTTCGCCAACCTCTTATTGCTATTGATCCAGCAGCACTTGGGCTCTCGCTATTTGGCCCAAACAACGTCTTTGAAGGAATAATTTGTGGCAGCAAGGCAAGCCTGAGGCAGACCGCCAACATTGTGAAAGAAACAGATGTGGTTACATGAGATATGACGGCTCTTTCACGTCTGCCATTTCAATTCACTCCAAAATAATGCAGACTTGAATGACCTAAGAGCACTGCTTCACAAACTATGTCAACGATTCAAAAGGGTTGTGAACCAAATGGATCCCATCTCCATGTAACATCCCCGGCAATGAAGAAGCTGACGGACTGACAAAGGAAAGTGTAAAGCCACCTCAGCCTGATGGAAGCTTAACTTTCGAAGAGGCAAAGAGCTTTATCAGAACCGGATACAAGAACAAATGGGATGCAAAGCATTCAGGTTACACACGAAGCTTAGCAGAACAGAGCAAGCTGTAATCTTCAGACTCTACACGGACCACAACAGATTGGGATACCTTCCATTCAACAATTGTGGCCGTGCATACGGTTATTTGATCGGAAACAGACTATAATTCTAACCAAAGCCAAATAAAATACAGATTGGCATAAAACTACCACCTCCCTAGAAACAGATCATAAAGTTAACTCAGTGGTATATTTTTATTGAGGGTAGCGTAGCGTTCAAGATGTCACGCTTAGACACGTGATCCTTTTGTCCAATGATTGAGCTCAAAAGTTTTCCCCTGCTAAAAAAAAAGATCGCTAGGCAAGCAGTCTGATTTTTAAGAGCGATGTAGAAGGATGTGTTCCGTCCAGCTCATAGTATTCTTGTTTGAGGAATCAACATGAAGTTTCAAAGTATTGTGAATTCTAGGACGATCATGTGTTTGTATGATCATTTTATTTCTGACATTATTGTAAGTATAAACAATATTTCATACTTTCAATTGCCAAAGAATTCGGCTATTGCAGTGAACAGATGCATTTTCGAAGATTGATAAAAACAGATACATGATACATCAACTTGCAGCCTTTTAAAGAAAGAAACCAGTAGTCTGAAGAGCATCAAACCCCTGGAATAGATTTCAGATGAAAATGAGGAAAGAAAAGCAAAAAAAATCTAACATATGAGAAAAAGAACATGATGTTCCATTTTAAATGAATATGGAAGATATTCTTTGAATAGAATGCTTGTACATTATTGTGCCTGCCATCAATGGTACCTATACCTTGTAGCGGTATGGCAGCTTGTGTACCCTGACAATCCCCAGAGCTATGCCAGTGGGAGATTTACTCCTGGTAGGTTCAACCAAGCTGGACTGGTCTGCGTGGGTAGGGGTCAGACAAAAGCTGGTACTCTGGTCCTCCAAGTTGGGGGTTTTAGCACAGGGCCGACACCCCTGTCTATGTAAAAAAAAATCGCACGTTACGGAAACAACAACAAATGGAAAAACTTTGCTGCGGGACGGACATCCGGAGTCTCAAGCTCGTATGACTGACAGTGGTGAAAGCTGAAAGGAAGCCACTAGCATGAAAACGGATGCCCCGACAGCAAAACACGAAACCAGAAATGGTTTTTGGAACGTCAGAACTATGAATGAGGCAGGAAAGCTGAGACAAATCACAGCAGAGATGAGGAACTACAAGATACATATCCTGGAAATAAGCGAGAGCAGATGGACAGGTAGGGGGAGAATAAAAACAGCTACAGGGGAAACAGTACTTTATTCTGGCAGAGAGGATGGTCAGCACAACGAAGGTGTAGCCATTATCCTGAAGAAAGGAATGGAAAGGTCTTTACTGGAATGGAAACCCATCAACAACAGACTGATAAGAGCAAGACTAAGAGGGAGGTCCACCAACACCACAATTATACAATGCTATGCACCAACAAATGACAGCGATGAAGAGATCAAGGACGAGTTCTATCAACAGGTACAAAAAGAAATGGAAACTACACCCAGGTACGATCTCATTATAGTAATGGGAGACCTAAATGCGAAAGTGGGAGCACACAATAATTATAACGAAAGAGTAATGGGGAAATGCGGCAGTGGAACAGCAAATGAGAATGGGGACAAATTAATAAGCTTCTGCAGTATTAACAACCTGGTCATTGGAGGAACACTTTTTCCACACAAGGAAGTGCACAAGTTAACGTGGGAATCACCAAACGGACGAGACAGAAACCGGATAGATCACATAATGAGCAATGGCAGATGGAGACATGCACTACAAGACGTGACAGTAAGAAGAGGCGCAGATGAGGGAAGTGATCATCACCTAGTAGTAGCAAGACGGAAAGTGAAACTCAGAGCTGCTGGACCAGTTGCAGTCAAACAGAAAAGATACAACATCACGAAACTGAAGGATCCCCTCACCAGAAAAGCTTTCGTGGTCGACGTAAAGAGAAGATATGAGATTATCAAAAGCCAGGAAAGAACAGAGACCGATGATGTTGACCAGAGATTCAACACCATCTCAACAATATACAAGGAAAGCAGCAAGTCATGCTTGGGATTCCAGGAAAGAAAGAGCCAAGACTGGATAACACCAGATACGCTAAACAACATAGCGAAGAGAAAGGAAATGAAAAGAAAGAAAACAGAAGCTAAGTCTCCCAGATTAAAGGCAATATATAGTGAACAGTACAGTCAGCTGGACAAGGAAGTTAAACGTCAAACCCGTGCTAACAAAAGGACATTTCTGGAAGACCTTGCAAGACAGGCAGAAGAGGCAGCACTGAGAAATGAACAAAGCACAGTATACAAAATAACTAAAATCATCAGTGGAAAACGAGGCGCAAACAATATTACATTAGTAAGAGATAAGCAAGGAAATCTCATCACAACAGTAGAGGGACAGGAAACAAGATGGGCAGAGCATTTCAGAGAAACTCTGAATAAGGAACCACTAGAGACACAATTGAATGTTCCTGAGGCTGAAAATGATCTAGATGTTAAAACAGACATCCCACGAAAAGAGGAAATCATCACAGCAATCAAAGGATTAAAGAATGGAAAATCTCCTGGCCATGATAACTTAAATGCAGAGCTATTTAAGACAGACCCAGAGCTAGCAGCAGAACTATTAGAACCACTATTTGCACAAGTCTGGAAAACAGTAACAACACCAACAGAGTGGAAAAAAGGAATAATTGTCAAATTGCCCAAGAAGGGAGATCTTGCAGACTGCAATAATTGGAGAGGAATAACTCTTCTCTCAGTTCCCAGCAAAATACTAGGCAGGATAATTATACAGAGAATCTCAAAAGCAGTAGACCACAAACTGAGGAAAGAACAAGCAGGATTTAGAAAGAACAGAAGATGTGTAGATCATATATTTACCCTCAGGAACATTATAGAGCAGTGCTCAGAATGGCAAAGACAGTTGTACATTAATTTCGTTGATTTTGAAAAGGCTTTTGACAGTATACATAGGGACAGTTTATGGAAAATACTAAGGGCTTATGGAATTCCAAGCTGCATAGTGTCAATCATAAAAAGCCTCTATGCCAACTTTACGTGTAGCGTTGGGCAGAGCAACCTAACCTTTGAGATGAAGACAGGAGTACGACAGGGATGCCCCTTATCAACCACTCTATTTTTAACAGTCATAGACTGGGTGATGCGCCAGACAACAGAGGGCAATCCAAGAGGAATAAGATGGACTACATTTTCTATATTGGAAGATCTGGAATATGCAGATGACATTGCACTGCTAGCACATTCACATCAACACATCCAGGAAAAAACGGATAGACTTAATAAGTATAGCCAGCAGGTGGGCTTGAATATCAACCTAAAGAAGACAGAGGTCATGACGCTCGATGTGAGCAACCCTGAGCCCATATCAGTAAGGAATCAGCAACTGGAACAGACAGATGCCTTCACATACCTAGGATGCATAGTAACACCAGACGTGGGAGCAAGCAAAGACATCAACAACAGAATGAACAAAGCAAGAACAGCCTTTTTTAGTCTAATCAACATCTGGAAGTCCTCTCAGTACAGCACAAGCACAAAATTAGGATTATATCAGAGCTATGTGCTTTCTGTGCTTCTCTATGGCGCGGAGAGCTGGAGAGTTACAGAGAAGGAAATGTCGAAATTGTCCTCTTTTCACACAACATGCCTAAGAAAAATTCTCCGAATCTTTTGGCCGAATATCATCACCAACCAAGATCTGCTTACTCGGAGCCAGCAAGAGGACATGCACACCATCATAGCTGGCAGACGCTGGAGCTGGGTTGGCCATGTCCTCAGAAGAGACCCCGATGCCATCACAAGAACAGCTATGCTATGGACCCCTGAAGGAAAACGAAAGAGAGGCCGACCAAAATCAACTTGGCGGAGGACTGTGGAGGCTGAGATGCAAAGAATGAACCAGAGTTGGGGCACTGTACGAAGGATGGCCGCCGAATGAGCAAAGTGGAATCAATTTGTTGTTGCCCTACAAGACGCCACCAGGCGTAATGGCCACTGACTGCTTTGACGGTCGGCGGCTAAGGATCAAAGAAGAAGAAGAAGACATTATTGTGCATACGTTTTTCTTGTTGGAATTCTGTTTGAACATGCTGTTCACATTTTGCTATTCGCTTTTTCAACAAAATAAACTGGTCTTTATAAACGTACAGGCGGTTGAGAACTTTATATAATTTGACTGTACTGAAAAGGAGCATGTTCCACTCTTACCCTATACAACAGACTCTAACACTCTCAATACAACATCTGCATTTTGAAGGACTTTAAAAATAAAGGAACCTGGATCCCAATATTGTTAAGTGAGCTAAGCAACAACACTGGCGGACTTGAAGCCAGTTAAATAAAACCTATTAAAACTCACGACCCAAAAAATGAAACAAGTAACAAACTAACCTTACTCCCCGGCTACACATCTAAAGATAGGAACTACCGATGAGTGTAACTGTGGCATACTGTAGCGGGAGGTTTTAGTAAGTTATGTTATTATGTAAGTATAGTGATGGCAGATGGATATCCAGGTGTATCATATTATACCAGGATAGTATGCCAGTAAAGAGTTCTGGTCTTACAAGTAATACCCCAGTCTTAGAAATAAGCACTGGTGTATGAATATCATAGAAATAGTCAGACTGTGAAAATCCTGGCCCAGATGGTATGAAGTAGTACCAGGATTTAAGGTGTCTCCTCCCTGTGACTATCTTATGATTAATTACTTTCTATGGGATAAATAAAATAAACATTTACTTTAAACACAAATGTAACAAGTGAATAAGTCCTCAGGTACAATTATAATCAAGTCAGGTATTGGTAGTACCTCTGGTGAAGGAGCTGTCATGCCCTTTTTAGGGCAGCTCAGCCACCTTTGGTCCAAACCTGGCATCCAGCTCTCACCTGTGGCTCCTCGTAGCTGTCAGCATGCGACAGCGGCCACCCCCGGACAACGGCTTTGACAGGCCGGCTAAACTAGGTGAGGGTAGCCAAATGGTTATAAACCTTCGGTGAGTTAGGGTCTGCCTACCCATGCATGCGAAGACTGGATTCGATAGACTGCGCGGAAGAAACCACCTGTTGGTTCAACGGGCATGACGGCGATTACCAGCAACGCGCTGTGGAGCGTAAGGAGCACGGCGAGGCACGTAGAAAGCCCTGGTCATCCACTGCACCTGACTTCATCTCCAGTCGTCTTGACTTGTCTTGCCACTGGATTGAGATGGACCCAGGCGAGAGAGTGAGGTCGACGAATTGCGCAACTCTTCCTCACTTTAATCCAAATCACCGCGCAAGTCACTCTTTCATCCATTCATCCATTCATCCATCCACTCACAACAAGTCCTGTGGCGATGGGCGAGCGGCGAAGCGGCAGGCGTGGGTACGCTGGCAGTCGTAGTCGCAGACCTACACACAGGCGGCTCAGGCCATATGGTCGTCTTCCACTGATCGGAGCAGCAGTGGGATTCGGCCGCCCCCTGAGTGTCTGAGCAGCTCTCTTTAGGAAAGCACTGCTCACCTCCATGGCATGAGGAAGGGGCTAGAAAAGGTGCCCTAAACATTGCCTGCTTCACCATTACCTAACCAGCTTACCGCGGTTGGTGGGTACCCTACTTCGGCGGTCGACATATAAGAAAAAGAAAGGACAGATTTTTCCCCCTCATTCTAGGCGCATGGAATGTGCGCACTTTACTTGACAAAGACTTTAACGCAAACAGACCTGAGAGACGAACTGCCCTGATTGGGAGAGAACTGGCCGGGTACAACATTGACATAGCAGCACTGAGTGAAACTCGACTTGCAGGCGAGGGCCAACTTTGCGAAAAGGGTGCAGGTTATACATTCTTTTGGAGCGGAAGAGGAACTGAAGAAAGACGAGAAGCAGGGGTTGGATTTGCAATCAAAACAGCAATTGTCAGCAAGTTAGCGGGGCCCCCAAAGGGAATAAATGACCGACTCATGACGGTCAAGATCCCTCTGTTCTATGGAAGAAAACATGCCACCATCATTAGCGCGTATGCACCAACTATGACAAACCAGGATGATGTCAAGGATAAGTTTTACGAAGAACTACATGCAGTCATTGCATCAGTTCCTAAAGCAGATAAGCTCATCATTCTTGGTGACTTTAATGCAAGAGTAGGCTCAGATAACATCTCCTGGAATGGCACTATTGGTAGGTACGGCGTGGGTCGCTGTAACAGTAATGGACTTCGTCTCCTCCAGACTTGCGCAGAACATGACCTCCTTGTCACCAAACACCATTTTTCGACTTCCTACCCGCAACAGGACCTCCTGGATGCACCCTCGCTCAAAGCATTGGCACCTAATTGACTATGTAATTGTTAGGAAGAAGGACAGGCAAGATGTCCGGGTGACCAAGTCCATGTGTGGTGCCGAATGCTGGACTGATCATCGCCTCATTGTATCTAAACTTAAAATTCGTATCCAACCAGACAGGCGCCCTCAGGGGAAGAAAACTCAAAAGAGGCTGGATGTCACCAAACTAAAGAAGACAAAAATCAAACAGTCATTTACTGACACCTTAGAAGACCGTCTCAAATCTATCTCGCTAGACGGCCAAAGTGTGGAAACAAATTGGGCAGCCCTAAGTGAGCAGATCTACAACACTGCTACAGAGGTCCTGGGTCCGTCCATCAAGAAACAAAATGACTGGTTTGATGAGAACTCAGATGATATAAAGCAGATGTTGGCTGAGAAACACCATCTCCATAAAGCATATTTAAATGATCCAAAATCTACATCCAAGAAAGACGCTTTCAACAACATGCGTAGAATCGTCCAACATAAACTACGCCAGATGCGGGATTCATGGCTGAGTAATAAAGCAGATGAGATCCAAGGCTTTGCTGACAGCCATGACTTGAAAAACATTTACCTTGCACTCAAAGCGGTCTATGGTCCAACATCATCAGGATCATTTCCCCTCCTTAATGCAGATGGAAAAACACTAATTACAGACAAGGAAAAAATTCTCCAACGCTGGGCTGAACATTTTAATAATATCTTGAACCAGCCATCATCTATTAACGACGAAGCCATCATCCGCCTGCCCCAAATTCCTATAAATGAAGCATTAGATGATGTACCAACTCTGGAGGAAACTAAAAAAGCGATTCGTCAACTGTCTAGTGGAAAGGCCCCTGGCTCCGATTCAATTCCTGTTGAGGTTTATAAAGATGGCGGTGCAGTTCTGATAGAGAAACTTCATATGATCTTCCAGCAAATGTGGCAGAGTGAAACCATCCCACACGATCCCAAAGATGCCTCAATTATACATCTATATAAACGTAAAGGTAATCGCCAAGACTGCAACAATCATCGAGGCATCTCTCTTTTATCAATCGCTGGGAAGATATTCGCCAGAATCCTTTTGAATCGCCTTACGGCTCATCTTGACAAAGGTCTTTTACCTGAAAGTCAGTGTGGATTCCGGAAAGAACGTGGAACCACAGATATGGTGTTCGCTGCAAGACAGCTACAAGAAAAATGCCAAGAACAGCACTGTGACCTGTACACAGCTTTCATCGACTTGACAAAGGCGTTCGACACGGTCAGTAGAGAGGGTCTATGGAAGATCATGGCAAAATACGGCTGCCCAAAGAAATTTATCACAATAGTGCAGCAACTGCATGATGGAATGCAGGCTAGAGTTCAGGAAAACGGTGAGCTATCAGAGCCTTTCCCCGTCTCAAATGGAGTTAAACAAGGGTGTGTACTTGCACCGACTCTGTTCAGTATCATGTTTTCTGCTATGCTGACTGATGCTTTTAGAGACGGGGACACAGGAATCGACATTAGTTATCGTATTGATGGAAAATTGTTTAACCTTAGGAGGCTTCAAGCAAAAACCAAGGTCAAATCACACACCATCAGAGATCGTCTGTTTGCTGATGATTGTGCCCTCAATGCTGGCTCAGAGGCTGATCTGCAGCATAGTGTGGATAGATTCTCCGAAGCCTGCGCCAACTTTGGGCTTACCATCAACACGAAGAAAACAGAAATCATGTACCAACCAGCTCCTGGCACAGTTTATACTGAGCCAGTCATCAAGGTTAATGGTGAGAAACTGAATGTTGTGAACAGATTCACATACCTTGGTAGCACACTATCCCAGAACATTGTCATTGATGATGAGGTGAACACCAGGATCTCCAAAGCCAGCAGCACATTTGGCAGACTATACACCAACGTTTGGCATCGAAGTGGCATTAGTCTACAGACAAAGCTGAAGGTGTACAGAGCTGCGGTGCTTCCAGTGCTGCTATATGCATGTGAAACATGGACTGTATACAGGCGCCACGTAAAGAAGCTAAACCACTTCCATACAGTCTGTCTCAGGAAGATAATGAACATCAAATGGCAAGACAAGATCCCGGATACCGCCGTTCTTGACAGAGCTGGTATCCCTAGTATTGATACTATTCTGATGCAGTCACAAATTCGCTGGGCAGGTCATGTAGTCCGCATGCCAGACCATCGACTGCCAAAGATACTCTTTTATGGTGAGATGCAGAAGGGTAAACGCTCCCATGGTGGCCAAAAGAAGCGCTTCAAAGACACGTTAAAGACGTCATTGAAAACCTTTGACATAAACCCAGACACATGGGAAGCTGCTGCGCAAGACCGAACTGCTTGGCGCACATCTCTTCGTAAAGGTGCAGCAGCATGCGAATCATCCAGAAGAGCAGCAGCGGAACAGCGGAGACAAGCTAGAAAGGACCGTGAAATAAAACCTTCACATGAAGCAAACATTCCCTGCCCACACTGTCCAAGATCTTTCCAGGCCCGCATCGGGCTCTTCAGTCACCTTCGTACCCATAGACTAACCTAACATATTCTTAAATAATTGGATGAACAGAGTGGTCTTCATCACCCGTGATGGACGAACAACCACAATTATAATCTTTTAATATTTACATTAATCTTCTGTTTCTGCTATTTGGAAATGAGCATTAAAATATACACAAAATATTCACACAATTAATGTTATTTCTTAACTAATGGGTTGGTAGGATTGTCTGTCCTTGTGGAACATTTATTTACTTGAAACAGTCATTCAGCAATGTTAATAAGTAGTATTGTCTTTTAGACTTCAGGATCTTGAACAATATCCTCTTGTATAATAAAGTTAATGAATACTAGAATCACTATTACTATATCACTGTTCTCTTAGTCCTGTGACTTTACACATTACTGTCATCATTTGACTGAATTCTACAATAATTTGAATACTGTTGTAGAATTTTGTTTCATATCACAAATACTTGCTGTTGGTTCATATATGGATTGTCAGTGTCTTAAGTGACACTTATCTGTGAATCTTGATACTGCTGACACTGAACTGTCACTTGTATTATAAGCATTGGCAGACCCTGCTATAGGGGTACCAATGACAAGCTGTAGTTCACTCTTTGGGGTCCTGCACTTTTGTGGGATTGCCTCTGATGAACAACACAGGCTTCTGATACTTGACAGTCTGGTTTGAGTTATTACATGGAACCCTCAGTCTTCAGAAACCAGACACTGGACTTGAGATTTTTGGAGATCTGCGCACAATTCAGATGGTAAAGATGTAGTGGCAAACTCCGCATCCAGTCTGTCTCAAACTTTCTTTCAGTCTGTCCTTTCAATTTAGCGCTCCGCTTTTTATTGGTTCTGGCGAACGACAGAGGGGTACTGACGTCACAGTCTAAAACTAGACCTGAAATTTCCTTCCCGAACCAGCGATTCCATTCGATGTGTGCATTTCCTGAAACTTTCCCTTCATCATTCTCAGCTTGTATACTATCAATACTGTTCCACCATATCTTGTTTTATACAGCCGATTTATCTCTTTCTTCCTATCCATGTAATTTCACAAACAGTTACTTCTTAATTTTTCTATTTACAACAGATGTTAGTTTACATGTGTACGACTCAACTGTAGACACCAGTAATCAGCATTTATCTAGGTAAATGATAAACTCCTACCGTTGTTCCTTATATCAGTTTATTCATAAACCTCTCCTGGAATGAAAGGTGAAATCCTTTTCACAATAATTCCATTCTGATCCTATTTATCATTCCCGATTGCCAACGTATCTTCGACAAATCTATGTTTGCCTACACCTCCATATTGTAATGTTTACCATAGGCTCCGCTGGTCCCGTGATGCGCGAGAAATGATTGGTCGGTATAACTGCGCGAGCCGATTTGCAAGGTATTGGAACCAACTTTTACGACAGGGCTCCCCCATATTTTAAGCTGGATGCTATCTAGCTTAATTATTGGGTACAATACAGTTGCAAATCGATCATTCAGAGGTTAGTTTTCCTTCCTTCTATCCTGTTCTAGTTCTGTGGGATGGCGACTGAGAAAATCAGCACCAACATTCTGTTTTCCAGGAATACTGTATATCCAATAGTAAAGGAATATGGCTGAATCAATAACGACCATCTTAGCAAACGACTATTTGCATGACGTGACGAGGCCAGGAATGCCAGGGGTTGATGATCACACTGGACAACAAATGGCTTGCCATACAAATAGGGTTGAAACTTATTGATGGCCCACACCAAGGCTAAAGATTCCCTCTCTATAGTAGAGTAATTCCTTTCTGCAGAGTTCAACTTGCGGCTGGCATACGCAACAGGAAAAAGTTCCTCAGGCTGGATCTGAGACTTTTGCAAAAGAGCTGCACCAATTCCTAGATTGCTTGCATCAGTCCGTACTATAAACTCTTGCGTCATATCTGGCAACTTCAGAATAGGCATACTAGTGAGTTTATGCTTCAATTCTGAATATGCATGCTCATACTATGCTGTCCACTTTATTGTGTCAGGTTTTCCTTTCTTTGTTAGATCAGTCAAAGGTGCACATAAGGTGTTGAAGTCTTTGATGTATTTTTGATAGAATCCACCTAATGATACAAACGACCTCACATCCTTTTTTTTCTGTGGTCTAGGTGCATTCCTTAACTTTTCTATATTTTTGGGATCAGGAGACATGTTTCCCTGACAAAATGTATGTCTTAAAAAATCTAATTCCTGACATCCAATAACACACTTTGTTGGACGAGCAGTCAAACCTGCCTCTCTGAGTCTATCCAGTAACAGTGATAGAGAATGTAGATGATCCTCAAATGTTTCAGTGGCAATGAGAATGTCATCCATAAAGTTGGTGATGGTTGAGTTTTTCAAGGGCTCCAGCAATTTCCTCATCTTCCTTGAAAATACGCTTGGTGCGTTTTTCAACCCGAATGGTAGCACATTAAATTCGTAGTGGCCATCCGAAGTGCTAAAAACCAGAATGTGTCGGATCTCGGGTTTGGCGGGAATCTGGTAATATCCCTTACTTAAGTCGACCTTAGAGAAATATTTCGCTTTACTTAGCGTCAAGAACAGCTGATTCATATCCGGTAGTGGATCAGCTTGTGTTTCAGTGATCGCATTCAATTTCCGGTAATCGATACAGAGTCGGTGTTCTCCACTTGGTTTTCTCAACAGTACAACACTTGAACTGTAAGGCGATTCTGACTTGGAGATGATTTGTTCTTGCAAGAAATAATCAATTTCTTCCTTCAATGCCTGTGCCTTAGCATATGGTATAGGGTAGGTCTTCATGCAGATCGGTGTTGGATCGATGACCTTCATGTCATATTTCAATAAGTTTGTACATCCAGGTTTATCTGTTAATATATCTGCATGTGTTTTAGTACCTTTTTAACTTGCTCCCTCTGTTCCAGAGTTAACTGAGTATTAATTTTGACTTGTTCATAAGTCTCAGTCGGTCTCAATGGATTCTCTATTGAGGTTAGTGGTTTATGCTTCATTTCAGTTGCGATGGCCAGAGTCATCATATGGGCTACCTCAGTTGATGTCCTGTCATAATATTTCTTTAACAAATTGACATGGTACACCTTTTCTCTGCCCTTCTTGTCAATTTGTAATTAGTCCTAGATAATTTCTCTAGTACTTTATATGGACCCTGCCAACCAATCTGCAGTTTGTTGTTACTGCTGGGCAAAAGAAGAAGCACTTTTTCTCCAACAGCAAGTTCCTTATCCTTTGCTTTCTTGTTATAGTATTCAGCATGCTTCCTTCTGGCTCTGCGAAGATTGTCATTAGCCAATTTCCAGCCAGCTTTCAGTCGAAAGGTCAACTCATTTACATACTGAATTGATGAGGTGACACTTTCCTCTGCCTTCTCATCTGTCCAAGTCCGCAGCAATGCTTCCGGTGGACCTTTTATAGGCCGGCCAAACAACATTGTCGCCGGTGCCATTCATGTGGAATTGTGTGGGACTTCCCGATAGGCAAATAATGCAGCGGGTAAGTATACATCCCAAGTTTCAGGTTTTTCACTTGCCAGCTTTCTAAGAATAGAAATGAGCGTACCATTGAACTGCTCTACTTGACCGTTCCCTTGTGCATGATAAGGAGAGCAATGATAATGTCTGGCTTGAAATATCCTGAATACTTCTTATGTTAGCTTTCCCTTGAACTGCGAACCATTGTCCGTCAATATCTGATGTGGAAAAGCTAACCTGGTGAATATTGTCAACAGTGCCTCTGCCACATGCTTAGAATCTATAGATGACATGGCTACGGCCTCTCCCCACATAGAGCATGTATCAACTAGAGTTAGGATATAACTATTCCTTCTCTTAGTCCTAGTGAGGGGTCCAACAATATCCACTGCAACTCTCTCGAATGGAGTACCCATGATTGGCATCTCTCCTAGAGTTGCTGGTGCAGTCCTATGCTTGGGGGCTACACGCTGACACTCTGGACAAGATTTCACATATCTTTTGATATCTTCCGTGATCCCTGGCCAGTAATAGTGACAAGCTATCCGTTGACTAGTGGCACCAATTCCCATGTGTCCACTAAATGGAATAGCATGTGCCAGCTCCATAACTTTCTCCTTGTATGATTTTGGCACTACCAGCTGTCCATGCCCTTGAGGTTCTGTACCAGCTTTTCTATCCAGTAGTCCATTTTTTATATAAAAGTCTCCTTTCTCTGGAGGGTTATGGGCCTTTGGAAATTTGCCAAAACAAGGCTTCAATGTGCCATCTACTATTTGAGCCTTTTTCATCTCCTCTGGATGAGTATTGATAGGATTTTCCTCCTCCTTTTTGGTGCTCGACATGGTCTGGACTGCTGCCATGACAACAGGTTTTATTGGGTCACCTAAAAATACATATCTACATCCCAGTATCAGTGGGTATATAGGTTCATCTATCACTGCTGCTGTTATCACTCCTTCCATGTAGCGAGATTTTACATTGACCCTAGCTATGGGAAGTATCATGGTTGCTGTCCCCTTAGTTGCCCCTTGTATTTTCACTGTCTCTGTGGTAAGTTGATCAGGGTGCACTAGGGTTGAACTCACAACTGAGTCAAAATCCAGACCTGTATCACATAAGCACATGACTCGAGTGCCATTCACGGTCACGAGCTAAGTCACAGGGGGGTGAGGGAGGCTATTCTGACTCCCTGTCAGTTCCCTCTTATCTTTCCTATTCCCTGTTGCTAAACATGCAGCATAGTGAGGAGGGGTTTTCCTTTTACAGTCTACCGTATTGTGGCTGCTCATCTTACAAATTTTGCACCACTTATCTCCCTGTTTGTAAAGTTTCTTTTCCTGAGTCTGAGGGTTCTTGTCCTTATTATCAAATCTTTGCTTATGTTTGTACGGTTGGTCCTTTTGGTCAAACTTGGTATTATGTGGTGGTGGCTTATATCCTTCTACTTGCTTTCTTTTTGTTCCTACCAGTTCAGCTTGAGCTGCTTGGTATCTCTCTGCACATTTTAAAACGTCTTCCAGCCTCTCGGCTCCTTGTTCCATAAGAAATTCCTCATTTCTTGAGGCATGGAATCTTTTACTTGCTCTAACATAACCATTTCTTTCAGATCCTCATAGGTTTTCTGATATTTACCTAAACTACTCCATTTCACCAAATACGTTTCTAGTCTAGCTGAGAACTGGTTATATGTTTCTCCAGGTAGAAGTTTAGAAGTTCTAAATTTCTTCCTATACGCTTCTGAGTTTTTTCATAACGAATAAGTAATGCTTGCTTTAAGATTTCATAATTTTCCTGATCTTCTTTGGGGAGTTTCAGAAACACATCATATGAAATACCTCTCAATCCTTGAGATAACTTCAAACTCCATTTTTCCTTTTCCAGTCCATATGTAGAGGCAAGCCTTTCATACCTATCCAGGTACGACTCAATCGCGTCCTCCTTTTCAATAAATGGATCCAGGTGGAAACTCATGGCTCCATTTGCCATGCTCTGGTTGGAGCTACTCTCAGAGTGAGGTGAGCTACTACCATGGGTGCTAGTACCAGCCTGAAGTTCAAGTTCAAGTTGTCTCATTTTCAGCTCATGGTCTCTCTCTGCTTGTAACCTCCTTTCTTCTCTCTCAGCTTCTACCTTTTTTGCTTGAACTTCAGCTTCCAACATTAATCTCTTTTCTTCCCTCTGCTTCAAATTTCTTGGCTTCCATCTCTGTTTCAAATTTCTGGGCTTCTCTCTCTGCTTCAAATTTCTTGGCTTCTCTCTCTTCTTCAAATTTCTTTTCTTCTCTGTCCATATACTTTTCACACTCAGTCGTGACATACTGGATCAGAGCATTACCACTCATGCCAAAATCCTTTCCCACCTGCAGTGTAGCAGACCTAAACTTGACCAAGTCAGCCATGATGTATCTGTAGCCTAGTAGGGTAAGCTGTCTTACTCAAACTAAATTAATACAATACAATTAACTTAATTAAAATTAAAGTTAATTAAACTGACATCCCCATATATGAAACAGCTTTCTTTATCTGTACTCAATGGTACTCCTAAAAATTGTATTTCCTACTCTGTTAACTCTTTCCAAAAAAGTTTATACAAAAAATATTCTACACAGCAGAAATAGAATGTTGGCTCTGGAATATCAAAGATATCCCGGGAACGAGCCCCCAATGTAGCGGGAGGTTTTATTAAGTTATGTTATTATGTAAGTATAGTGATGGCAGATGGATATCCAGGTGTATCATATGATATCAGGATAGTATGCCAGTAAAGAGTTCTGGTCTAACAAGTAATTAATCATAAGATAGTCACAGGGAGGAGACACCTTAAATCCTAGTACTACTTCATACCATCTGGGCCAGGATTTTCACAGTCTGACTATTTCTATGATATCCATACACCAGTGCTTATTTGTAAGACTTGGGTATTACTTGTAAGACCAGAACTCTTTACTGGCATAATATCCTGGTATCATATGATACACCTGGATATCCATCTGCCATCACTATACTTATATAATAACATAACTTAATAAAACCTCCCGCTACACATACATAAAAATAACTGCTGAACATCTGCTTCAAAGATGTCCAACATATGTTAACAGAGAAAGCACTTATGGCCGTCACTAGTACCATTCCTGGAAAAACTCCATGGAGATATAAATAACCTGAATCTGACCATGAATAGACGTCTGAGAGTGAACGAAGAAGGCGGCCTTGTCTCTCTTGGCAACAATAATAATAAAAATATATTAGAGCTTGTCATTTCTTGTTGAAAGATTATTTTGTGAAGTAAGAAGAAAATCAGCTGGTAGCATTACAAGGTAGTCCACGTTCTAGCATCACCAGGGTAGTAGACATAGTGGGAGGCAGAAAAACACATCACGCAAGAAAATGGAGACAGACGTGAAAGGGGTACAGACAACGTGGACAGACAAGGTATGGTGACACAGGACAGGAAGGCTTGCCATGACTATGCTCCAGAGGGTGTTTATGTGTATGATGATGATGACGATGATGATGACGATGATGATGATGATGACAATGACGACGATGATGATGATGACGATGATGATGACGATGATGATGATGATGTCGATGATGATGACGATGATGATGATGATGATGATGATGATGATGATGATGATGATGTCGATGATGATGACGATGATGATGATGATGATGATGATGATGATGATGATGACGATGATGATGATGATGATGATGATGATGACGATGATGATGATGACGATGATGATGACGATGATGATGATGATGACGATGATGATGACGACGATGATGATGACGACGATGATGACGACGATGATGATGACGATGATGATGATGATGATGATGACGATGATGATGATGATGACGATGATGATGATGACGATGATGATGACGATGATGATGATAAAGGTCTTTTATTTATGTCGTTCGTATAAGTAAACAAATTTTTTTTTTTTTTTATCTTTTGAATGACAGTTTTTTCATTGTGAGATTTTCGATACTCCGTTTATCTTCACCCAGAGGTTGGTATTTTCGGGTATAATTATGGTCGTATATTGTGTGAATTTTGTTTCATATTTTGGACGATGACCTGTTGTCTCAGTCGCTGATATGACCGGCCATCAGTAGTCGTCACCCTACGTCACGCAGTTATTGTTTGCCTTGTTTGTTCATTCTATTATTGTTCCTTATTTGTTGTTTTATGTGTTTCTTTTATCTTTACATTTTTTTTTTCAAAGTTTGTTGATAGCCCTGAAAAGGGCTAATCTTTAAAGGGACTTCTAGCTGGAGTCTGGAATTTTTTCGAGCTTATTTCTGTACCTTGTCTTTAATTCAGGTTAGCCTTTGTATATATGTCTTCATTGATCTTGTCTTTTTATCGTGTATCTTATATGTTGCCTGATGAATAATATTACCAGAAAAGTTACTTTTAGATATTGCATTTTTTTCGTTTGGGAAGTTGATATATCAATTTACTTCATTTGTATCCCTCAATTAGTTTCGCTGTAGCTTTTTTATTACATAAATTTATTGTCATCTTCAATGTTTAATAATGTCTGTAAAAATGGTCGTTATATCATCAGCATAATTTACCTTTTCTCTCCTTATTGAGTACGGGTTCACTAGTGCAGCTGGCTCATTTATTGAAGCATTCTTCTTCTCTTGAAGCAGTTGTTTCTGCAGCGATGTTTCTACATGGAGAAACTGTCAGTCTCATACATAACCTCATATTAGCGGCCTCATACGACATTCCTGACGTCTCCTTAGATACCGCAGGTAACTTTGGGGCCCATTGTTTATACAAGGCATACATTCATAAACAGACATGAGAATGGAAGGATGATTTTACAATGATTAACAAATGAAACGAAAATAGGCAGCTTAAGTGCAGTAGCGGAACGAAATACCAGAACATAGTAACCAGTCTGTTTTCGTCATCGGGCAAAGAAAACAAGGACAAACGTTAAAAAAATATTCAATGAGTTAATGAAAAGAAACCCATTGATAGTATTACAAGCCAGTCTTTGTTGTGGATTATCCGGGGTAAGATAAATAGAGGGACACAAAAATGTGTTGTGTAGAGACCTTTAGACAGACATAACAAAGATAAATAAGACACGGAAACACCGTCAACTGATGGCTTATTGTTGCTGAGGTTGTGAGATATTTACCATCATCATCCGTCAACTGATGGCTTATTGTTGCTGAGGTTGTGAGATATTTACCATCATCATCCGTCAGCTGATGGCTTATTGTTGCTGAGGTTGTGAGATATTTACCATCATCATCCGTCAACTGACGGCTTATTGTTGCTGAGGTTGTGAGATATTTACCATCATCATCCGTCAGCTGATGGCTTATTGTTGCTGAGGTTGTGAGATATTTACCATCATCATCCGTCAACTGATGGCTTATTGTAGCTGAGGTTGTGAAATATTTACCATCATCATCCGTCAACTGATGGCTTATTGTTGCTGAGGTTGTGAAATATTTACCATCATCATCCGTCAACTGATGGCTTATTGTTGCTGAGGTTGTGAAATATTTACCATCATCATCCGTCAACTGATGGCTTATTGTTGCTGAGGTTGTGAGATATTTACCATCATCATCCGTCCACTGATGGCTTATTGTTGTTGAGGTTGTGAGATATTTACCATCATCATCCTTCCACTGATGGCTTATTGTTGCTGAGGTTGTGAGATATTTACCATCATCATCCGTCAACTGATGGCTTATTGTTGCTGAGGTTGTGAGATATTTACCATCATCATCCGTCAACTGATGGCTTATTGTTGCTGAGGTTGTGAGATATTTACCATCATCCGTCAACTCATGGCTTATTGTTGCTGAGGTTGTGAGATATTTACCATCATCATCCGTCAACTCATGGCTTATTGTTGCTGAGGTTTTGAGATATTTACCATCATCATCCGTCAACTGATGGCTTATTGTTGCTGAGGTTGTGAGATATTGTCGTGAAACGACTCTCACCGACTTTTTCTTCTGTCTATTATTTTATTCCTCTAAAAATCTCTATCGTTAGATTGAAAACTTTTCCCCTTCAGTTGACTTTTTCATTCTTATAATGAAAGAGTCTCTCTCTCTTTAACAGTCTTTACTAGCTGATTCTCAGGCCAAAGGTAATAAATTATTCCTTAGCCAGCGAAAGTCACCGGTGGAAAAAAACACGGTGCAACGTCCGGAAGTGACCTGTGTTGGGTTCACAAAGGGAACGCATGTAAAACAGCCGGCAACGGTGAACGCTAGGGCGAGTTGAAACGAAGGTAACTTAATACCTCTGGGACCAAAAGATGAATTTGCACAATGCCACCCAAGAGGTCGACCCGAAAATACACCTGGAATTTTGGAGGGAATTTTAAGCATTAGACCACTAACCATCGTTCGAAGCAGACGTGAGTTTATGGGCCCTAAAGTGGGCATTACTGTTGCAAAATATTCCTAGTGAATTCAGTTGAGCGAAGTAAGTAGATCTAATTAATACTCCTGATTTTATAACATGAATAATCATATGTTTATCAACACTTGCTATTGCAGTAACTTTTTTGTTAAAGTTTAAATGCATTTCCATTTTCAGTGACAATAATGGTTATTTGCATCTTTACAGATCCATCCAACTAATGTATGAGTTTGCTGAGGTCCTAGACCTAATTAACTCCTGATCTTTATCTCACAGCCTGGCAGAAATAAGACAGGGTTAAAATAATTGATGTATATTATTGTTGTTACTTTGAGATTTGCATATTGACCCAAGCAAAATAGAAGTGTATTAGTGGTTCTTCTATTTTCTATTTCTTATAAGGCTTCAGTGTTCTCTGTCAAGACTACAAACTTGATACAAGTGTTCTCAATCCCTTCTTTCCCTCTTTCTAAAATATGGGACATTAATTTTTGCAACCATGGAATGTTCTTTATATGTATTTAATGCAATCTTATGCACATACCATGGTTGATGATTGAAGAACTATGCTATCAGTTATATGAATGTTATTTTCTGTTCTACAGGAACAAGGACTTTAAGAATGTTTGCAATTATTTAGCTATTTAATGAATTTACCACTTTGACTGACAAAATGTAAGTCAGCAGTTCTCAAGCCTTGAGATTATGACTACCCTCCACATGATTTACTGCTCCAGTATCAAGAATGTAAATCATTGGTTCTCAGACCTTGGCAGCAATGACACCCCACCAAGTTAAAGCAGCCTAGGAAACTATTACCCGGTGGTTCTCAAACCATTGTTGACAGTGACCCCAGAATTAAAATACTGCTCTATGGGCACTAGGTGAACCAGTGGTTCTCAACCATTTGATGATCCCAGCCCCTACCTCACAGTTTGTGAAACTCATTGCCCACATGGGGAAAACCACTGCTGTAAATAAGCAGACAGCCAGATAGAGACTGAGAACTCAAGATACGCTATAATGTCAGTTAAGAAGGAGTAGTTCATAGATAATAGATCACACATTGTTAATGAATGATAGTTATCATTGTGTTAATTTAATTTCTGATGGACGCTTACCGGCCATCAGACTTGGGAGATGATTGCTCTTGAAAACCACTAACGGTACTTCAATTGTTTCCAGTCCACCCAGGTTGCGGTTGCAAAGTACAAAACCAGGTTGCGGTTACACAGTACTAAACCAGGTTGCGGTTACCAGATACTAAACCAGGTTGCGGTTACCAGATACCTAAACCAGGTCCAGGGTACGAGTCCATGGTACCAAAGATTACCCTTACCCACCATACCCTATCAAATAGGTTATCATACCCAACCATATCCTATCACCCAGTAACCATACCACACATCCCATAAGCCGAAGAGGTATTCAGCAGAGGTGACTTACCCCATCCTTATCTGTGATGTGCACTGAGTCCAGGGAAGCAAACTCTGACACCCTCTGAACCAATTAACTGTTATGAGACCAACCTGCTGGGGCAGACCAAACCAAGAGAGTCCGAACCAAAATCATCTCCGCAGCTACTACAGTCCTTGAGGAGATGAGTATTAACACCTACCAGCAACACTACCATAGAAAAGATCTCTGGTCCAAGTGATGACCAAACTAGTTGTTTTTTTTTAAACAGTAGAGCTAAACTCTTTTTTTCATATTTATATGTTGTCGTAGATTTTTCGATAGGAGTATTAAGACTTAGGTTGGTCCCTTCTGAATAGATTAGAATATGTGATATACACAGTGAGAGTTAGAAAAAAAAATTAGATTTTCCCAAGAGTGCAGTGGTAGCGAATCAAATAGAGCTGTCCCCTGAAAAAAAACAAGAATCTTCTCTCTCTCTCAGGCCTATCTTCTACGACAGATATATAAGAGTCAGACAGACTATTGACAACATATGTTACTATGTATGAACATACCACTCACGTGCACACGTCTTCAAGTGACAACAGTTAGACACACAGACGTGGGAAAACTATAACAATACTTATTTAAATATTTGAACGAGATGACCAACACACTGATTTAGTTCAAGAGAGATTTTATTTATCATGTAAAATCTTCTCACAACACCAAAGAAATATATCAAGGAAAAACATATACAAATAGTCATAAAATATCAAGAAAATGCTACAAGGGTGATAGCCCCGCTATGATCTTAACTCTAGGTTTAGCCCACAGCCCCGTTAGGATGACAGATGATGGCCCAAAAAGTTATAGATGCATGTGGTTAGAGTCTAGTATTGTCCCCCTTTGAAGGTATAGACTGACTTTGACAGCAGTATCTATTCTAACGTAACACGTTACTTAAGCAGCAAATCTCGCCTAAGGAAAAAAACACATATAACAAATTAGGGTATTATACAACGAACCTCCTTCCGTCACTTTCACTCGATTCTTTCATCAGGGCCCTGATATACTTACAATCGGGTTGTGGTTTCGCCGGCTGGCGCAAATTTTGGACACTCACACTTTTTATTTGTTACTGTCGTTTACTGAAACAGATCCCAGCTCTGCAGATTTGTTTGTTGGTTTCATTAAAAAAATGGATCTGGGGAGCGTCTGCTTCAGGCGATAGTTATTTCAGATTAAAGTTAATGTCACTTGACTCCCGAGGTAAGAATTAGGCTTAAACGAGCACAAAATGTCAGAACACGAAGTTTCCCTTAATTAGGAAGATGACCGGTGGACAACCTCTCTCAAAACAGAAATTATTGGTTCCCCACTCACTTGTCAACACTGTCGGAAAGTTTATGTCATAGATTGTAATTATTCTCGCCGCCAGGCAGAAAATTTACGTAGAGTTTATGGAAGAAATTAAGATCTGGTTCACAGGCCCAGTATTGATCATTACAGTCTTTGAAAAAGCCCGTTAGTGGGATATGGTATTACTGTCTAACTTGCACCGTCAGATCAGTGTTACTTGAGAAACCCACGTGGTTCAAAATAAGGACTGTCTATTTCTTCACAATTATGAACTCTTATTAAATGCTGGTAAAGTTCGGGTCACCCCCAGTATTTCACTGTATAAAAAGAAAAGCACATATAAATCATTTTCATATTATGTACCCAATATAACTTACATTTAAAACAGCAAGCCTACAGCTTGACTTATATTTAAACTTCCGGTGAAATAAGTTTTTATATATTCTCGTCTGAGTATTATCGTTAAATTAAATTCCACTAGTTTGTTAAGCAGAAATATTATTTATTCTGCCTTCCAATGCGTCACTAGAGGGCCCCTAACTTATTTCGCTTAGCGAAATTATCTCCCTTACTCCCAACATTTACGTCAGCTTCACGCGTGTCGTAACTGCCACCTACTGACCACGATGTACGCGTGTCAGTTTCAAATCCCAGACAGCCTGTCTGCGGTGCGGAACGATTTTCACGCTACGCCGGAGCTATTTCGACGAAACGCTCGCAGTTTCTGCAAACTGTAGACAGCTGTCTGTCTGCCATGCCCCGATGGAGCGAATTCTCACACCCCCCGCCCGGGGACACTGGTCAGTCAGCGCTCTGACCGGAAAAAACTGCAGACGAATGTCTGGCGAGGACCGTATATTCACAGCTATCGTTCGACCGGCAGAGCTGACATCTACGTAATCAAGTTACTCGTGCGATTCTCAGTTTTGAGAAAAGAAACAGGTACAGTTTGAGAATACAGAAGAAAATATTTTCCGCACCCGAGTGATGTGAAAAATACAGGAAAAACAAGTACGGAAAGATAATAAATAAGAGGATTTGGGTGAGAGAATAGGAAGAAGATTTAGGTAATTTAATGATATAAAGACCTACGTGACAGGACGTCCCCCCTTAAGATATGGAAGCACTCCATGTCTACGTTATGGAATTAAATTTCCTATAACCGTAGCTTCGGGGTGTCTGTCTTCTTCCCTCTCATCTTCCCCCTCCATCTCCCTCCAATTCCTACTCAAGTCTACTCCCAAAGTTTCCTTTCTCTGGAATGTCTCCCATGCGCGCTTGAAAGAGCGTCGCCGCTTCTGACATTTTTGAAAGATTTCTTGTGATAGCGGTGGAATATCCCTGCCACTATCATCATCTTCGTCAGCTCTGGCGATCGTCAGGAGATGGTCGGAGGTTGGCACTGGTCTTTCCAAGTATCTCTTTAAGAGATTTAAATGGAAAACCTTCTCCTTTCCTTGAATAGATATCTGGTAGTTAGCCTTAGAAATCTTTTTCAGGACGGTAAACGGCCCTTGCCATCCGATCTTCAGTTGGTTGTTCTCGGTAGGGAGTAACACCAAAACTTTCTCTCCTGCTTCCAGTTCTCTCTCTTTCGCGACTTTCCTGTATCGGTTAGCGTGCTTTGTGCGTGCTCGCTTAAAGTTAGTCGTTGCTAGGTCCCACCCTAGTTTCAACCGTTCCTTTAAAACCGACACATATTTACTTGCTGAGACGACTGTCTCATCCGCCTTCTCGTCTGTCAGAGACTGAAGTAAGGCTTCAAGCGGGCCCTTAATGGGTCTGCCGAATAAGAGTGTAGCTGGCGGAAATCCTGTGGAAGTATGAGGAGATTCTCTGTAGCCAAATAATGCTGCAGGAATGCAGAGATCCCAATCTTCAGGTTTCACTTGTGCCAGCTTACTTAGCATCATGTTGAGGTTTCCATTTGCACGTTCCACGAGCCCATTTCCGGCCGGAGTATATGGCTTAGTGTGGATGTGTTGGGTCCTCAAGATCTTAACGATCTCATCCATCAACAGGTTTCGGTATGGAGATCCGTTATCCGTCAACACTTGCTGAGGCAATCCCAACCGAGTGAAAATCTGCATGAGGGCTTCTGCGACATGCTTGGCATCTGCGCATGTTAGCGGGATAGCTTCTGCCCATAAAGTGCATGTATCGACTAAGGTCAGGATGAACCTGTTCCTTCTTTTAGTCCTTTCGAAAGGCCCTAAAATGTCGATCACAACCCGTTCGAATGGTGTTCCCACTATTGGCATTTCACCCATGTGGACTGGGGTGTCCGTTGCTTGGGTGGTACACGTTGGCACTGGGCACAGGATTTGACGTACCTGATAATATCAGTGTTTACTCCTGGCCACCAATAATGAGTGGTTATACGTTGGTTTGTGGCGTTCTGTCCCATATGTCCGCTGAAGGGAAGAGAGTGCCCCATTTCTAGGATTTGGCTTCTGTACTGTTTCGGTACTAGGAGCTGGTTGTAACCTTGGTCAGGCTTGCCCGTTCTCCGATAAAGTACGCCATCCTTAGAAAAAATGTCTCCGTGCTGTTTGGGTTCCTTAGCCATGGGCAGTTTCCTAAAGCAGGGTGCCAAAGTAGGGTCCTTGTATTGCGCTTCTTTAAGTTCCATAGGTAACAAATTAGGCGCAGGCTCCCGTTCCTTCTTGGTTTGCCCTCTTGTAGTTACCGCTGCCACAATCGGCTCTTCCGGTTTCTCAATACACACGTATCTCAAACACTTCCTCAACACTGATTATCTACCCCCATAGAAACAGTATTTGCCTGTCAACATCTCATCCATAGGTCAACATTTCTTTTCCTCTTCCGCTCATTTTTGTGTGTGAATAATTTGTTTTATATCCATGTAATATCATTATTATATTCACTTTAAAATATTATTATATAATGTAATGTATGTGTGAATGTACCCACATAATACTGTACTTTAGAAATGTGAGTCGTGAGAATGTACCCACATACTAAAAATACAGATTAATTGTAGACGGATTGACCGCATGAGTGAGTGTCGGTATACAGAATTTATTTATTTTTATTTATTGTTTTATCTATTTTATTTATTATTACTTTTTTCCCCCATTTACTAGCTTGTTTGTTTAAAAAAAAAAAAACCCTACTCATTTTTTTAATTATGCTTGCATACTGTAAATGAATGCTGTTATGGTAACTTTATAATGTTGCATGCCTTTAAATTAATGCTTAAAGCATCATGTGTGAATGAAAGGATATAGTATGCAAGATTAATGAGAGTGGAAGGGCAGAATGTAAGACGGGCCTGCGCGCCCAATTCTTTACCCTTCGAAAATAAAGTTCGTTCGTTCGTTCTCCCGCCGAGTATGACTGGGTAGATGGGATCATTCATAACAGCTGCTTTGATCATGCCTCTGACAAAATCAGAGTGTATCTCCACCAATGCAATGGGAAGCGCTGTAGGTGCATCACTCTTACGAACTCCACAAAGTTTGACGGTCTCTCCTGTCTCTTGACCGGGTTTAACCAGGTTTCTGGCAACAATGCAATCGTAAGAAAGCCCCGTGTCAAATAAGCAAGAAGTTTGAGAACCGTTCAAAATAACAGTACCTCGCGTTGAGGGTGTATCCCCAACAGGTTGGGAATCACTGTCAATAATTCCGCCTTGCGAGACTGTCAATAAGCATCCGATGCGTTTAGGCTCGGTGTGCTCAGTCTGATCATATGTCCCGTGCTCAGGGGTTCTCCCTTTGCCACCTTGTCCTTTCTGGCTACGCTGCCATGTAGGGCGGTCGGGTTGATCAGACTGTTTGGGGTGGTTGGGGTACTTGTTTTTGTAGAACTTGGATTTTTCAGGAGGGGGGGTTTTGAGGTCCAGTTTCTCTGTGGTTATTTTGTTAAGAAGCCTTAGAAGATTGCTCTAGATTATTTTTTCGAAAATGCTCCTCTGTCGGTTTCCGTTTTGTGGCCGGTAGTTCAGCCAGCGCATTTTGATAACGCTCAGACTTCTGTAAGATGTCTTCAAGTTTTTCTGCTCCCTGCTCAGCTAGAAATCTCCGGGTATCTGCAGACAATGTGTTCTTTATTTGTTCTGTTAAAACAAATTCCTCAAGACCTTCGTAGGTAGAGGGGAGCTGTGAAAGCTCAAGGCACTTTGTTAGATATCCCTTTAGACGAGATGAGAACTGGTGAAAAGTTTCAGAATTCTCTTTCCGGCTGTTGCGAAACAGTTGCAAAAATTTTCGAGCGTTCATTTCAAAGCGCTCCAGTAACGCTTTCTTCAACAGATCATAGTTGTCTTGTTGGCTGCTTTCCAGTTTGGCGTAAACATCATACGCAGAACTTTTCAAAGCCTGGGAAAGCTTCATGTTCCAACGCGACCTTTCTAAACCGTACAGAGTTGCAATTTTCTCAAATTTTTCTAACCATGTGTCAATCTTCTCATTTAGACAAGGGAAAGATTCTAGCGGAAAAGACATAGCAGTGAGGTGAAGAGATTGACTGTTAGAAGGATCAGTTAAGGAAGAATGAGGAGAAGACTCTCCATTGCTGGAGGTAGAGGCAGCACCACGACTTTGAAGTTCTAGAGCTTTAAGAGCCAACTCATGTTGTCTCTCCTTCTCTTTCTCCTCACGCTGTCTCTCCTTCTCTCTTTCCTCATGCTGCATCCTGCGAATTTCCATTTCCTCGTCCATCTTCTTCTGCTGTAAAGCTTCGGCTGCTTTTCTCTCCGCGTCATATCTCTCGAGTTCGTCTCTGACAAATGCTTTCGCTTCCTCTCCTTCCAGTCCCTCCTCTCTCGCTTCGTCCCTGAGGAGTTGTCTAAGCTTTGCCCTCTCGGCCATATTATGTCAGTGACTGAGACTAGTGGAGAAAGAAATTAAGAAAAGGATACTCTGGTTCCTACCACTTACGAGAAAAAATTACCAAAAAAATCAAAAGATGATATATTTAACCCTGGGATACCTCCTCCAAATTAAAATCTAACTATCGCTGCTATTATCGGCAATAAAGCACTTAATGCAAAACACGACTATGCCAACTAAATGGTAGTTAAGATTACTTCTGAAAAATAAGTTGCTACAGTGGAAAAGCAAAATAATTATTGCAAAAATTAAAGAGAAAAATAATCCCTTAATTATAAAGTCCACTATCAAGTTCACCCCTGAAGACAGTTAGGGTGAGGGAGGCAATTAATCTGGACAAATAGTCCGAAACGCACTCCTTAACTTTAGTTCAAACACCTTCCTGCTTCAGAACCCTTGTGAATGTTATGCACTCACAAAACTTTACCAGCGTTTAGTATTACAAAATCATTAATTAACATATATTCCGACCTTCAACCTGTAACTGAAATGTATATTATTTCTAAATGCCTTGGAAAAAAACTATCAGTTTGTGTGGTCAGCACGCCCGAAAACAGATCGTTAGTCTAGGGGATAAATTATTTTTAAAAGACACAAAACTCACAAGACATCACACTCTTACTCTATTACAGAATAAAGAATCTTAAATACAAAATCCAGATAGACGAGTCCACATTTGTCGTACTCGTCTTCCTATTCTAAGTTAAAAAATCCGTCGGACGAGAACCCATTTGTCGTACTCGTCTTCCTATTCTAAGTTCAAAAATCCTACGGACGAGAACCCATTTGTCGTAGATTTTTCGATAGGAGTATTAAGACTTAGGTTGGTCCCTTCTGAATAGATTAGAATATGTGATATACACAGTGAGAGTTAGAAAAAAAAATTAGATTTTCCCAAGAGTGCAGTGGTAGCGAATCAAATAGAGCTGTCCCCTGAAAAAAAACAAGAATCTTCTCTCTCTCTCAGGCCTATCTTCTACGACAGATATATAAGAGTCAGACAGACTATTGACAACATATGTTACTATGTATGAACATACCACTCACGTGCACACGTCTTCAAGTGACAACAGTTAGACACACAGACGTGGGAAAACTATAACAATACTTATTTAAATATTTGAACGAGCTGACCAACGCACTGATTTAGTTCAAGAAAGATTTTATTTATCATGTAAAATCTTCTCACAACACCAAAGAAATATATCAAGGAAAAACATATACAAATAGTCATAAAATATCAAGAAAATGCTACAAGGGTGATAGCCCCGCTATGATCTTAACTCTAGGTTTAGCCCACAGCCCCGTTAGGATGACAGATGATGGCCCAAAAAGTTATAGATGCATGTGGTTAGAGTCTAGTATTGTCCCCCTTTGAAGGTATAGACTGACTTTGGCAGCAGTATCTATTCTAACGTAACACGTTACTTAAGCAGCAAATCTCGCCTAAGGAAAAAAACACATATAACAAATGAGGGTATTATACAACGAACCTCCTTCCGTCACTTTCACTCGATTCTTTCATCAGGGCCCTGATATACTTACAATCGGGTTGTGGTTTCGCCGGCTGGCGCAAATTTTGGACACTCACACTTTTTATCTGTTACTGTCGTTTACTGAAACAGATCCCAGCTCTGCAGATTTGTTTGTTGGTTTCATTAAAAAAATGGATCTGGGGAGCGTCTGCTTCAGGCGATAGTTATTTCAGATTAAAGTTAATGTCACTTGACTCCCGAGGTAAGAATTAGGCTTAAACGAGCACAAAATGTCAGAACACGAAGTTTCCCTTAATTAGGAAGATGACCGGTGGACAACCTCTCTCAAAACAGAAATTATTGGTTCCCCACTCACTTGTCAACACTGTCGGAAAGTTTATGTCATAGATTGTAATTATTCTCGCCGCCAGGCAGAAAATTTACGTAGAGTTTATGGAAGAAATTAAGATCTGGTTCACAGGCCCAGTATTGATCATTACAGTCTTTGAAAAAGCCCGTTAGTGGGATATGGTATTACTGTCTAACTTGCACCGTCAGATCAGTGTTACTTGAGAAACCCACGTGGTTCAAAATAAGGACTGTCTATTTCTTCACAATTATGAACTCTTATTAAATGCTGGTAAAGTTCGGGTCACCCCCAGTATTTCACTGTATAAAAAGAAAAGCACATATAAATCATTTTCATATTATGTACCCAATATAACTTACATTTAAAAACAGCAAGCCTACAGCTTGACTTATATTTAAACTTCCGGTGAAATAAGTTATATAAAATCGATCATCAGGAATTTAGGAATATGGTGCGTATTCCGTCAATATTCGCTGATGTCGCGTCTAGCATTTTATAAGTTTGATATAAAATATTCTCGTCTGAGTATTAGTCGTTAAATTAAATTCCTTATAGCTACTAGTTTGTTAAGCTTAGAAATATTATTTATTCTGCCTTCCACTGTATGCGTCACTAGAAAATAATATAGACTTATAAATTATACACTCAGTTCAAAAGAAACTAGTTAAAATGAAATGAGCGATTTAACGCTTTAAACACTTTAAACCCTACACACAATACTAGATATATAATATTAATATACCTCAAGCACAGCACTACGATGTCACAACGAAACTAAGAGATATCACTTATAAATTTAAGTGTTCTAGAACGAAGTGCCCACGTCTACTGTAAAATGTAGAATGAGTGAAGTGAGTTACAAACTCGGGCCAATATCTTAAAATTAGACAAAGGGCCCCTAACTTATTTCGCTAAGCGAAATTATCTCCCTTACTCCCAACATTTACGTCAGCTTCACGCGTGTCGTAACTGCCACCTACTGACCACGATGTACGCGTGTCAGTTTCAAATCCCAGACAGCCTGTCTGCGGTGCGGAACGATTTTCACGCTACGCCGGAGCTATTTCGACGAAACGCTCGCAGTTTCTGCAAACTGTAGACAGCTGTCTGTCTGCCATGCCCCGATGGAGCGAATTCTCACACACCCCGCCCGGGGACACTGGTCAGTCAGCGCTCTGACCGGAAAAAACTGCAGACGAATGTCTGGCGAGGACCGTATATTCACAGCTATCGTTCGACCGGCAGAGCTGACATCTACGTAATCAAGTTACTCGTGCGGTTCTCAGTTTTGAGAAAAGAAACAGGTACAGTTTGAGAATACAGAAGAAAATATTTTCCGCACCCGAGTGATGCGAAAAATACAGGGAAAACAAGTACGGAAAGATAATAAATAAGAGGATTTGGGTGAGAGAATAGGAAGAAGATGTAGGTAATTTAATGATATAAAGACCTACGTGACATATGTATAATAAGAAATGTAAGATTCTATACCCTTTTATCCAACTTTACATAACAGAGTCTGTTGTTATTTTTCTTGTTAACTTTATTTGGGTTGTATTTTGTTTTAAATATAATCTACACCCTGGGGGCTCAGACGTAATTCAATTAACTTCTATTGGGTCGGGATATTTTAAATGTGGCTGGACACCAAATCTCTTTCTCAACCTTATGTGCTTTACACAGTCCTTTTGTAGGATTCCTGAGGAAGAATTTATCGTCCAGAAAATATCCTGTTTAGGTACCAGAATTCTCTTTTAAGTAAATTTCTAGTACACTATTTCCCGAGGAGAGGCAGTGATCTTCAAATTCGGAAGCTATCAATAAGACATTATTATCTTTATTCTTCCATTCCATTAAAGCTGTCTTATCTCCTCAAAACACCTCGCGACAGATATTTACCATCATTATCCGTCAACTGGTGGCTTATTGTTGCTGAGGTTGTGAGATATTTACCATCATCATCCGTCAACTGATGGCTTATTGTTGCTGAGGTTGTGAGATATTTACTATCATCATTCGTCAACTAATGGCTTATTGTTGCTGAGGTTGTGAGATATTTACCATCATCATCCTTCCACTGATGGCTTATTGTTGCTGAGGTTGTGAGATATTTACCATCATCATCCGTCAACTGATGGCTTATTGTTGCTGAGGTTGTGAGATATTTACCATCATCATCCGTCAACTGATGGCTTATTGTTGCTGAGGTTGTGAGATATTTACCTTCATCATTTTACTTTCAACCGCTGCAGCGTGCAGGAAGCTTGCACCCCCGTGCAGGAAGCTTGCACCCCGTGCAGGAAGCTTGCACCACGTGCAGGAAGCTTGCACCACGTGCAGGAAGCTTGCACCACGTGCAGGAAGCTTGCACCCCGTGCAGGAAGCTTGCACCCCGTGCAGGAAGCTTGCACCCCGTGCAGCCACATTGTCTTGCAGTGGTGGTTTGTGTGTCAATCTCTTTGACATAATGAGGTTGGCAGCCTCATCGACAACCTCTTATCAGTGGCCATGTACGACATGCGTGAAAGTGTAGTACTCTTGTTTTTTCTTTGTCTTTTCAGAAACCTCAGGAAAATACACGGGGCACGTGTGTATATGTGTGTGTGTGTGTGTCAATATGTATGTGTGTCAATGTGTGTGTGTATGTGTGTGTGTCAATGTGTGTGTATATATATGTGTGTGTGTGTGAATGTGTGTGGAGGGAGAGTTCCCATAGCGATAAACGTACAGACTACAACACACAATCATACTTACAACACTGAACTACCTCCAACCGGTAACTCTATTCCCGTGTCCTGAAATCGTTGTCTTCACACAGACTTAACGTCTACCTCACCTGGAGATGGTATCTCTCACAACTTGAGATAAAATCACCACCAACTACACATAAAAACTGTTAAAACAACGAGTTGAAGTGACACAGACAAAAAGCCTGACCTGGTTAAACTTTGATTGACAAGATAGCCTTTCGTCTGTGAGCCCTTTCATCTTAACTTGATCCACAGGCGCTGAACCACTAACTGTGAAAATGTCAACGCGTTGGCTGTTATAATGGGAGATAACAAACTGCTAGTCAAGACGAGTTAACGTTGATTGTGTCCCATGTTTTTAACCTCAAACATTAAATATACTGCAATACAGTGACTAGGGTTATTCCATTGCAAACATGACAGTAGATAACTCTAGGAATGTTCTAACCATAGATCCAATCTCACAGAAGTAATCTAATAGCTATAATCGGGATCTAATCCCCACAGACAGTGGCTGATCCCTAAAGCTTTGTTTAAATCTTTCAAGCTTCTTCTAATCCACAGTACCCGGTATTGAACACAGTTTCATACAATAAACAATTAATCCAGAAATTGTTTTGCACTTCTAAGCTCAGATTAGATCAAATGCCATCTCCGTTACAAAGATTGAATGTAAAGTTTCACCAACGTTGTTTTCACCTCTCGCAGTGGCGTAGTTAGGAATTTTTTTTTTTCTTGTACGGCTAGTTGGATTTGGAGCGTCCTTTATCCGGTAGGTAGACCGACTCTACCATACTTGCAACTTTGTTATAATACGGTTTTAATGATATTTAGCATATTTTTAACAGGAAGTACTGTACTTAATCATAAGCACATGTTAACCAGATGTACAAGACCATATGACATCACTAGATAAAACATAACAGTCATTTGGGTATGACCATGCGCAGCAAGATATGAGACAGACTATGGCTATAAATGCCACAAATAATAGCCAGATGCACCATCTCACCACCCTCCAACTCCTCAAGGAGCACGTGCCTTAAAAAATGTGTGCCAAGTCTCCCTGTCCTGTGCCAACAGCTCAAGGTCTTTCCATGACTTCCTCATTCCTTTCATATCTGTCTCTAATTCTCTTCTCCGTGCGTTCTTCCATCTCACTCCATCTGTCTTTCCCGGTGGATTCTAGAACAAGGATTGCCTTGTAATGCTATCAGCAGGTTTCCTCAGTGTGTGTCCTATCCTTTGCCATCGTCTTCTTCTCATCTCTTGTTCCACTGGCACTTGTCTGGTTCTTGTCCTCAGTTCCACATTAGTGATCTTGTCATCAGTTCCACATTAGTGATCTTGTCATCAGTTCCACATTAGTGATCTTGTCATACCATTTCAATCGTTCTGTTCTACGCAAGCATCCATTTATGGAAGTGTGTTGCTTTTTGGTTGTGATTTTTGTTTTTGATAACCAGATTACATATGAAAGAAAACAAAACTCTACCAGATCTAGGCTCATACATATACCATGACAGAAACAAGGACAAAGTTTGGATGACGGAGTGTGTCAACAACCCAAACGTCTTTCGGCTTTCTCTGGACCACGTGCTTCATCTCCTTACCAGAGAACATGTCCAGTAAATACAAGCTTACGGTAGTCCCATAGCAGAAACGGCCGTAGGGGAGAAAAGTGTTAGAGACATCACTATACTAGGTCCAGTATCAAGAGGCGGGGTGACTAGTTCCCATCCTTACTGCCTTTTCCTTACGTAACTCAAGAGCAAAAGTTAAGTGCCCATTTACAGCTGGGTAGCCTGGAGTGTGATGATATCGTGAATCGAACCCGGCGCTCTAACAACTCTGTCAATAGGACGCTCAAGTCAATAACAAATTTGAAAAAATCCAGTTCTCTGTTTTCTTTGACCGGCTGAGCTACCATTGTTTACAGCTTTGGTTGTGTGGCCCGTGAGTGTCAAGTAGCTGGTTATATAAGGCACTTCCTTCTGGTGGCAAATTTCCAGGGTTCAAAACCAGGCAGCGTCACGCTCCAGTCTACCCAGCTGTAAATGGGTACCTGACTCTGCTCTTGAGTTATGCAAGTCAAAGGCAGAGTGGAACACGTCATCCCACCTCCTAAATCTGAGACCAGGTATAGTGAAGTCTCTAACACTTCCCTCCCCCATGGCAGTATCTGCTTTTGGAGCACTGTTTTTTAAAAACAAAGATGAAATATGCTGGCCGCGTTTATCAAAATATGGCAAAAGGTGTGCAAGCAATACCTTGTATATTGGTGGAAATCTTCAGCTGTCTTGAATTTAGAAAAATTGTGAAGTCCGTTGCTCGCATCGAGTCTCATGTGGTGTATCCATATGTAATAAATTTATAATTTCGATACCATGTTTTGATTTTCCGGTGTCTTTGTCTCAAGAAAATTCCAACTTCCTGATTACATAAGCGGGCTGGAATGTTACCAGGACAAACACTTTATTTGTTTCAGGTGAGGCGCTGTCTGTCATACTTTTCATTTTACGAAACAGGAAGTGACATCGTGTTAGTCTGCTGATAATTTTTGAAGGATCACAAAGACGAGTCTGAACTGACTTATGTGCACTCACACTTGTGTGTGTTTGTGTGTGTGTGTGTGCAAACAGCTTTGGCGGTATAATTATCTTATCTGCCCAATTCGTTATCACAATGAAGGTCTTTAAGTGAATTTACAGTTTTTTTTGCATCTCAGTTCTTTATTAACACTCCATATTTTATATCATTAATAATTTTTAAGTTGTTTTCCAAGTGTAGGCGAGACACGTTCTTTCAATCATATTCACGTAACTTTCGGTTTTTTTCCCCATGTATACAAATAAATAAATCAACCAGCCACAATCATTTTCCCTTGATCGTTTTTATCTCTCGCCATGACGTTCACACAATTATGGCAGCCTCACATTGTGACGTTCACACAATTACGGCAGCCTTACATTGTGACGTTCACACAATTACGGCAGCCTCACATTGTGACGTTCACACAATTACGGCAGCCTCACATTGTGATGTTCACACAATTATGGCAGACTCACATTGTGACGTTCACACAATTATGGCAGACTCACACTGTGACGTTCACACAATTATGTCAGCCTCACATTGTGACGTTAACGCATTTAAGACAGCCTCACATTGTGACGTTCACACTATTATGATAGCCTCACATTGTGACGTTCACACAGTTATGGCAGCCTCACATTGTGACGTACACACAGTTATGACAGCCTCATGCTGTGACGTGCATACAGCCACAATCATTTTCCCTTTATCGTTTTTATCTCTCGCCGTGACGTTCACACAATTATGGCAGCCTCACATTGTGACGTTCACACAATTATGTTAGCCTCACGTTGTGACGTTCACACTATTATGATAGCCTGACATTGTGACGTTCACACAGTAATGGCAGCCTCACATTGTGAGTACACACAGTTATGACAGCCTCACATTGTGACGTTCACACTATTATGATAGCCTCACATTGTGACGTTCACACAGTAATGGCAGCCTCACATTGTGATGTACACACTGTTATGACAGCCTCATGCTGTGACGTGCATACAGTTGGCGTAATCTCAAATTTGGATGTGCTTGGCTTTTTTACGTTACTGTTGAGAAAAAAAAAGATTATTCAAGCAGTAATTATGTTTGTTCGACTTCGCTATATTTGTAAGTCTGGAAAATTACTGCTACATTTGGTTTACTGCCCCGCCCTCGGGAGTCTCTGAAGATGCGAAGAAAGAATAGGATTACTCTACCCTTAAGTCATACAGGTCTACTAATATAGGTCAAGTATGGAGCTGGCAACCTAATCATGTAAACCAAGTAGCCACAGACCCACTGCTGCAAGAACATATGACATGCATGCTGCATACTTCCTACACGTAAACCTGCCATGTCTCCATACTTCCTACAAGTAGACCAGCCATGTCTCCATACTTCCTACAAGTAGACCAGCCATGTCTCCATACTTCCTACAAGTAGACCAGCCATGTCTCCATACTACCTACAAGTAGACTAGCCATGTCTCCATACTTCCTACAAGTAGACCAGCCAAGTCTCCATACTTCATTGTCACGTAGGGTTTATATTCATTTAATTTCCTACATCTTCTTCCTATTCTTTCACCCGAATTCTCTCTTTTATTATCTCTGTATTTCCTTTTTCCTGTATATTTTTCATCCATTCGTTTTGCGAATATTATTTTCATATAATTCGCAAACTTTACCTGTTTTCCTTTCTCTAAAACTGAGAATCGCACCTGGGTGGTATTGCGTACATGTCAGTCGCGCTGGTCGGACGATAGGCGTGAATTTACAGCATTCGCTAGACATTCGTCTGAGGGTCTCTGGCCTGGGGCGTGAAAATTCACCCGAGGGACATGGAAAGTAGACAGAGAGTCTGCATTTCAGTAAACGCATGAGGTTTTTCGTCAGAAAAAAAACCCGGCTTAGCGTGAAAATCCACTCCGCACTGCAGACGGTGGTCTGAGATTTGCAACTCATGCAAGCCCTCGGCCACTGATGGCTGTTACGTCACGCGATAAGCGGACGAAGGTGTTATACGGACAGGGGAGACTATTTCGCTTGGCGAAATAAGATTAGGATCCTGTGTCCGATTTTAAAGATATTGGCCAAGTTTGAAACTTTAATTTCATTCTCGCTCATAGACTCACAGTAGATAGGTTGCTCGTAAACAGAATAGCTGTTAGCGAAGATCTCAGTTTGTTTCGGCAATTTGTCGAACTTCTAGACTTCCAGAAATATTTTCAGCATTTTTATTCTTAAGTTGTGCGACTACCTGTAATTCTGTGGTTGAGGTAATTAATATGATAGATATATAGATTTTGTGAGTGTTAAAGTGTTTAATCGCGTAATTCATTTTAATCTATTTCTTTAGCGCAGAAGAGAAATAAAGTGGTAGGCTATTATATTTTCTAGGGAAGCATTCAGTGGAAAGCAGAATAAAATTAAAATTTCTAGCTTATAACGGCAAGTGTAGCTATTTATGAATTTAATTTAACCGCTAATACTCAGTCGAGTGTATTTTTCTAAACTAACGTATAAACTCTAGAATCGAGCCTCATGAATGGTGACGGAATACGCACGTGTTCCTAATTCATGAAGATTGCTGATTTTTAAATATAACTTACGTCACGGGAAGTTTAAATGATAAGCAAAGCTCTCTGCTTGCAAGTTTAAATGTAAATTATAACCAGTACAGATTCTGTTTATTATATTATATGTGTTATTTTTCCTCCACACAGTGAAAGTTTTGGGGTGACCCTAACTTTACCAGCACCTAGTAGTAGTTTCCATACTTGTGAAGAAATAGACAGTCCTTATTTTGAACCACGTGGGTTTCTTAAGTACCACTGGTCTAACGGTGCATATGCAACCCGAGTTAGCCAGAAATACTGTATCCCAATAACGGGTTTTCAAAGACTGTAATGATAAATACTGGACCTTGGAGCCAGATCTTAATTTCTTCTAGAAAAACTCTACGTAATCTTTCTGCCTGGTGGCGCGAAATACTTCTAGTATTAACTAACATTTCCCGACTATATATATATATTTTTTGTGGACAAATCTGTGGTGTGACTAAAGTGAATCCTATACTGAGGGAAGGCACCGACCTGACATTCATCATTTCTAGAAACCTACGCTATTGACACTGTGCTCTGCTAACTCCCGCGCCTGGAATAACTGTTAGGTGACTTAATCAGACATTTGAACAAATTTGCACACCCAAGTAGTCGTTCCCGGAGACTCCGAGTTAAATACGTCTTTTGGAACTGGGGACTTCTTGGCAGAAGACTGCATTTTTTTGAGTCTGTGTGAAAATCTAAAATCAGTGTGTTCCAAGAGGCAGCGAGCAAAGTCGTGAGTACCTGTATGAGAGGCCATGGCGGAATGAATGAGTGTACGCTGGTTTGAGTGATATTTTCACTATTATATCTTTGACACCCTGTTGCTGTCCTATTTGTTTTTTTCAATCTGCATAATTTGTTGCTAAGGCTAGAGTTCTTGTGTTTTTGTCTTAGGTTAAATCAGATTTTTTTTTTCAAACTCTGTGCATATAATTACGAGATAAAACATAGAAAACTCTTAGACTCAAACCCTATGTATCTGTGACTCGGGCGCCATCATCTGTTCTCTTAACGGGGCCGGGCTAAACCTAGAGTTAACACTATAACGGGGCTAACATCCTTGCAACATTTCCTTGAATTTTTATGACTATGTGTATATGTATTCTCCTTGATGTACTTTCTTTGATGTTGTGAGCCGATTTTTCCTGATATTAAAATCGCTCTTGAACTTAATAATCGTGTTTGGTCAGCTCGTTCTAGATAATATATATATATCATTGTTATAGTTTTCCCACGTCTGTGTGTTTACCTGTCGTCACGTGTATGTGCGTCCCTGTGAGTGATAGAAATATACGTAATATGTATATTGGTGTAGTCTGTCTGGCGCTGTAACAACTGTTGTAGAAGATAGGTGAGAGAGAGAAGAATTCTTTTCGCTTTCAGAGACAGCCACTATATCAAAATCTATCATCTCACGTGTGTGGAAATTCTATTACCTTTCACTAACTCTCACTGAGTCTATCAGCTATTCAAACCTATTCAGAAGGGACCAAACCTAGTCTTAATTCTCCTATCGAAAATCTACGACAAATGGGTTCTCGTCCGTAGGATTTTTGAACTTAGAATAGGAAGACGAGTACGACAAATGTGGACTCGTCTATCTGGATTTTGAACTTAAGATTCTGTATTCTGATATAGAGTAAGAGTGTGATGTCTTGTGACTGTGTATCTTTTAAAAAAAATATTACCCCCTAGACTAGCGATCTGTTTACGGGCGTGCTGACCACACAAACTAATAAGTTTTTTTTTTCCACAGCATCTTTGAATAATATACATTTTGGTTACAGGTTGATTTTGTCGGGATATATGTTAACTGCTGATTGTAATACTAAATGCTGGTAAAGTGGTGAGTGTATAACATTCACTGGGTACTGAGGCAGAACGGCGTTTGAACTAAGTTAAGGAGTGTGTTTCGGACTTTTTGTCCAGATTAATTCCCTCCCTTACCCGATCTGACTTCAGGGGCGAACTTATAGTGGATTTTTAAAAATTAAGGGATTATTTTTCTCTTTAATTTTTGCAATATTCTTTTGCTTTTCCACTGTAGCAACTTATTTCTCAGTTGTAATCTTAACTACCATTTATTTGGCGTAGTCGTGTTTTGCATTGAGTGCTTTATTGCCGATTAATAGCAGCGATAGTTAGATTTTATTTTGGAGGAGGTATCCCAGGGTTAAATATATCATCTTTTGATTTTTTTTGGTAATTTTTTTTCTCGTAAGTGGTAGGAACCAGGTTATTCTTTTTCCTATTTTCTTTCTCCAACAGTCTCAGTCACTGACATAATATGGCCGAGAGGGCAAAGCTTAGACAACTTCTCAGGGACGAAGCGAGAGAGAGAGGAGGGACTGGAAGGAGAGGAAGCGAAAGCTTTTGTCAGAGACGAACTGGAGAGATATGATGCGGAGAGGAAAGCAGCTGAAGCTTTACAGCAGAAGAAGATGGATGAGGAAATGGAAATTCGCAGGATGCAGCATGAGGAAAAAGAGAAGGAGAGACAGCATGAGAAGGAGAGGGAGGAGAGACAGCATGAGGAAAGAGAAAATGAGCAACGACGACAGCATGAGTTGGCTCTTAAAACTCTAGAATTCCAAAGTCGTGGTGCTGCCTCTACCTCCAGCAATGGAGAATCTTCTCCTCATTCCTCATTAACTGATCCTTCTAACACTCAATCTCTTCAACTCAACGCTATGTCTTTCACTCTTGAGTCTTTCCCTTGTCCAAATGAGAAGATTGACACATGGTTAGAAAAATTTGAGAAAATTGCAACTCTGTACGGGTTAGAGAGGTCGCGTTGGAATATGAAACTTTCCCAGGCCCTAAAAGGTTCTGCTTATGATGTTTATTCTAAGCTGGAAAGTAGCCAACAAGACGACTACGATGTGTTGAAGAAAGCGTTACTGGAGCGCTTTGAAATGAACGCTCGCAAGTTTTTGCAACTGTTTCGCAACAGCCGGAAAGAGAATTCTGAAACTTTTCACCAGTTCTCATCTCGTCTTAAGGGATATCTAACAAAGTGCCTTGAGCTTTCGCAGCTCCCCTCTACCTATGAAGGTCTTGAGGAACTTGTTCTAACTGAACAAATAAAGAACACTTTGTCTGCTGATACCCGGAGATTTCTCGCTGAGCAGGGGGCAGAAAAACTTGAAGACATTTTGGAAAAGTCTGAGCGTTATCACAATGCGCTGGCTGAACTACCGGCCACAAAGCGGAAACCGACAGAGGAGCATTTTCGAAAACATAACCTAGAGCAATCTTCTCAGGCTTCTAACCAAAACAACCACAGAGAAACTGGACCTCAAAACCCCCCTCCTGAAAAATCCAAGTTCTACAAGAACAAGTACCCCAACCACCCCAAACAGTCTGATCAACCCGACCGCCCTACATGGCAGCGCAGCCAGAAAGGACAAGGTGGCAAAGGGAGAACCCCTGAGCACGGGACATATGATCAGACCGAGCACACCGAGCCAAAACGCATCGGATGCTTATTGACAGTCTCGCAAGGCGGAATTATTGACAGTGATTCCCAACCTGTTGGGGATAGACCCTCAACGCGAGGTATTGTTATTTTGAACGGTTCTCAAACTTCTTGCTTATTTGACACGGGGCTTTCTTACGATTGCATTGTTGCCAGAAACCTGGTTAAACCCGGTCAAGAGACAGGAGAGACCGTCAAACTTTGTGGAGTTCGTAAGAGTGATGCACCTACAGCGCTTCCCATCGCATTGGTGGAGATACACTCTGACTTTGTCAGAGGTGTGATCAAAGCGGCTGTTATGGATGATCCCATCTACCCAGTCATACTTGGCGGGAGATACGTGTGTATTGGGAAACCGGAAGAGCCGATTGTGGCAGCAGTAACTATAAGAGGGCAAACCAAGAAGGAACGGGAGCCTGCGCCAAATTTGTTACCTATGGAACTTAAAGAAGCGCAATACAAGGACCCTACCTTGGCACCCTGCTTTAGGAAACTGCCCATGGCGAAGGAACCAAAACAGCACGGGGACATTTTTTCTGAGGATGGCGTACTTTATCGGAGAACGGGCAAGCCTGACCAAGGTTACAACCAGCTCCTAGTACCGAAACAGTACAGAAGCCAAATCCTAGAAATGGGGCACTCTCTTCCCTTTAGCGGACATATGGGACAGAACGCCACAAACCAACGTATAACCACTCATTATTGGTGGCCAGGAGTAAATACTGATATTATCAGATATGTCAAATCCTGTGCCCAGTGCCAACGTGTACCACCCAAGCAACGGGACACCCCCAGTCCACATGGGTGAAATGCCAATAATGGGAACACCATTCGAACGGGTTGTGATCGACATTTTAGGGCCTTTCGAAAGGACTAAAAGAAGGAACAGGTTTATCCTGACCTTAGTCGATACATGCACTTTATGGGCAGAAGCTATCCCGCTAACATGCGCAGATGCCAAGCATGTCGCAGAAGCCCTCGTGCAGATTTTCACTCGGTTGGGATTCCCTCAGCAAGTGTTGACGGATAATGGATCTCCATACCGAAACCTGTTGATGGATGAGATCGTTAAGATCTTGAGGACCCAGCACATCCACACTAAGCCATATACTCCGGCCGGAAATGGGCTCGTGGAACGTGCTAATGGAAACCTCACCATGATGCTAAGTAAGCTGGCACAAGTGAAACCTGAAGATTGGGATCTCTGTATTCCTGCAGCATTATTTGGCTACAGAGAATCTCCTCATACTTCCACAGGATTTCCGCCAGCTACACTCTTATTCGGCAGACCCATTAAGGGCCCGCTTGAAGCCTTACTTCAGTCTCTGACAGACGAGAAGGCTGATGAGACAGTTGTCTCAGCCAGTAAATATGTGTCGGTTTTAAAGGAACGGTTGAAACTAGGGTGGGACCTAGCAACGACTAACTTTAAGCGAGCACGCACCAAGCACGCTAACCGATACAGGAAAGTCGCGGAAGAGAGAGAACTGGAAGCAGGAGAGAAAGTTTTGGTGTTGCTCCCTACCGAGAACAACCAACTGAAGATCGGATGGCAAGGGCCGTTTACCGTCCTGAAAAAGATTTCTAAGGCTAACTACCAGATCTCTATTGAAGGAAAGGAGAAGGTTTTCCATTTAAATCTCTTAAAGAGATACTTGGAAAAACCAGTGCCAACCTCCGACCATCTCCTGACGATCGCCAAAACTGACGAAGATGACGATAGTGGCAGGGATATTCCACCGCTATCACAGGAAATCTTTCAAAAATGTCAGAAGCGGCGACGCTCTTTCAAGCGCGCATATGAGACATTCCAGGGGAAGGAAACTTTGAGGAGTGGACTTGAGTAGGAATTGGACAGAGATGGAGGGGGAAGAGGAGAGGGAAGAAGACAGACACCCCGAAGCTACGGTTATAGGAAATTAAACTCCATAACGTAGACATGGAGTGCTTCCATATCTTAAAGGGGGGAGGCTCTGTCACGTAGGGTTTATATTCATTTAATTTCCTACATCTTCTTCCTATTCTTTCACCCGAATTCTCTCTTTTATTATCTCTGTATTTCCTTTTTCCTGTATATTTTTCATCCATTCGTTTTGCGAATATTATTTTCATATAATTCGCAAACTTTACCTGTTTTCCTTTCTCTAAAACTGAGAATCGCACCTGGGTGGTATTGCGTACATGTCAGTCGCGCTGGTCGGACGATAGGCGGAATTTACAGCATTCGCTAGACATTCGTCTGAGGGTCTCTGGCCTGGGGCGTGAAAATTCACCCGAGGGACATGGAAAGTAGACAGAGAGTCTGCATTTCAGTAAACGCATGAGGTTTTTCGTCAGGAAAAACCCGGCTTAGCGTGAAAATCCACTCCGCACTGCAGACGGTGGTCTGAGATTTGCAACTCATGCAAGCCCTCGGCCACTGATGGCTGTTACGTCACGCGATAAGCGGACGAAGGTGTTATACGGACAGGGGAGACTATTTCGCTTGGCGAAATAAGATTAGGATCCTGTGTCCGATTTTAAAGATATTGGCCAAGTTTGAAACTTTAATTTCATTCTCGCTCATAGACTCACAGTAGATAGGTTGCTCGTAAACAGAATAGCTGTTAGCGAAGATCTCAGTTTGTTTCGGCAATTTGTCGAACTTCTAGACTTCCAGAAATATTTTCAGCATTTTTATTCTTAAGTTGTGCGACTACCTGTAATTCTGTGGTTGAGGTAATTAATATGATAGATATATAGATTTTGTGAGTGTTAAAGTGTTTAATCGCTTAATTCATTTTAATCTATTTCTTTAGCGCAGAAGAGAAATAAAGTGGTAGGCTATTATATTTTCTAGGGAAGCATTCAGTGGAAAGCAGAATAAAAAATTAAAATTTCTAGCTTATAACGGCAATTGTAGCTATTTATGAATTTAATTTAACCGCTAATACTCAGTCGAGTGTATTTTTCTAAACTAACGTATAAACTCTAGAATCGAGCCTCATGAATGGTGACGGAATACGCACGTGTTCCTAATTCATGAGGATTGCTGATTTTTAAATATAACTTACGTCACGGGAAGTTTAAATGATAAGCAAAGCTCTCTGCTTGCAAGTTTAAATGTAAGTTATAACCAGTACAGATTCTGTTTATTATATTATATGTGTTATTTTTCCTCCACACAGTGAAAGTTTTGGGGTGAGTGCATATGCAACCCGAGTTAGCCAGAAATACTGTATCCCAATAACGGGTTTTCAAAGACTGTAATGATAAATACTGGACCTTGGAGCCAGATCTTAATTTCTTCTAGAAAAAACTCTACGTAATCTTTCTGCCTGGTGGCGCGAAATACTTCTAGTATTAACTAACATTTCCCGACTATATATATATATATTTTTTGTGGACAAATCTGTGGTGTGACTAAAGTGAATCCTATACTGAGGGAAGGCACCGACCTGACATTCATCATTTCTAGAAACCTACGCTATTGACACTGTGCTCTGCTAACTCCCGCGCCTGGAATAACTGTTAGGTGACTTAATCAGACATTTGAACAAATTTGCACACCCAAGTAGTCGTTCCCGGAGACTCCGAGTTAAATACGTCTTTTGGAACTGGGGACTTCTTGGCAGAAGACTGCATTTTTTTGAGTCTGTGTGAAAATCTAAAATCAGTGTGTTCCAAGAGGCAGCGAGCAAAGTCGTGAGTACCTGTATGAGAGGCCATGGCGGAATGAATGAGTGTACGCTGGTTTGAGTGATATTTTCACTATTATATCTTTGACACCCTGTTGCTGTCCTATTTTTTTTTTTCAATCTGCATAATTTGTTGCTAAGGCTAGAGTTCTTGTGTTTTTGTCTTAGGTTAAATCAGATTTTTTTTTTTTCAAACTCTGTGCATATAATTACGAGATAAAACATAGAAAACTCTTAGACTCAAACCCTATGTATCTGTGACTCGGGCGCCATCATCTGTTCTCTTAACGGGGCCGGGCTAAACCTAGAGTTAACACTATAACGGGGCTAACATCCTTGCAACATTTCCTTGAATTTTTATGACTATGTGTATATGTATTCTCCTTGATGTACTTTCTTTGATGTTGTGAGCCGATTTTTCCTGATATTAAAATCGCTCTTGAACTTAATAATCGTGTTTGGTCAGCTCGTTCTAGATAATATATATATATATCATTGTTATAGTTTTCCCACGTCTGTGTGTTTACCTGTCGTCACGTGTATGTGTGTGCCTGTGAGTGATAGAAATATACGTAATATGTATATTGGTGTAGTCTGTCTGGCGCTGTAACAACTGTTGTAGAAGATAGGTGAGAGAGAGAAGAATTCTTTTCGTTTTCAGAGACAGCCACTATATCAAAATCTATCATCTCACGTGTGTGGAAATTCTATTACCTTTCACTAACTCTCACTGAGTCTATCAGCTATTCAAACCTATTCAGAAGGGACCAAACCTAGTCTTAATTCTCCTATCGAAAATCTACGACAACATACAAGTAGACCAGCCATGTCTCCATACTTCCTCGAAGTAGACCAGCCATGTCTCCATACTTCATACAAGTAGACAAGCCATGTCTCCATACTTCCTACAAGTAGACCAGCCATGTCTCCATACTTCATACAAGCAGACCAGCCATGTCTCCATATTTCATACAAGTAGACCAGCCATGTCTCCATACTTCATACAAGTAGACCAGCCATGTCTCCATACTTCCTACAAGTAGACCAGCCATGTCTCCATACTTCATACAAGTAGACCAGCCATGTCTCCATACTTCCTACAAGTAGACCAGCCATGTCTCCATACTTCCTACAAGTAGACCAGCCATGTCTCCATACTTCATACAAGTAGACCAGCCATGTCTCCATACTTCATATGGAGCACAGTGGAAAATAATAATGATGGTATGGATTATGTCCTCTTGTAATTCCTGGGGGGTCTCTTATGAGACAAAGAGCATGTCGTAAGAGGCGTCTAAGGTGAAGCTCTGCAAAAAGCTGACAACCACACCATGTAAGACAAATTTCTACAGAAACCGTCACTGCTAGATCACATCAGTCGCAAAAAGGGGGCGGGGTGGGAGGTGGGGGGGGGGGAGGGTAAATTCATCGATCACGCAATGCCGGACAAGGGCAAAAAAAGCTAAGGAATTAAGGATTGTTGTTTATCTCTAGTGAAGCGTGAACAATAACTAGAATCAAGCAGGTCATACCAAGTCGCTCTAGCCTGTGCCATATTTTCAAGACCTTCTAACAATAACTAGAATCAAGCAGGTCATACCAAGTCGCTCTAGCCTGGCAGGTCATACCAAGTCGCTCTAGCCTGGCAGGTCATACCAAGTCGCTCTAGCCTGGCAGGTCATACCAAGTCGCTCTATCCTGTGCCATATTTTTCAAGACCTTCTAGCAATAACTAGAATCAAGCAGGTCATACCAAGTCGCTCTAGCCTGTGCCATATTTTCACGACCTTCTAACAATAACTAGAATCAAGCAGGTCATACCAAGTCGCTCTAGCCTGGCAGGTCATACCAAGTCGCTCTAGCCTGGCAGGTCATACCAAGTCGCTCTAGCCTGGCAGGTCATACCAAGTCGCTCTATCCTGTGCCATATTTTCAAGACCTTCTAGCAATAACTAGAATCAAGCAGGTCATACCAAGTCGCTCTAGCCTGTGCCATATTTTCACGACCTTCTAACAATAACTAGAATCAAGCAGGTCATACCAAGTCGCTCTAGCCTGGCAGGTCATACCAAGTCGCTCTAGCCTGGCAGGTCATACCAAGTCGCTCTAGCCTGGCAGGTCATACCAAGTCGCTCTAGCCTGTGCCATATTTTCACGACCTTCTAACAATAACTAGAATCAAGCAGGTCATACCAAGTCGCTCTATCCTGTGCCATATTTTCACGACCTTCTAACAATAACTAGAATCAAGCAGGTTATACCAAGTCGCTCTATCCTTTGCCATATGTTCATGACCTTCTAACAATAACTAGAATCAAGTAGGTCATACCAAGTCGCTCTAGCCTGTGCCATATTTTCAAGACCTTCTAACAATAACAGTCGCTCTATCCTGTGCTATATTTTCACGACCTTCTAACAATAACTAGAATCAAGCAGGTCATAGCAAGTCGCTCTAGCCTGTGCCATATTTTCAAGACCTTCTAACAATAACTAGAATCAAGCAATCATACTAAGTCGCTATAGCCTGTGCCATATTTTCAAAGACCTTCTAACAATAACTAGAATGCTAAGTCACGCTATAGCCTGTGCCATATCAAGACCTTTCAAAGACCTTCGCTATAAGCCTGTGCCAACAATAACTAGAATCAAGCAGGTCATACCAAGTCGCTCTATCCTGTGCCATATTTTCACGACCTTCTAACAATAACTAGAATCAAGCAGGTCATACCACGTCACTCTATCCTGTGCCATATTTTCAAGACCTTCTAACAATAACTAGAATCAAGCAGGTCATACCAAGTCGCTCTATCCTGTGCCATATTTTCAAGACCTTCTAACAATAACTAGAATCAAGCAGGTCATACCAAGTCGCTCTATCCTGTGCCATATTTTCAAGACCTTCTAACAATAACTAGAATCAAGTAGTCATACCAAGTCGCTCTAGCCTGGCAGGTCATACCAAGTCGCTCTAGCCTGACAGGTCATACCAAGTCGCTCTAGCCTGGCAGGTCATACCAAGTCGCTCTAGCCTGTGCCAAGTCACTCTAGCCTGTACCAAGTTGCTCTAGCCTGTGCCAAGTCGCTCTAGCCTGTATCAAGTCGCTCTAGCCTGTACCAAGTCGCTCTAGCCTGTACCAAGTCGCTCTAGCCTGTACCAAGTCGCTCTAGCCTGTATCAAGTCGCTCTAGCCTGTACCAAGTCGCTCTAGCTGGTATCAAGTCGCTCTAGCCTGTACCAAGTCGCTCTAGCCTGTACCAAGTCGCTCTAGTTTGTACCAAGTCGCTCTAGCCTGTACCAAGTTGCTCTAGCCTGTACCAAGTTGCTCTAGCCTGTACCAAGTCGCTCTAGCCTGTACCAAGTTGCTCTAGCCTGTACCAAGTTGCTCTAGCCTGTACCAAGTCGCTCTAGCCTGTACCAAGTTGCTCTAGCCTGTACCAAGTCGCTCTAGCCTGTACCAAGTTGCTCTAGCCTGTACCAAGTCGCTCTAGCCTGTACCAAGTCGCTCTAGCCTGTGCCATATTGTCATGACCTTCTCTTCATTATCACTCTCATATGTCTCCACTTCCCTTCTCTATGTGTTTTTCGATCTCTTCCTACCTCTCCCGCCCTGCGCTTTCTAGAAAAGACTTTTTTCTTCTACTTCGTACACTCTCAGACGTTTACTTGAATGTTGTCAAAGATAGTAACGGTCATTTGTTACCTTTAGCTCCCCAAGGAGCATAGGCCTTCAACAAACACAAGCAAAGTTCTCCTGTCACGTGCCACCATCTATGTCCACGTTCTCATCATCATCATATTCACTTCTGTCTCTAGTTCTCTTCTCCATGTCTTTCTTGGTCTACCTTTACCTCTCTTGCCCGGGGAATTTCAGAACAAGGACTGCCTTGTAATGCTATCAACAGATTTCTCGGTGTGTGTCCTATCCATCGCCATCGTCTTCTTCGCGTCTCTTGTTCCACTTCACTTGTCTGGTTCTTGTCCTCAGTTCCACGTTGGTAACTTTGTCATACCATTTCGATCCTTCTTTTCTAAGCAAGCACCCATTTATGAAAGTCTGTAGCTGTCTGGTTGTTGTTTTTGTTGTTCTCAATGTTTCAGAGCCATACAATAGGACTGACGTGACATTTGAGTTGAAGATTCATATTTTTGTGTTGTACCCGATCTCTCTTGATCTCTATATATTTTCCAATGCAAGGAAAGTTCCTCTTGCTTTTTGTATTCTTATTTTGATATCACTGTCTGTCCCTCCAACTTTGTTTATGTTGCTGTGAAGATATGTGTACGATTCTACATCGTGTAGTGGTGTTTCTTCAAATGCAACCCTGTTATCATTTCCGCATTTATTCTCATTATCTTTGTCTTCTCCCCGTGTATTTTCAGACCTAATTGTTGTGACCTCTCATCGAGTGTGTTCATTTTGTTTTGCATCTGATCACGGTTATGGGACAGAACAGCCAAGTCTTCAGCAAAATCTAGATAATCTAGCTGTTTAGTCAGATTCCACTGGATTCCATTTCTGTTGTGTATTGTCGATGTTTTCATAACCTAGTCTATTGCTGGTAAGAAAAGAAATGCAGACAAGAGGCATCCCTGTCGCGCTCCAGTTCTTATCCCAAACGGTTCTGTAAGTTGTCCTTTATGAAGAACTCTGCATGTCATGTTGTCATAAGTTTTCTTTATTAAATTAATGGCCTTCAGGGGAACTCCAAAATGTCTCATCAATTTCAAGAGTGATTCTATATCTACATTGTCAAATAGCGGTCAGCTTGAAGCCATTTGTATCTCCATAGAGTTTTTCTACGAATGGTACTAGTGGCGTCCATACGTGATGTCTCTGTTGCTCATATGTTGGGCAACTTTGAAGCAGATGTTCAGGAGTCATTTTAACGGTGCCACAGTCACACTCATCGGTAGTTCCTATCTTTAGCTTGTTGAATAGATGAAATCCCAAATCTGATGCGGCCCATGTGGTGTCTGAAGATTATCACTTGTTCTCTTCTGCTGAGCTGGTAATATGCATCATTTTTTGTGTGGCCTGGATGTTTTGCTTCCCATTTGTTCCTGTATCTGCTTCTGATAAAACTTTTTGCCTCTTCGAAAGTTATTCTTGTGTCAGGCTGTGGTAGCTTTCCCCCTTCCTTTGCCAATCTGTCAGCCTCTTCATTGCCGGAATGCTACAATGAGATGGGATCCATTGGATCACAACTCTTTTGAATCGTTGACATAGTTTGTAGAGCACTACTCTTAAGTCATCTATGTCTGCATTATTTTGGCTTCTATCACCAGGTTATCTCAGTACATGTCCTATCTAAAACCAATGTCTTCTTCGCATCTCTTGATCCACTAACACAAAATAGAAGGAATATAACGACATGACAATGTAGAATTGATGGAACAAACTGGATAAATAAATGATGAAACCAGAGATAAGCAAAAGAAGTTAGAGTTGGTTAACATACACATTGTGGACAGCAACTGTTAGCATTACAAGACAGGCCTTCTTCTACAATCCCAGGCGTATAAAAATTAAGAAAATTCAGACTCCGTGAGATATGAACTATAGACATGCGCAGGAAAGATTTTAAAAATCGTGGACAGAACTTTACCAGGATGCTTAGGATAGGAATTCTTGAACAGAATTGAAAGTGTATTCTGCCTGGGGAACTTAAGTGCACAAGATAAGAAGTATAATATGCACATTATATGTATTTATTTGATACCGATAAAATTAACGAATGAAAACGATAGCAGCCTTTACAGTTTGCTGGGAATTTCTATCGCCCAAAAACGTTTGTACATTCACGTTGTCTGTCTGTTTGTTGCTAGAAATAACTCCAGAACTACTGGACTAATTTGGATCAATTTTCTGTTTTGAGACTGGCAAAAATGTGTAAATCAGTTACACAGGTGATCTAAATCCGGTAAGAATCTAAGACTCTTTACCTGTGAACTACGGTTTCAATTTCCAAATCGGATTTTTTTCAAAATGCATCCAGTGGTTTCAGTTTTTGTTTTTTTGTTTTTTTTAAAAATTAAATATCGGTTTATGCGAGTTATTTTTAGAAGTCTATGATTAAACGCAACTTGGAGGCTTCATTGTATGCTTACTACTGTTTGTGCTCTTACTAGAATGCTAGCTGTGTGCGTACAACCGATCATGATGTATCTCTGTTCACAATTTCTCATATTAAATACAGTAAAAGCCGGCTCAGCGCTCAGGAAACATTCTCTGTAAAATGGAGCGCTAAATGAAACAGCGCCCTACGAGGTCATTATAGTAACGCATAAATGGGGGAAAAGACATTCTAATAGGTTATTTTTAAATGGTATATGTAGAATACTGAACATTGAGATAAATAAAAGAAAACTGAAAGCTAACGAGTGTAGCAGAATGAGAGAGGTGGCCTTAGCTGTCGGCGAGAGGCAGTGTGTGAGCGGGAGACTGTGGTAGTGTGCAGTAATAAGACATGGCTGTAATTTATTCAATCTGTCTCTACATCACCGAAATTATAATAAAGAGTTTCTAAAAATATAAAACAAAGAAGAGGGTAGAGAAGTATTAGGAAAGTTAGATGTTAAAGAAAGTGCTGTTTATCAGCTGACTCGCCATCTTACCCGCCTGGCGCTGGTTCTGGCAGAGCTTGAACTTGACAGAGGAGGTAACTGACTGAATGAGAGCGTATGTGTGATCCACTCTGAATATCTACGTAAACGTATGAAAGTTTTATCATAGAGTTGTTCGAACTAGCTAATTTGTTATGGATTTCCAGGCTGTTCTTAAAGAAAAAAATGGCCTTAAACATTAAAGAACGCTATAGCGAACCAGCGCTATACAGAGTAAAGCAAAGCGGAGCATTAGTATAATTATTATTAATTATTTTATATCAGCAAAGTGAACTCCTCTGTTTTAAGTTATGCAAATGCACGTATTTTCTTCTTGTTACTCGTGGGCTCTGGATAGTGGAAGTAAATGTTTCAGTAGATGACAGGACAATTTAAGTATTTAATTAAAAAAAACACATTAATTGGTATGTTGCGGACATGGTAGAAAAATAAAGAAGTAGAAAAATAGACAACTGAAAAGCATCAGATGCGATACGCTTACATGAGACTCGAACTCATGACCACCAAAACGCACCACCGCCCTACTGCGGCAGTGAATTGTGACTAGCAACACTGCAAACTAATCGCCAAAAAAAAAAAAAATAATGCTCCGTATTGTGGCAGATAAAGGGAACGAATAAGGAGAATTATAAATAGGAAGGTTCAGATAGAGTACAAAAAGGGGATGCTCGAACAATAATGCGCATGAAAGGGGTGAACGATAATCCAGTGAAGCACGTTTTCTCAGCAGCAGTCCAGAGGCGTGAGGTAGAGAGTGCAGGTCGCACGTACGCGAATGGCCATGTTGAAGGCAGTACTCAAGAAGTTTAGGTGATGAATATTTCACGGATAAGAAGTAGTTTGGGTAATGATTAACCCGAAATATTGAATAGTGAGAATTCTTGTCTAGAAGGAGAAACGGTGTGAGTTAGATTTTATTCAGAAGGGGAAAAGGTACGTAGAGTGAATTCTAATACATAGACATACAGTAGTCTTATTCTTCAGTGATAAAGGGAAAGTAACAACCCCGGCGAGGTCCGGTTCCATCAATATAACCTGAACACTGAGATGATATGTAACAATAAAGTAGGAAACTGTTAGGAAGAAAGAACAGAAGTAGAGACTATAGCACCTGAGTGATCATTGATGGAAAAAGGTCAGAAGGTGTAGATTCGTTACTGAAAGAGAGTGAGAGAAGGAATAAATATTGAGAAAGAACACACGTTGTATATTCTGTGATGGACCAGATGTGGAGGTCAGAGCAGACAGCAATGATCCTCTCATATGTGTGATAAGAGGTTTAGAAGTTATTAATTATAGGATATCCTGGACAAATAGATGTATCAGAGGATACCAGGATAGTGCCAGATAAGAGACTGGTCTTATAAGAAATACCCCCTTCTCTGAAAAAAGCAAGGGTGTATAGACAATCAAGGTGAGGTCCAGCTATGTAAGTTCCCAGAGTAAAGAATGATGATGATGAGGTTCTCTGGGTCCCTATCTGCTACCTCTTGAGATCTCACCAAGAGTATGTTAACTGTGTGTTGTTATTTGCCAAAGTGTCTAGGGTAATGTATTGTAACAGTTATGAATTTCAAAACAGAACTTTAACTTTAATGAAATTTAAGCAAGACTGTCTGAAAATAGATATATTTACAATTTATTATTCCTGTACCTCAATCTTGTTGGGACAGGAATTCTCAAAAAATCAAGAAAAGGTTATTTACATGCAAAATAAATATTTTTGGAAACTCTGTCCATGTTTGTACAAAAAAAAAGTCACTGGAATGAATATACCCACAGTTCTTGATATTATCACTAATTCTATACTGTAAGGTCTGTTATTTTCATCACTCCCAGGTGGTAGACTTTAATAGGTGAAATTGTGTTTTAGGATGAGGTATCAGTGCCTGTATAAATGACTTATCTGTAAAAGGATTATTGCAGCTGTTGTTTCAATCTTAGGCCTGTACATCAACGTTGTGACTCCTGACTGAAGAATAAGGAGCTAGCTTCAAGGTGTAGCATGAGCACTCACTCCAACACTTCTTCCTTTCAGGCTACTGCAGCAACGAGGTACTTTGTAATACAACACAAGCTGCCCGACAGTAAAGGGCTATAGCACTTAAGCTTTTCAGTACAGACGGCAAAGGCTTGTCCCTCTGTCTCTTGCAATAATGTCAGCTTGGTATGGAAGCTTTTTCGTCAAATGGCGGACTTTACAAGCAGTTGTTAATTTTTATCACACTACACCCAACCAATCGGATGACGAGTCAAAAAAGTTAACTATTTCCTAGGCTATAGAATTTGAGCAGTTTTAAGCGTGTTTGTCTAATCTGACCGAATTTGTTTATTTTATATCATAGTTATTTGTGAACCGATTTTAATTATCAAAAGTGATAATTAAACGGCCCATTATTCTCTATCGTTCTATATAGTTTTCCTTTTGTTATTTCTTTGCATTCAAATGGGGTTAATTTTTTTGTAATTAAATTTGATCTTAACCTGATGTGAAAATAATACTAAATTAAATTTTCTAAGTTAAGATAATTTTTCTATGAGGGAATCTCTATGTGTATATGTTAAGCAATATCAGCGCTATAATTTGAGATATCTCTTTCATTTTAATTATCTTTATTTATCGAGAAATAAATTATTTAAGTTCGGTCAAAAACCCAAAATAGGCATTATTTCCACTTGAACCAAAATTTTTCTTGTCCTTTCAAAAAAGAGGTAACGATTTGATTGGTTGCTAAATTTTACTACGTCCTTCGATAAATATTGGGATGGGTGTGTGAGAGAGGGGGGTGTGGTAACTTTTAACTTGTTTTCTTAGAAAAATTCAAATACTCTTAGTTAAATATTGGCGGTAAATTTGACTAGACCCTCAGACAAATTTCAAATACTGTAGTTATTTATAGATTTTAAATAAGTTTGCTATTACGTTTTAAGCGGGGAATTTGAGCGTATTGTCTACGTATTCACTTCACTACAATATGTAAATAAATAGTGTTTCAAGTATTATGGCGTTATCTCATCGCTTACTGTGTGTGTGACTGTTATAATTATACAGCATATCATTGCTAGCCAAAGAGGAAAAGGGCAAGCAGATGGTGGCCATACACAGAAGAACATTGATACAGCGACCACCGCAGCCACAGTACATATATATTTGTTTAAACAAAAGACTTAGCTATTTGTATATCGTTTATTTACCACTTTACCCCAATAACATGTGTCTGTAACTGTCTTTTTCTTCTTGTTGATGTGATCACTGGCCCAAGACAGTATACATGTTGCTAGATGTGTAGTGCGAGCGTATGATGAATTGAGTGTGGGTGCGTATGAAGGCGCGAATGTGTTTAGGCTCGTATAGATGTAGATCCTGCAACCCATACTCTCACATGCAGTAATCAAGGATGCTTTGACACTGCAGGCATGTTTCAAGACATTTATTGACGGGAACACACATAGTATCAACAGGAACAGTCAGTGTAACAAGGTCATGCTGACCTGACATCGATAGGTATACATTTGGCATTCAAAAAGGTAAACATCAGAATAGACGTGCATGGTCAATAGCAAAGTTCTTCAATAATGACAGTTCGTAGCGTCGCCCTTGGCGTCTCTGACTAAACGCGTCAGATGCCTTAGTCACTTTGACACACAGGTGCAACTTGGCACTCCCCGCCAATTGCACATATCAGGCTGTAGTATAATAGCCGAAAGCACAGGCCTCGTTCTGACGTCGGCCGTGTACTTCTGTTAAATAGGTTATCATCAACCCTGCAGTAATACTTATTGTAGGTAGAAGTTCCGCCAATCTGCGGCTCCCACAATATATCTTCGTCACTGGATTTCTGGACAATATAAGACTAACAGTCTTGGATGGCTACCTCGAGCACAAATATATAAGTTCTGAAATGGCGGATCAGTGAGCTGCTGTTCACCCTAGGTAATCCTTTACATGTTCTGCCACCGAAAAGCGTAATAATGCATAAAGGTCGGTATTACCTGGCAAATGAATCCTCAGAACAACACAAGGAATTCTGTCGTCATCCCGACGCACAGAGATTCACTGGGGAAAACTGCCATAGCAGTTACTTCGAAGATTCTCCCCGAAAAACAATGGACTCTTGGTCCCTTCAGAAAAACAGGACCTTCCGGCTTCCCGGAAGTATATCTCACTCCCGCTTAAAAAACCTTCCCATAGGCCTACGCCGAACTGTCAACCTCTGACCCTAAAGGTCAAACACAATGAATGAATAAACAAGGGAAGACAACCCCTAATCAACCTGACATCGCAGGTAAAGACACAATTATTCTTATGATACAAACATAAGCAAATAACTTGACAGATGACTCCGTCGAAAATGACAGCAACATTACTACCACCCCCCTGTAAAAAAAAAAAATGCAATTTTTTTTTTTTTTTAATATGTTCATGAGCAAGATAGCACCAGTATCACTTCTGTGCTCATGCAAACAATGAACCTAATATCAGGTACAATAGAAGAGGGTACAAATCATCTCCCAACATAGGAGAAAATATTTCCTTTAAGCCAAACAAACTAAGGGATACCATTCAAGAAACCTAAGTTGCTGGCAATACCAATCATATATCAAACATTACTAAATAATATAACCATAGCAATATACAAATGTCAATGCTATTTTAGCAACATATCACTGATGGATGGACAAAATGAAATTTGTTAAATTATCTAAACATCATCCAAATACATTTGTATTACAACATATTATGATATTAAGGACAGACCTAAGTCTGAAAATATATCAGGAAAAACTAGGACACAAGATTTAACTGGAATCATGTGGGCATCTAGACAATATGTCCGCCATCACATTATCCGAACCACGGATAGCTCGCACCGTGAAATGGAAAGGCTGAAGAGCAATAGCATAACGAGTAGATCTCGAGCTCTTCAAATCCTTACTTTGCATAGCCGTAAGAGCTTTTTGGTCGGTTTCCATAAAGAAATGCGCGCCCAGAAGGAACCTTTGTAGCTTAAGAATGGACCAAACCATAGCCAACAATTCACGGTCCAAAACCGAGTAATTCCTTTCTGCCGCATTCAGCTTCCTAGAAATATACATTACAGGATGCAGAGTTCCTGAATATTCCTGCATTAGTGCCGCTCCAATGCCAGTGGAAGAGGCATCACTACGAAGGACAAAAGTCTTATCAATCGTCGGTAGTCTTAAGATAGGATGAGATGAGAACAAATTCTTAACCTGATCCAATGAAGATTGGCATTCTTGGGACCAACGCACCATATTAGGAGAACCTTTTTTCAATAACGTTGAAAGTGGTGCCATAATGGAGGACAGATTCTCAATGAATCTTCCATAGAATTGTATCAATCCCAAGAGACTACGCACTTGCTTTTTTGTCTTCGGAACCGAGATATTTAATATCTTTGAAATGTTTTGGTCCTCTGTCTTCAACAGACCATGACCAACTCGATGACCTAGGAAGGGAAATTTCACTAAACCCAACAAAAGCTTTAGAGGGTTTAGCAGTCAAACTATGCTCACGTAGAGTAGATAGCAATTCCTTCAGACCCACATAGTGTTCTTCCCAAGTATCGCTGAAAAGACAGATGTCGTCTAAATATGCAATGACATCTGCACGATCTGATAGAATTCGTCGCATCATGCGCACGAAAGTCGCTGGGGCGTTCATAAGCCCGAAAGGCATAAAATTCCATTGAAACAGACCCCTAGGTGTCGAAAAAGCAGTGAGAGGTTTGGCGTGTTCCGTCAGTGGGACTTGCCAATAACCTTTCGACAAGTCTAGTTTAGTAAAGAATTTAGCTTTAGAAAGTCTAATAAGTAGATCATCTAATAACGGCATAGGTTCAGCATCGAACTTCGTAACTTGATTTAATTTGCGATAATCAACGCAAAGACGTATGTTATTGTCTTTCTTTCGAACAATAACTATCGACGAAGAATAAGCTGAAGTGGATGGTTCAATTATTTGTAGTTGAATCATTTCATCCAATTCTTTCTCGACTTGTGCTTGAAAATGAATAGGTATTGGGTATGGTCTTACTCTGATCGGATTACGATCAGTAAGTATGATGTCATGTTCTATGACATCTGTGTGTCCAGGAATGTCGGTAAGGACATCCTGATATGATTGTAACGTAGAGGATACTTGACGCTGTTCCTCAAAAGACAAGTTGGAAGAGACTGTAACGTCTCTCCACGATTCCGTTGAAGTAAGTGGAATCGTAGGAAGAGGTAAGTTCACGTCAGAAAAAATAGTTTCCTCATCCTGTATAACAGACAGGGATGAGATGTGACCATGTTGAACTGGAGAGTCGTCCGTCGCCTGGAAAATAGGCTGTAAATAGTCTGGACGTTCAATAAACTCTGTTAGCATATTTATATGGAAGGTTTTATGCCTTCCATCCACATCGACAATATAGTCGACATCAGAAATTTTCGAGACTATAGTGTATGGACCCTTCCAAGAAATGAGAAGTCTATTCTCTCTTGAGGGCAGTAAGACATATGCTTTGTCTCCAGGACAAAGTTGACGTAGGCGTCTTTTCTTGTTAGCAAATCGCCTAGCTTTTTCTTTCGCAAATTCGGAAGATGAAGTTGCTAACCTGCACGATTCGATAATCTTTTCTCTAAGAGCTATAACATATTCATATGACGATTGTGTATCATCGTCAATATTATCGGAAGTTATCAAATCGTGTAACAAGGACATTGGCCCGCGCGGTTGCGCGCCAAAGACAAGTTCGAAAGGAGAAAACCCTGTATGCTCGTTGGGAACCTCTCTATAGGCAAAGAGGACTGCAGGTAAAACCCTGTCCCAATCTTCAGGATGATCCTCCGTTATCTTGCCAAGTAAGTTCTTTAGTGTCCTGTTAAGACGTTCTACCAATCCATTGGACATTGGATGATAAATACTACTGAGAGACCTTTTAATGTCTAGCGTAGCCATTACCTGAGACATAACGTCCGAAATTAACTGAGTGCCGTGATCCGACAGTATTTCTCCGGGGAATCCCAGACGAGAAAAATACGAGCCAAAGAGCATCAGCGATATCGACAGTTGATATGCTCTTCAGAGGAATAGCCTCTGGCCAACGCGTGCACATGTCCACGCAAGTGAGGATAAATTGGTGTCCTCTGGCTGACTTAATTTTGAACGGACCAATGATGTCTATAGCCATTTTCTGAAACGGCCGAATCGGAATATCTGCAGCCTGAATAGGAGCAGCATGTCTCGGACCCCTAGACTTGACCTCTTGACAAATTTTGCAAGATCGGCAATAAATTCGGATGTCTTTATTCACGAATGGCCAAAAGAATGACGCAAGGACTCTAGTTTTAGTTCTGGAAAAACCCATGTGTCCAGCACACTGAGAATCGTGTGCATGCCGAAGAATTAAGGCTCTCATACACTTAGGCACAAGAATTTGCGAATGCATAGACTTGTCCGAGTGTTGTACCATTCGTACCAATATACCATTCTTCATAGTAATATACGATTTGTGATTCGTATTTTGATTGGGATCCCCTTTCTTTGCCAGAAGGAAGTATTTCTTCAAAGAAGGATCCTCTTCTTGACGTTTAACAAACGAGTCATGGGAAATCACCAAGTGCTCGTCTTGGCTATCAACTTCATTACTATTATCAGATGAAGTTGGGGGATTAAGAGCTTGAGCTCTTGTCACCACTGCATTGACCGTTTGAATGTTTCTTTCTTCCCAACTAGCAATTTGTTGCGGGGTGCATTCCTTAACCCCATGAATACGACCGATTATAAGATCCGCAATAGGATTAGGAAGAAGACATGCATGGACATCTCCTGTGAAGAAAGGAGTGTCAATCCTAATAATAGCAGTAGGATAACTTTCCATAGTACCACCAAATGTAACACATTTGATTGTTTTTCCAGTGGCACAGCAAGGATCTATCAGAGACTCCTTAACCCCGACGGTAGTACATCCCGAATCGAAAAGTACTGAGACTAGCCTATCATTTATTAGACCTTTATCTAAGATGAGAGATCCTCTCCCATCATGCGCAACTGTAGCAGGTAGAGCAGGAGAGGGTGACCACAACTTAGCGTAGATACAGTCGATGAATCGAACAATGTTAAGCATTGGGGGCATTCAGTTGCTCTCCCAAAATCGAAAGCACAACCAGTGATAGCCCTAGAGTTACCACTATCATTTACTGTATTACAGGCTCCATCAAACTCTTGTTGCGCAGAGTTTGCCTGTTGGTAAGGTCTTTTCTTGTTAAACCTAGGTCTACCTCGATTATCATTTCCCCTGTAATTATTTTGACTATCATTTCCCCTGTAATTATTTCGACTATCATTTCCCCTGTAATTGTTATCATATTGCCTATTGTAATCATCATTCCGGTTTGAATCCCGGTTTCTAAATTCACCATCGTCATAATCTTGACGTCGAGAATGATTACCTCGAAAATTTGAATTATTATTATTTGGATAGCCTTTGCGAAAGTGTCTCAAATTATTACCACTAAAATTACGAGAACTACCATCTTGTCTCCACTGCATAGACGAAGAACCATCATGTGTTGGATTACTCCGCTTCTGAGTGTAATTTTGATTACTTCCCCTATTCCAATTTTGTTGAGCACCCTGAAATTTTTTTTTGAAATTAGGGCCATATGGTGTTGCCGAAGCAGCTGGCAACCCTTCTTTCACTTTAGAATTGCTAACTGTAGCATGGGGATGTGCTGTGGCATACTGACAACAATATTCCTCCATTTCTTTTAAGTTTTTAGGCTTACGCTCATGAAGGAATGCAAGAAAAGAATCATTAACAGATGACAAAACCTTATCTCGCAATAATAAGTCCATTAGACCTTCATATGTTTTTTTCAATCTGAGACAACTCAACCCATCGTGTAAATGTATTTATGAACGTAATCTTGCCCTGACATCATGGATAAGTTAGTCCTCCTCATGTTCGTCTAAGCATCCATATATGGGAGTTTAATAAACTAAAAAAAAGTAAGGTGGTATCTACCATACGAGTGAACATTAGGGAAGTTTCAGGTATGTGAAGGGTATTTCTTTATAATTGGAGGAGGGATGTTTTTGGTGTATTGAGTGAAGGGGTTAATGGTTGTGGTATGGTTTGGGGGGGGGGGGGGGGGGTGGGTGGGGGGGGGGGGGGTGATGGGTGGGGGGGGGGAGGGGGGGGGGTAAATGGGGGGGGAGGTTTATGGTAGGGGTTAAGGGGGTGAGTGATTACCGTGAAGTATATTGGATAAACAAGAGCAAGAGTATCAGTATATAGAACTATAAAATTATATCAATAATTGTGAGTAATAAGGGATTTGGGGGGATATTATTATTGGTATGTATTAGGGGTAAAATTTTTTATGTATATGGGTTGTGATTGGGAGCCCATGTTTAAATGTTACCAACCGCCACTTAGACCCCACCCTATTAGTGATGTGAGTAGGACCCCACCGCCCCCCTCTTATGATTGGTTGGAGGGTGAATTAGTGGGGTTTATGGTTAGGGGATGGGTATAGGGACCCCCCCCCTATTAGTGGCCCCCACCCCCCCCACCCAACAAACCACCCCCACACCCCGCCCCCCCCTCCCCCCACCCCCCCCCCCCGCCCCCTACATCCCCCAACCCCACACTTCCCCCCCCTCTCCCCCCCACCCTCTCTCCCCCCCCCCCCCCCCTCCCCCCCCCCACAAACAACCAAAGTTGTGTTGAACACAAAAACAAACTCCATACCAAGGGGGGGAGGTTGTACATAGGGTTGGGTATGTGGTGGGTGGTAGAAAGGAAGGGTATGTAGCTTGTAGGGCTGAGACAATAAAAAAAAGATTCAAATACTAGTGGTTTGGTGTTGTTGGATTAGGGGGTAACCAAAAGGGGAGACCCCATGGTTTGTGTACAAATTCTTGGGACCAACGGCAATACATAATAATACTGGTGTATAACGCGAGTAGGTGGTCGAAAAAAACTGGGAGAGAGGGGGGGGATGGGGAGGTTAGGGGTTTGTGAACAGGTTGACCAACAACAGTTTACAAGTGTGTGATATGGGGAGGTTGTGTGTTTTTGGTGGCAAACAATATTGGTAGAAAGTTGATTGTGGTCCAAATGTGGGTTTGTGGGTAGGTATATAGTGCTGGGTGGTATTAAAACCACCAAAAAAAAAAAAAAAAAAAGCCCACCACCCCCCACCCCACAAAAACAAAAAAGCATACCTACAACAACCCCACGTGTGGACACCAGTAGTATATAGTGTTGGGGGGGTTATAACACAAAAAAGGGAGGGGTGGTAGGTAAACACAAAAAAGACCAAAAACCCCAAAACACGTTTATATCATGGTAGAAGGTGAAAAACCAAAAAACTCCACCCACCCCCAGTTGGATGTGTGTGGGTGATGACCAGAAATTGTGTGTGGAAATGTTTGGGTATGTAAGTTTTGTATGATGTTTATGGAAGGTAGAAGATGATGTCCCATGCCCATATATGTTGTTAAATGGGAGAGGGTGGAAAGAAGTTTTTTGGTTTATATTTATTAGATTATTTATGTATTGTGAATTGTACAATTTTTCTCGTCATAAATGAATGTTAGGTGCCCATGCAATGTAGACATCACGGTAGTAGATTCTAGTCTACCTCAGAATAAGTTTAGATTGGGATAGTTGGTGATTAAATGGTTGAATATGTTAGTTGTTGCTACTGTATGTTTTTGTCAAGGATATGAGGGCTGGAGACTAGGGGTAGGAGTGATGGTGTTATGGGTATTGGGTAGTTTTTAATGGTTGATTGTTGGTGAAAATGAGGAGGGTTTAAGGGGGTGTTGGGTTTTTTTTAGTGAAGGAGATAAACGGGAGGTAGATGTAGTAGTGTTTGGTTATGGGTGGGGGTGTGAGAGGAGGGTAAGTTTTTGACCGGGAGGTTATAAAAGTTGGATTAAGTTAACTAGGAAAATGGTTGTGATCAATAGATGGGGAATGTGGTAATTAATGTTTATTTGGGGGGGTATTGGGTTTTGGGTTAAGACTGGTTAGACCATAAGTGGAGTGATTTTTGGGGGCGGGTTTTTTGGAGTTGGTGGGTGTTTAGGAGGGTGGTTTGATGATGGCAAAGGGGAATTTGGGGGGGGGATGGGTATTGTTAATGGGGTAGTGGGTAGATGGGATATAAAGGGGGTTTTGGAATGTTTTATTTGGGTAGGTGGTGAGGGTGTATAGTGCGGGAATAGGGGGGAGGGGGGAGGTAGGTGGGGGAGTGGATGGGTATTTGTGAGATATTATTTGGGTAGGTGGAGGTGAGGTAGGTTGTAAAGAAGGTGATGAGGCATGTGGTGAGGTATATGAGTGCTACTGGTTGTGGTTAAGTGGTAATGGGGAATGTGTTTTTAAGTCTTGGCAGTTGGATTGATTGGTTATAGTGGGTCCCCAAAGTGTATTGGCTGGTTGGGATGTTGGATTCAAGTATGTGTGGTTGGATTGTAGAACATTTTGGGGGGTTTATTGAGTTGTGGGTAGATATTTGGGGGTATGATTGAATAGAGGGAATTAGATCTATTAGATTTTGAATTGGGGTTGTATTTTAATGGGAGTGTAGATTTAGTATTAGTTAATGAAAGTTAAGAGGGGGATTTAATTGTGGTGGGTGATGTTGAATTATTGTAAAGGCGAGGAATGTTTGTTGTATTGTTTGGGGAGGTTAGACATTATTTGAATTGTGGGGGGGGCGGGAATGGAGAGGGTTAGGTTTGAGTGAAATGGGTTTTGCTGAGAGGTTGATTTTGGAAGGGTGGATTGGGGTTTTGGGAGAGGATGGATATGTATTTAGAGGGTCTTGTCGTGATGTTACTATAGTTGTTACCCAGGTTGTATTTGATATGTGTAAGAGTCGGGGGGGAATGTTGTATTGGATTTTTGTGGGTATAACGGTATTGTTATTGGGGTAATATGAGGTTTGTTTGGGGATTTTGGTATTACCATGTATTGGGGAAGGATTGGGGTAAGTATTTGAATATTTTATTTGAAGTTAATATGAAAGGATATAATTGAATGGAAGTTTTGGGATGAAGTTTATTAGAGTTGGATGTTATTTGATTGTTGTTTGGGGGAAAGATTAGATGTGGGTTTTTGTAAATTGTGGGGGTTAATGGTTAGGATTGGGATTGTTGTATCTTACATAGGATGGTTGTGGGGTGTCACAAAGGGGGGGAGTTCATGTAAGTGGGTGAAGTTAAGAATTGCTTTGTGGGAACTGGTAAGTGGGCGTGTTTGGAAGGGGGAAGGTAGGGGTAAGTTTTTTTTATGTAATGGGGGGGGGAGTTATTGGGTTGTGAGTTGTGCTTTTGAGGGGGTTGGGTTTTTAGTGTCGCTTATGTTGGTGAATTTGGTGTTTAAAAACGGGTTTGTTACTTATTGGTATTGTAATGAATGTTCCTATTTGCCTTATGGGGTAGGGTTAAATGTTTGGTTTAGTACTGTTTTAGGTTTTTTGATGTTGAATGGGGACATTTTAGATTTTGATGTAGGGTGAGTTGTATTGCAGGTATGAATAGTATTTAGGATCCTTTTATTTAACATGGTTGATGTATTGTCTTGTTATAATTGGTTGGGATGTATGGGTGAAATTTTATGGCAGGCAGATTGGTCTGTTTGTTGGGGTTATATTGTTCATGTATGTTATCGGTATGGGATGGGGTACAAGCGTTCATAAAAAAATGGTAGTTGGAGTTTAGAGTGGGCGTTAGCCGGTGGTCGAGTTTGTTTTAATTAATAGGGGTTTTTGCTAGGTATAGATTGTGGTTTAGGGTTTTGGTGGGTACGGTGGTTTTTATATTGTGTTGATGGTGGTAATGTTGTGGGTTGGGATGTTGTATGGGAGGGACCAGTTGTGGTTGAAAGTTCTTAGGTCTGTAATACTTGTTTGAAAAGTAGGTAAGTGAGTTTTGTGGAGTAAATTTTTGTTATTATTTAGAATTTAGTTAATAGGATGATAGGTTGTTTGATTTTGATTCCACTCATCTTTTGGAATGATGTTATTGATGGTATGTTTATTTATGTTGTTATTAAATGAGTTACGAGTTGGGGTGTTTTATGTTTGTTTTTAGTTGGCTATTTTAGGGGTTTTTGAGAGTGGGTTAATAGGTGGGTAGGGATTGTTATTGTACAATAGTATATGTAGAGTGTTGGGTGGTTGGTGGGATGGTTTAGTTTTTTATTTGGAATGGATAATGTTGTATTTAGGTTGTTGTGTGTTTTGGACGTTTGAGGGTTCAAATTTGGGTTGGTTGGGTGGTTTGGTTTTTGATAGAAGTATGTGATTTTTGTTAGGGGTGGAATTGGAGGGTTTGTTGTGGTTTTGGGTGGGGTTTGGTTATGTTTTTGATTTGCTTGTAGTTTAGGATGTTATTTGTTGGGGTTAATTGGGAGAAATTGGTGTGGGGATTAAGGGTTTGTTGGGTTGTTTTGTGTGGGGGTGTTGGGTGTGGGGTATGCAGGGACAGTGGGTTTTATGTTTGGGTTTTGTATGTGGTAGGTGATTGGTTTGAAAAGTCATAATAGTTGTATGTTGAAGGGTAGGTTGGTGGTCTAGGAAGATTGTTATGATTGTGTGAGTGGGAGTGAGATTTGTTGTTGGGTATTTGGTTGGGTGGGTGTTGAAATGGGGAATCAGATATTGTTGCATTTATTGAGTTTAGTCTTGAAGACATTTGTTGGAGTTGGTTTATAAGTTTAATTGGACTGTAGGTAGGAATTATGACGGGGGTTGGTGTTGAGGGTTTATTTGTGTTGTCTATTTGGTATTTTTATATTTGGAAGTAATGTGAAAGGTATTACCAAAGGATTAGACATAAAGTGAAATAAGTTTGAGGGTGGTTTGTGGGTTAGAGTGGTAAGGTTTTAACTTGTGGTGAAAGTGGTGGGTACAAATATATGGGTAAAAGTTGGAGTGGGGTGTTTTGGTGAGTTTTAAATGGTGAAAGTGAAAAAAGTACATGATTGTTAAAGTTTGTTATTGGTGGGAGAGAATGGTTGGATGGTTTGTTTTTTGCCATTAGGTGGTTTTTGCTGTTCCAACAATTTTTGTTTTGGTTGTTTTTAGTATGGCTGGGTCTTATTGTGTGTTTGGATTGTGCCCGGGGTTTTTCAAGGGAATGGTGTTGTATGTTTTGGGTGTTATTTGTGTTTGGGTAGGAATGGGAAGGCAGGTGTGTGTTGGTTTTTTTTGGGTGTTATTTTGGTTGTGTTGGGTAGTTTTGGATTTATATCAGATGTGGGATTGATTATTAGGGATGTAGAAGAATTAGGGTATAAATCGATGGTGAGGATAAGTTCTGGGGAGGTGAGTTTAGAGTTTGGTAATATACGGCAATTTTTCAATTATGTAGAAGTGAGTTTTTGGATGTTTGGGTATGGGGTTGTAAAAGTTTATGGAAAAGGGGGATGATTATTGTATGTTTTTGGTAGGTCAATAGTATGTTTGAATTCATTGGATGGTTTGTTTGAATTAGTGCATGTGGTTTTTTTTGTGTTGATGGCTTTGTAGATTCTGTTAATAAAATTTTATTTGGGGGTGTATGTGGTGATTTTTAGGTTTGTGGAATTGTTTTTTTTTATTTTGAGGTAGGGGTTATAGTTTTTATCCTATGTTGTGTTATCGAAAGGGTGTTATGTTAATTGGGATTGGGGGGTTTTGATTGTAAATTAATCCCGGTTGTAAATGTTTTTATTAGTTTTGTGTGGAAAGGGACCTCCTGGATGAGTTGTGGGGTGTAGTTTTTTTGTGTTATTTTGTTTTTTTGGAAAGGGTTTTTGTGGGTATTTTTAGTTTTGGGTGTATAAGGGGTTTGAAAGCATGTGGAAAAGGGTTTTGGCTAAGTTGAGGGTAGTTTGAATGTGTTATGGGGAGTTTTTGTTTTGTGGAGTTTAGGTACTTAGTTGGTTTGCATTAGGATTATGGATGGTGGTACTACAGACAAGTGGGGGTTTTATTAGAGATTTTCTGGTAATTAGTTTTTGTGTAACTTATTTTATTGTGGGGGGAGAGGAGTGGAAGTTCGTGGCTGTTTTTGTTAGTAGACTTTTATTTTTGTATTATTTTGTTCTCTTAATATTTATGGGGTAATGGGCAAGATTTTATTGTTGGATTAGATAATTGATAGGTTTAGTTTGTTTTTGAAATTGAGGTTAAGAATAATACTTTTGTATTTATTTTGGGGTTTGGATTAATGAAAATTGTGGGTGTTATGGTTGTTGATATGGGTAGGGTTATATTGGATGTGGTAATGATCAGTGTAAGGATTTTTTTCTGTGGGTTGCCGTCAAGGGTGCGTCTTGTTAATAAAGTGGATAGTTGAAGATTTTAGTGTATAGGATTATGAGGGTTTGTTTTGTTGTTTCCTTTTTTGTAGAGTTTTTTATGTGTTTTGATAGGTTAATTTTTTTGTTTTTAGGGGGGTTTGATGGCATGGATGATATTGGGGTATGGGTGGTGTAATAAGTTGTGTTTGGATTGAGGGAGTTTTGGGTTGTTGTTTTTGAAATCTTGATAGTGTTTGTTGGGAGGTGTTTTTAGTTAGGGAATAGTGGGATAGGAGGGGGTATTGAAGATTGAGTGTGAAGTTAGGGATGGTGTAGGATTATTGAGGAAGGGGGTTTTTTTGTTTGGGAGTTTTGGTTTATTTCAGTTGGGAAGGGTATTGTGGAAGGGGGAGTTTTGTGAGGTTAGGTGTTAGTTGGGCTGGGAAGGGGTTGGGCGTTTCGAGAAGGGAAGTTTGTATCCTAGGAGTTTTATTGAATAAGTTAAAAGTTAATGTATAGGCAGGTTGTTTTTGATAAGTATTGGGGGGTATTTTGTTTTTTGGTGGGGTGTTTATAGGTGGGGGGGTTATGTTGGTGGTGTGATGGGGGGTGGGGTGTTTTGTTGTTGGGGTTTATTGTTGTGTGGGGTTTTGGTGGGGTATATTGATGGGGGTGTGGATTATTGGTGGGGTGGATTGTTTTTGGAGTTTGGGTGGGGTAAGTAAATTTTTATTGGGGGTAATTGGGTTGTAGTTGGTGTTAATGGAGTAGGGGTTTGAGCAAAGGGTTAGTAGGAGTTTAGGGGGGTGTTTTTTGTGGTTGGGGTGGGTGTGATGGTTTGGGTTTGTGTGTTATGGTTGGGGGGGGGGGTTGGGGGGTTGATTGGGGGTTTGATTTTTTTTAGGGGTGGGGGGTTGTTGGGTGGTGGTTTTGTTTTTTGTTTTTGGTGGTTGGTGGTTTTTTTTTTTGTTAGGGGGTGGGGTTTTTGTTGGTTTTTGTGGTGTGGGGGTTTTGGGTGTGGTGTTTTGGGGGGTTGTTTGGTTTGTGATTTGCATACGATGGTTTTTATTGACCGCGTTTATAGTTTATTGTTGTTAATGATTAGTGCAGGGAAGGGACAGATTTAGGGGGGGTTATTGTAAATTTGGGTTGTCTAGGAGAGTGGTACGCAGGTGGTAATTGGAGCATCTATTGCAATAAATTTTGGATTTTAAATTGGAGGACCCCGCCGTAATGGTTTAACGATTGGTGTAAAGGGTGGTGCCAATAATATGGTGCGAAAAATTGGGACCTTTGAGGGGTAACCATTTTGGGTTATGGCAATGATAAAAAAGGGACTCGGTGTGGGGGGGGAATTACCCTGTATAGCTGGAATTTTTGCCAAAAATAACACCCCAACAAAAATGTAAAATAATAAGGTTCGACTTAGAAAGTGGGATTTGAGCCCGGGTAAAACTCCAAAAGGTAAAAGGGCCCCATTGGTGTTAAGCAATACAAATTTAAAATCCCCGAGTTTTTGGGAAACAAGTGTTGTGATTTTTTAGCCTTTTTATGTTCTATACGAGTGGACTCTGTAAGCAATTAACTATAATATAGTAAACATTACTCAAAGGGATAATTCTTATTAAAGTTTAGGAAAAAGTTGTTGTTATTCCAGGTGTGGCTCGTCTTGATAATATTGGCTATGTATGTTTGGAGTGTAGGATTTATGGTTTTGTGTGCCTGGGATTGGTAGCTTGCATAAGTTAGAAGTTTATGTGTACTGAGATTATAACATACAAGCCTGGGTGGTGGTTAAGGATTCTCAATTAAAGTATTACTTAAATGCATGGATTTGGGCTTTTTACGACCCACTTATTCGGTTTACTGATTGCAATGAACAAAAGTTAATGTTGGAAAACATAGACATGGGATTATGGTATAGATCTCGAGAGTATGTCACCGCCTGTGAAAAATGGTACTTATGAGGATCGTGAGTTCTCATTGAGGCGCGATCGAGTTGGTCAGAATACAGTTGGGACTAATGTTTTGCTAGTTGGACAGAGGAGGGGAGGGGGACAGTATTGAGAGTTGGATATGGATGGGGTAAGGAAGTATGAGAGATTGAGGTAATAGAAGGAAAGGGTTATTAAGGGTGGAAAGAAAAAAGAAAGAATTCAGTGGGAGCCGTGGAATGTATTTGAGAATTGGGTTATTTGCTGTAGGTTAACGATTGCTGTGTCAGTATTGGTGGTTAATCGTGGAACCTGTGGGCTGTGGGATAGTTCTGCGGACTATAGGTGTTATCACGTAACGGAAGTTAATGTCTTCGTGGAGCCGGGGGGGTGGGGTAATTTATGGCAGTTTATTGCCTGTGCTCCACTATCGGGTATAACCAGTAATCTAATATTGACCCATTTTCCGGGGTTAGCGGATTGACGGGCGGGGTTCAGGAATGGGGTGGTGGTTGATGTGGGACCATAATGGTTATAATTACGGTCTGGTGCAATTGGGTATAAGTGGTGAGAGTGGCATAGGTTTGATTACTGATTGGTGATGGTGGGTTGTGGTTGGGGGTAATTATTGGTTGTTTGTAAGGTGGATTTTGGAAGGTGATAGGTACGTGGTCGGGGGTTAAAGGGGGTTGGATAGTGGTGTTTGTGGTTGGGGGTATTGAGGGTAATACTATGAGTTATTGGTATTTGATAGGGCGACTATAGAAAAGGATAGCCGGTTCCAATGGGGTAATATTGTAAGCCTTACTTGCTTACATTTTTAATCACTGTTTTTTTCTGGAATTTGGTGATTGAATATTGATCTAGCTCGTACATTGTATTACCGGACCGCAAGATCGTTTATATTTATTTACATGGTCCCTAATATACCAGACTGGCCTTATGTCTAGGTTAAACGGGGCGACCCTCGACAAAGCGAGGCAGAACTATTTAAAAAAAAAAAACAGCCAACACTTGTATCTTTCTTTCATCTATTGCTTATCCACAGTAAAAAGGAAATGTACTAAATGACCATATAATCTAACAGTACAAGTACAATGCTTACTTCACTAGTAAACAGTCAAGAAATGGCAGCAAATGGTGTTTAAGATGTGCGATTTCTGCCTCCATTTTTCTTGTTTTCAATTTCTTCCTCTCAATTTCCTTCCACTGAGTATGTAAGCCCGTCAACACACACACACACATACATACACATGCACACTTGGAAAAAAACATACTTCTATAAACGGAACCTACATGCCTGAAGTGATGTTTGATCGCTTTCGAAGGAAACAGCAGTTGTCAAATGATGTCATTCTTTATCCTCGCTTGGATTTGGATTGCCTCCCTCGGTCAGCGTCGTGTCGTTCTCGCTGGCTTGGTAAAGACATACCTAGAAAATTATAAGATAATATTCCGCGAAAAATCCCACTGATACAGTCAAGCATCACATTTACACAATGAAGCCTCCCATTTATGACTCATTACTGGTGTCTGACCAGGCGCCGCTGTTGTAACGTGGTGAGCTTTTCATTTGTGTTTGTTGACGGTAACTGTCACTCGACACAGCCATCCATTTTGTCCTGGGCTGTCCGTTGTTCTTGCCCTCATTCCATGTGTGTTTATACACCTGTGAGACTGTATTCAGATACCTAGGCACGTTAATAACATCAGAAGGAAGGTGAATCTCGTGTCAGAGGTGAAGGGTAGAACTGCCAAGGCAAAAACCATCGTTCTATAAAGATAAAGTAAGGTAGTCCCATGGCAGAAACTACCATTGGGGATTTAAGTGTTAGAGACTTCACTATACTAGGTCTAGTATTGAGAAGTGGGGTGACTAGTTCTATTTCTTGTTGCCTTTTCCTTCCCTAACTCAAGAGCAGAGCTAAGTACCTATTTAGAGCTGGGAAGGCTGGAGCGTAACGCCATCGTGTTTTGAGCCCGACATCTTTGCCATGAGAAGCCAGTACTCGATCTACTCCGTTCCATACAATGAAAGTATTTAATGCAACAATAAGTCTTGACAGAGACAAGTAAGAAAGGGACTTCTTAAGTGATACATAGAGCTAGTCCTGGCATATGGAAGGCAGCCATGGACAAACAATAAACAAATAAGAATATCCGTGGAGGGCACAGAGATGTGGTTGTAGAGAATATTAATAATTCTGTTCTGGACAGTTTTAAAAGAGGCCAGGGCACAAATAAATCGTAATACTTATATTATAAGACAGCAGTCCACTGTCTGTGGGCATTTGAGGAGGAGAAGAAAATTGGAACATATTTGTAGCGTAGCAAATGTTGCGTAAGTATTATATGTGTTGATAAATGTTCTGTGGAGGATGTCGCATTTGCCACACAACGTGGAGGGTGTTGTAATTCATCTGCTCCTCTCAAGGTATGATAATCCTGGCCTTTGCGGAGTAGTGTGCCACCCTCAGACACCAGGGATGATGAGGCGTAGTAACTTGGTGTCTGTAGTCTGGTTTAAGTGTGATGTAGATGTGTATACAGACAGTGAGCATTACGAACAAGGCAATCCACACAATGACGTCACGTTAACTCACGATGTGAAAAGTCAATGATGCTTGCAACAGCTAGTGACGGTTTTGTATAATTTATTATAAACGCCACAATGACGAAGTGTGTAGACATAAACAAGCAGGTACATCATAGGTACGATCAAACAGTCATTATTACATATGTAGACAATTCAACTGGCACAGCAGACAGCATCAAAATAATGTGCATCATCTGCCTTTTAGGATATCGTAAACCCGCTGTACATGTAGTCAGGTAGTAAACTTCCCCTTTCCATAAGAGCTAGAAGATATCAACTAGGAGATTAAAGATGGTCTCCTCGATTTGACCTCAACAAGACAGGCATGTCTTTTGAGCGCCACATTATCGTCCTCTATTGTTCAGCAAACAGCAAAGGTATCAAACCTAGATCCATCAACAAAGTTCAGGAAGCAAATAGTCCGTAGGACAGGCATCAATCGATGCGTGACAATCTAAGTGGATCGTGAGCTGAGCAAACTAGTCATATCGTAGACTTAAGAATTTTTTTTTTTTTTTTTTTTCCTTAACCAGCGGCACTTGGGCTTTCAGCCCCTTCGGCCCAATGACATGTCATTGCGAGGCTGGGGAACCTGAGGACTTTCCTTCCAACCCGGTCAGGAGCTTCGCTCCTTCCCATCCACAGAGGGTTTATCACAGGAGCCGTTGAGGCTATAAGGCAGGCTAAGCAAAAGTCAACATCACAAGATGGCGATAAAGTTACTCAGCCAAAAAAGGGATTTAATTACCTGTTCATAAGGAATTAAATGAATAATCACATATGCCTCCAGGCATTAGGAATAACACAGAGATATATCATCTCAAGATAGGAACAACAATCATGAGGACTCCTTCCTGAATAAACTAAGCGAAGACTAGCACATAGCTACGTCTCGCCTTCACAGCTTCTCAGCACAGACTGACCTGGGCGGAAATCGTTTTACCAACGCCACAAAAAGGGACATGCGCAGAACACGCGAATCGAATACAACTCAGGCCAATTTACGAAACGAAGAATGTTCTACGATGTTCGACTTAAGACCTATTACCTTAAAAGGAAATGAATCTTGAAACATTGCGATTGCCAACTGTTTTCAAAGAACTGACGATCTGAGCGCTCCATATATGGTCGTGACTCAAAATCGTTCACACAGCTATCGGCAACCCTAGCTATCAAGATAAGACAACTTCTTAACGATAGCTATCAAGATTAGACGACTGTAGAAATAAAAGTGACTACAATTTCATGAGTTCCTTCCCATGCATTAAAAAATGAATCTAGTCAGAATGCATGGTCAGAATAAGTTGCGACAAGTTTTTAGCAGCAACATTACCGCCACCTCCCGATAAAAAAAAATGTGCAACATTTTTTTTTTTTAAAATATCCAAGAATAAAACCAAAAAACGGTTTAACAACGCACGAATTATGCGGGGATAAGTAAATGCACTGCCTAATATGAGGCTAAATTGACACATAAAGTGTCTGGTGAGAATATTTCTCAACAGATAAAAAATCTGATTTAAAAAATATATCGGGGAGGTGCCACCAACACACACTACGCTTGCATGAAAATACAATATAAATATGCAAGGTCATATCATTATAATCAAATAGCAGTGTCATAATCTAATACCGCTTAGAATGGATGTACACATCTGATATTGAATGTTAAATATTACATTATCTAAATGTTTAATATTACCATTACACAATGAAATTAAATATAAATGACGATCCAGGACACATCTCCTGTCGTTCCAAAGAAACTGTACAATGTGGAACTCTCTATGTTTGACAATAGAAAGGTAGCTTCTCAGATCAACAATAAGGTGCTGAGAAAAAACAAACAATATAATTCTATTTAATAGCCATTAAGTTTCATACTATACAATACATTATTATTAATAATTGTGGCCTTTGGAACTTTTGGCCCTTATATTAACTACTCAGTCTTCTTCTTATATTAAAGATGGGAACAGAAGAAGATGATAACAAAGCACAATAGTATGTGTTCACCTAAAGTGAGGACAGATGTGCTAATGTATTGTAGTAATATAGGTGTGTTATGGCTCTGTCGTATATCTAGAAATAGAACAGAAGTATTAGTTGGAATCATGTGGGCATCTAGACAGAATGTCAGCCATCACATTATCCGACCCACGGATAGCTCGTACCGTGAAGTGAAAAGGTTGAAGAGCAATAGCATATCGAGTGGATCTCGAACTCTTCAAGTTCTTAGTCTGAATAGCTGTAAGAGCTTTCTGATCAGTTTCTAGAATGAAATGTGCGCCCAGGAGGAATCTTTGTAGTTTGAGAATAGACCAAACCATAGCTAACAATTCACGGTCTAAAACCGAGTAGTTCCTCTCTGCCGCATTTAGTTTTCTAGAAATGTACATGACAGGATGCAGAGTTTCAGCATATTCCTGCATAAGTGCTGCTCCGATCCCAGTGGATGAAGCATCACTTAGAAGAACAAAAGTTCTATCAAGAGTAGGTAATCTTAGGATGGGAGAAGAAAATATACTTTTAATCTGGTCTAAGGAAGATTGACATTCCTGAGACCAACGAATCAGATTAGGTGACCCTTTCTTCAACAACGTTGACAGAGGTGCCATTATCGAAGATAGATTCGGAATAAATCTCCCATAGAATTGGATTAACCCCAAGAGACTCCGGACTTGTTTCTTCGTTTTAGGTACAGAGATGTTCAATATTTTCGAAGTATTGTGGTCTTCTGTCTTCAAGAGACCATGACCAACACGATGACCCAAGAAAGAAATTTCACCAAAATCAATATAAGCTTTAGAAGGTTTTGCTGTCAGATTATACTCACGTAGAGTAGACAGTAGGTCATATAAACCCAGATAGTGATCTTCCCAAGAATCACTGAAGAGACAGATATCATCTAAGTAAGCGATGACATCCGAACGATGAGAAAGTATTCGACGCATCATGCGAACGAAAGTAGCAGGGGCGTTCATAAGACCGAAAGGCATTACATTCCATTGAAATAAACCCCTAGGTGTAGAGAAAGCAGTCAGAGGTTTGGCATGATCTGCTAAAGGCACTTGCCAATAACCTTTTGACAAGTCAAGTTTAGTGAAGAATCTAGAATTAGAAAGTCTACTAAGTAGATCCTCTAGTAAAGGCATAGGTTCAGCATCGAACTTTGTGACTTGATTTAATTTGCGATAATCAACGCAAATTCGTATGTTCTTATCTTTCTTCCGAACAATAACCATGGAAGAAGAATATGGAGAAGTCGATGGTTCAATTATGTTTAATTGGATCATTTCATCCAATTCCTTTTCCACTTGTGACTGAAAGTGTATAGGGATAGGATACGGCCTAACCCTAATAGGATTACTGTCGGTAAGAATTATGTCATGTTCTATGACATTCGTGTGACCAGGGATGTCGGTTAGAACATCCTTAAATGTCTGTAACATCGACGAGACTTGACGATGTTCATCAACAGAAAGATTAGGAGAAATGGACACATCTTTCCAAGATTCCATAGAATGTAGTGGAACCACTGGAAGAGGGAGATCGACATCAGAAAAAACAGATTCCTCATCCTGTATGACAGACAGGGATGAGTAATGACCATGAGGTACCGAAGATTCGTCCGTTGCCTGAAAAATAGGCAGCAAATAGTCTGGACGCTCATGAAATTCCGTCAGCATGTTGATATGGAAAGTCTTATGCTTTCCATCTATATCGACCACATAGTCAACATCGGAAATTCGTGAGACTATTGCATATGGACCTTTCCATGCAATCAGAAGTCTATTTTCCCTACTGGGGAGTAGGACGAATGCTTTGTCACCTGGACAAAGTTGTCGTAGACATCTGTTCTTGTTAGCAAACTGCCTTGCTTTTTCTTTAGCAATTTCTGACGAAGCAGTCGCTAGTTTGCATGCCTCAATGATCTTTTGCCTCAGAGCAATGACATACTCATATGAAGATTGAGTGTCATCACTAATATCATCGGCAGTGATGAGATCGTGTAATAAAGACATAGGGCCGCGCGGACGCGCGCCAAAGACAAGTTCAAAGGGAGAAAATCCTGTGTGCTCATTTGGGACCTCTCTATAGGCAAAGAGAGCCGCAGGTAAAACCCTGTCCCAATCTTGAGGATGGTCTTCAGTTATCTTAAAAAGTAAAGTCTTGAGCGTTCTATTCAGACGCTCAACTAACCCATTAGACATAGGATGATAGATGCTACTGAGAGATCTTTTAATGTGTAAGGTAGACATTACTTGAGACATAGTATCAGATATGAGTTGAGTGCCATGGTCTGACAGTATTTCTCTGGGGAACCCCAAGCGAGAAAATATCAGCCAAAGAGCATCTGCGATATCTGTAGTAGATATGCTCTTTAGAGGGATAGCCTCTGGCCAACGTGTGCACATATCGACACATGTAAGAATAAACTGATGTCCTCTGGCCGACTTTATCTTAAAAGGGCCAATAATATCTATGGCCATTTTCTGAAATGGCCGAATAGGGATGTCAGCAGCCTGGATAGGCGCAGCATGTCGTGGTCCTCTAGATTTGACCTCCTGACATACCTGACATGATCGGCAGTATATACGGATGTCCTTGTTAACAAAGGGCCAAAAGAAAGCCGCAAGGACTCTCGACTTTGTACGGGAAAATCCCATGTGTCCAGCACATTGCGAGTCATGAGCATGCTGCAATATTTGCACTCTCATACTCTTGGGAACAAGAATTTGCGAATGTGCTGACGTAGCCGAGTCTTGTACCATACGTACAAGTACGCCGTTTTTCATTTCTATCCAAGATTTTCTTTGTGTATCCTTATTTGGATCACCTTTCTTCGCAAGAATGAAGAATTTCTTTAGCGTAGGATCTTCTTCTTGTAATTTTATGAACGAGTCACGAGAAATAACCAAGGTACTATCTTGGCTATGAACTTCATTATCATTATTCAACGAAGTTTGCGGTGTTTGTAGAGCTTGTGCTCTTGTAACCACTGCATTGGTAGCTTGCATATTATCATCTTCCCAAGCAGCAATCTGCTGTGGGGTACATTCCCTAACTCCGTGGATACGACCAATAATAAGGTCCGCAATAGGATTAGGTAAGAGACAGGCATGCACATCTCCCGTAAAGAAAGGAGTGGCAATGTGAATTATAGCAGTAGGATATTTCTCTAGAGTGCCGCCAAATGTGACACATTTGATAACCCTTCCTGTCGCACAGGATGGATCTACAAGCGATTGTCTAACACCAATAGTGGTGCATCCGGAATCGAAAAGTAGTGAGACCGGAGTATTATTAACAAGACCCTTATGTAGGATTAGAGAACCTCTCCCGTCATGTGCAACCGAAGCAGGAAGAGCGGGGAGAGGGTGACCACAACTCAAAGTCGATATTGTAGTCGGTTCGAACAAAGTACTGCATTGGGGGCACTTGTTTGCTCTCCCAAAGTCAAATGAAGAACAAGTGACAGTGTCAGAGTTTTTATTATCAGAAACCTGATTACAGGCTCCCTGAGATTCTTGTTGAACCGAGTTAGCCTGCTGATATCTCTTTTTTTTTGTATTGAGATCTACCGCGACTACTATTACCTCTGAAGTTATCACTGTTGTTATTGTCTCTATTATAACTGTTATCATGTTTCGAACCACAGTTTCCATGATTATTATCATGTCCACATTGATGTGAACATCTATTTGTTTGGTTTTGAGGTCTACGCGAGGAAAAGCCTCTACTACCATATCCTCTTCTGAAATGCCTAAAATTATTAGGTTGGAAGTAACGAGGACTGTCAGCTCGTCTCCAATTCTTCGACGAAGAATCACCCTGAAATTGATTTCCATAATTTTGACCGTAACTACGGTTACTTTTCTTATCAAAATTTTGTTGGAATCTATTACTAGAGTTTTGACCATAAGGTGCTGCCGAAGCAACTGGCAGACCTTCTTTTACTTTAGAGTTACCAATGGTTACGTGGGGATGCGCAGTTATATATTGGCTACAGAAATCTTCCATTTCTTTTATTGTTTTAGGTTTACGTTCATGAAGGAAAGCAAGGAACGACTCGTTGACAGAAGACATGACTTTGTCTCTAAGTATTAAGTCCATAAGTCCTTCATAAGTTTTTTCTGTCTTAGACAGCTCCACCCAACGTAAAAAAGTAAGACGTGTCTTTGATATGAATTCAGAGAATTGCACACCAGTTTCTGGTAACATATTTTTAAATTGAAGACGATAGCCGTCTTCGTCAAGTTGGTATTTTTTTAACAACATAGCCCTGACAACCTCATAGTTGTTCTTGTCAGGCTCATCTACCATACTTAACATACTTAAAGCATCACCTCTAAGTATTTTGGACAAATGATAAACCTGCAATGATTTATCTATGTTATGTACTTTACATGAAGTTTCAAATCTGTCCAAATAGAATGTTATATCGTCGATGGAAGCATTGAATGGTGGTAGGTTAAGTTTGAAAGTGCTTGCATTAGTCTTATCTGAGACCTTATTTGCATCATTAGCATTACCCATGTTCATCACCTTTAATTTCTCAATTTCCAAAGCTAAGATTTTTTCTTCATGCTCCATTTTTGCTTTTCTCTCTTCAGACTCTCTTTCAAGTCTTTTATTTTCAGCCTCAAGTCTTTTCTCTTCAGCTTTTGTTTCTGCTTCTCTTTGTAACTTTTTTTCTTCAGCCTCTTTTTCAAGTCTTTTATTTTCAGCCTCTTTTTCAAGTCTTTTATTTTCAGCCTCTATTTCAAATCTTTTATTTTCAGACTCAATTTGTAGTCTCTTCTCTTTTTTGTTTTTCCATTTCCATTTGGAATCTTTTTTCATCCACCTGCATCTGCAGTTTCTTTTGTTCAGCTTCCATTGCTTTATCATATTGAGCAGTTGCAAATTCTTCTAACTTATCACCAGTCTTCCCAAGCAATTTACCCTGCTCAATAAAGTGCTCAAATGTAGCCATGATGAGTAATAATATGAGTCCACAACCTGAAATAATTAATTATCTTATTTCAAATTTAATTATAACAAGTCTTAAATGAAGCACTTGTTTACTCACAACACTATATTATTATCCCAATCTCTGTGGGAAACAAGTCTTATATCAAAGAACTTGTGTATATACCTTTTTGAAATATCATCAATCAACTCTTGATCATAGGTGCACTTCCCATTCAATAGTGCACAATACTATTCATCATTTATTAATCATCAGTGTAGTAGTAATGCATAAGCATAACCCACTATTAAATGTGAATTAACTACTATAAGTGTAACCAATGACTATGTAAACACAATCACAATGTAAACAATAACAATGTAAACATTACACTGTAAACAATACAATGTAAACAATACAATGTAAACAATAACAAAGATTTAGCAACAATACGAAAACATTCGTAGAAATCAACAAAAAAATAAAGCGAAAATTAAAGAAATATCACAAAAAATGTGATGATATCTACGAGAAGATAACACAAATACAAGACACCACAGTGTATAAACAAAAATGTTGTATGAAACTAAACTATAGTAAAGAGGAGGCTAGCAAGTACAAACAAATCAAACAGAACTAAAGAATGCAGAAAAATAACGAAAACAATACTAACACATGGCATCACAACTAACAAAAAAATTAGCAACAGAAGTCGCTTTGCAAATTCCAGTATCGGAAATTGCACACCCTACAGAAAACGCTCACAATAGATGACCTCTATGACGTGGTATAATCTAAGGGAGACTCCGCCCAACCGAAAACCCGCAGAAACATAAACATATAAATATAAATATACAAATAACACATAAACATATAACATGTAAACAAAAGAATGAGATGAAACACAGAAGACTCAGTAGAAGTATAAGGGCACAGTTCACAAACAAACAGGCCACTTAACTTATTGGTATCCAAACGTCAGCCACAGCAGAAAAAACAGATGACAATCAGCGTCCTAAGGAATGAAGATCCAACGATGATGGTACATCTGGACTGCTTCAACTGCCATGACGATGGTACTTGAGCTTCTAAACAGTACAGGTAGTGTAACTAACGGCACTTGACCTTCTTATTCAATCGTTAATTGCTTGAATCGGTACTTTGCCTTCTTATTCAATCGGCACTTGACCTTCACAAACGACAGCAACACGTTTCAACTGGCAATGTATGACTCAACGCCGGGTACTGCCATAACTCTGTATGTAGATGTCTTGAAAAAATCGCTGTATGTTGATTTCTGGAACAATGCAGTTTGTTGAATTCTTGTTGAATGAAGTGGGTAAGGGACCCCGAGTATGCTGGTACCAGAACAAACCAGCTTATGGCCACCAAATGTAGCGTAGCAAATGTTGCGTAAGTATTATATGTGTTGATAAATGTTCTGTGGAGGATGTCGCATTTGCCACACAACGTTGAGGGTGTTGTAATTCATCTGCTCCTCTCAAGGTATGATAATCCTGGCCTTTGCGGAGTAGTGTGCCACCCTCAGACACCAGGGATGATGAGGCGTAGTAACTTGGTGTCTGTAGTCTGGTTTAAGTGTGATGTAGATGTGTATACAGACAGTGAGCATTACGAACAAGGCAATCCACACAATGACGTCACGTTAACTCACGATGTGAAAAGTCAATGATGCTTGCAACAGCTAGTGACGGTTTTGTATAATTTATTATAAACGCCACAATGACGAAGTGTGTAGACATAAACAAGCAGGTACATCATAGGTACGATCAAACAGTCATTATTACATATGTAGACAATTCAACTGGCACAGCAGACAGCATCAAAATAATGTGCATCATCTGCCTCTGCCTTTTAGGATATCGTAAACCCGCTGTACATGTAGTCAGGTAGTAAACTTCCCCCTTTCCATAAGAGCTAGAAGATATCAACTAGGAGATTAAAGATGGTCTCCTCGATTTGACCTCAACAAGACAGGCATGTCTTTTGAGCGCCACATTATCGTCCTCTATTGTTCAGCAAACAGCAAAGGTATCAAACCTAGATCCATCAACAAAGTTCAGGAAGCAAATAGTCCGTAGGACAGGCATCAATCGATGCGTGACAATCTAAGTGGATCGTGAGCTGAGCAAACTAGTCATATCGTAGACTTTAGAATAAGGCAGGCTAAGCAAAAGTCAACATCACAAGATGGCGATAAAGTTACTCAGCCAAAAAAGGGATTTAATTACCTGTTCATAAGGAATTAAATGAATAATCACATATGCCTCCAGGCATTAGGAATAACACAGAGATATATCATCTCAAGATAGGAACAACAATCATGAGGACTCCTTCCTGAATAAACTAAGCGAAGACTAGCACATAGCTACGTCTCGCCTTCACAGCTTCTCAGCACAGACTGACCTGGGCGGAAATCGTTTTACCAACGCCACAAAAAGGGACATGCGCAGAACACGCGAATCGAATACAACTCAGGCCAATTTACGAAACGAAGAATGTTCTACGATGTTCGACTTAAGACCTATTACCTTAAAAGGAAATGAATCTTGAAACATTGCGATTGCCAACTGTTTTTCAAAGAACTGACGATCTGAGCGCTCCATATATGGTCGTGACTCAAAATCGTTCACACAGCTATCGGCAACTTCTTAACGATAGCTATCAAGATTAGACGACTGTAGAAATAAAAGTGACTACAATTTCATGAGTTCCTTCCCATGCATTAAAAAATGAATCTAGTCAGAATGCATGGTCAGAATAAGTTGCGACAAGTTTTTAGCAGCAACAATATTGTGACAACAGGAAAGATAACAGTGACAAGATATAGAGGACGGCATAGAGAGAAGACAATGGACGTTTAACATCGTGGCACGGACAGGTCAACCACAGAAATGATAAACGGCACTGGAGACGACACCCCTTTGTGGAAAGACGTCATCACCTACGCCAGCAGATATGCTACTTGAAGAAGACGTGGATACTGGTTGCTCGGGATACGTCCTCATTAGTCACCCACTTTAACGTACTACGTCATTCTCAGTACAATCTTTCTTGTGTGTCCTTCTATACCTGGCGTAACCCCATTGTTCCTCCCCGGGTCTTTGTCATGTTATATTACCTACCTTAATTTGTCATGTTATATTACCTACCTTACTTTGTCATGTTATGTTACCTACCTTACTTTGTCATGTTATATTACCTACCTTACTTTGTCATGTTATATTACCTACCTTACTTTGTCATGTTATATTACCTACCTTACTTTGTCATGTTATATTACCTACCTTACTTTGTCATGTTATATTACCTACCTTACTTTGTCATGTTATATTACCTACCTTACTTTGTCATGTTATATTACCTACCTTACTTTGTCATGTTATATTACCTACCTTACTTTGTCATGTTATATTACCTACCTTACTTTGTCATGTTATATTACCTACCTTACTTTGTCATGTTATATTACCTACCTTACTTTGTCATGTTATATTACCTACCTTACTTTGTCATGTTATATTACCTACCTTACTTTGTCATGTTATATTACCTACCTTACAAAAGGCAACAGGAGCTTTTTTATTATTTACGTGTTTACTATCTTTCTTTGTAGCACGCCCTTACAACCATCTACCATATACATGGAGCTGTTGGTTATATCAGGACGCGTTTCATTTATCGTAATATTTTCTTGTTATTTATTTTATGCTCTGTGCTGTATTATTTCTATCTAAGAGGAAATTTCGTTGCATCTTGAAATATATGAAGATCAACAGAAATTAAGTTCAACGTAAAATCTATCTATCTATCTATCTATCTATCTATCTATCTATCTATCTATCTATCTATCTATCTATCTATCTATCTATCTATCTATCTATCTATCTATCTATCTATCTATCTATCTATCTATCTATCTATCTATCTATCTATCTATCTATCTATCTATCTATCTATCTATCTATCTATCTATCTATCTATCTATCTATCTATCTATCTATCTGTCTGTCTGTCTGTCTGTCTGTCTGTCTGTCTGTCTGTCTGCCTACCTGTCAGTGTCTGTCTGTCTCTCTCTCTTTCTCTCTCTCTCCCCCCCTCTCTCTCTCTCTCTCCAGTGTTCCTCGGGGTTCTATTCTCTGCCCTCTACTTTTTTCCATTTACATAAATGACTTTCTACTACACATCAAGCACTCATCCTGCGACCTATTTGCCGATGACTGTACCATTTATACTAGTGATAAAAGTTGCAACACGCTAGAAATATTATTACAAAGCGACACAGACAATCTTATTAAATGGAGCAATGAAAACTGCATGCAAATAAATATCATTAAAACAAAATGTATGATAATATCAACTAGACAAAAATTACAAAACTCACTGAAAACAACACTTCGGTTCTACATTTGAACCTCTTTAATTGAAAATGTAAATGAAAATAAAACACTAGGACTCATAATTGACCAACATTTAAGTTGGAATTCGCATGTACAAGCACTGACCAAACAAACGGCACAAAAAGTTTACCAGTTAGCTAAAATCAAACATTTCCTAGATGAGGAGACATGAAAAAATGTTATATACATCCCAAATACAAACACATCTAGACTATTGTTCCACAATTTGGGATGGCTGCACCATGTCCAACACTAAAAGACTCTATTCATTACAAAAACGGGCAGTGCGCCTAATTTCAGACAAAAACCTCGCACAGTGTGTAGACCCATATACATATCTTAACATATTACCAATAAGAAAGCGCCTTCACTTCAACAAAGCCAAATCTATTCACAAAATCTTATCACAGAATGCTCCAACGTATCTGTGGCATATTTTCAAATATAGCGGAAGACGCAGTCAACGCTTAAATAAATTACACATGCCCAAGCCTAGGCTCGACTTATTCAAGAAAAGTTTAGCTTTTTCTGCTGCTCATCTGTGGAATAATCTTCCACACGACTTAAAAAACACGCTTAGTCCATATTCATTCAATCACAGACTTTTCAAATACATCATGAGAGCAGATTATATGCCACCCTAATTTAGTTATATTCTTTAATAATTACATAACATCGTATGTATATTTTAAAGATAATTTTGTCCTGTTTATTATTAATTATGACAAGGTACTGTAAATCTGTGTAACTGTTATTGTACTGTTATATTGTTGGGATTTTATTGTATTTTATTTTATTATTTTATAATTTAAGTAATATTTAAGATGCTTGTGAGAATAAATGGATTCAGTATGTGTCGCGAGGAGTTTTGAGGAGATAGGACAGCTTGAATGGAATGGAAGAATAAAGATAATAATGTCTTATTGATAGCTTCCGAGTTTGAAGAAACTGCCTCTCCTCGGGAAATAGTGTACTAGAAATTTACTTAAAAGAGAATTCTGGTACCTAAACAGGATATTTTCTGGACGATAAATTCTTCCTCAGGGATCCTACAAAAGGACTGTGTAAAGCACACAAGGTTGAGAAAGAGATTTGGTGTCCAGCCACAATTAAAATATCCCGACCCAATAGAAGTTAATTGTATTATGGCTGAGCCCCAGGGTGTAGATTTATATTTAAAACAAAAATACAGCCCAAATAAAGTTAACAAGAAAAATAACAACAGACTCTGTTATGTAAAGTTGAATAAAAGGGTATAAATATGAAAAAAAGTTTAGCTCTACTGTTTTTATAAAAAAAAACAACTAGTGTGGTCATCACGTGGACCAGAGATCTTTTCTATGGTAGTGTTGCTGGTAGGTGTTAATACTCATCTCCTCAAGGACTGTAGTAGCTGCGGAGATGATTTGTGTTCGGACTCTCTTGGTGTTGTATGCTCCAGCACCTTGGTCTCATAACAGTTAATGGGTTCAGAGGGTGTCAGAGTTTGCTTCCCTGGACTCAGTGCACATCACAGATAAGGATGGGGTAAGTCACCTCTGCTGAATACCTCTTCGGCTTATGGGATGTGTGGTATGGTTACTGGGTGATAGGATATGGTTGGGTATGATAACCTACTTGATAGGGTATGGTGGGTAAGGGTAATCTTTGGTACCATGGACTCGTACCCTGGACCTGGTTTAGGTATCTGGTAACCGCAACCTGGTTTTGTACTTTGCAACCGCAACCTGGGTTTGTACTTTGTAACCGCAACTTGGGTTAGTACTGTGTAACCGCAACCTGGGTGGACTGGAAACAATTGAAGTACCGTTAGTGGTTTTCAAGAGCAATCATCTCCCAAGTCTGATGGCCGGTAAGCGTCCATCAGAAAGTAAATTAACACAAGGTTAACTACCATTCTGTAACAGTGTGTGATCTATTATTTATGAAATACTCCTTCTTAACTGACATTATAGCATATCTTGAGTTCTCAGTCTCTATCTGGCTGTCTGCTTATTTACAGCAGTGGTTTTCCCCATGTGGGCAATGAGTTTCACAAACTGTGAGGTAGGGGCTGGGGTCATCAAATGGTTGAGAACCACTGGTTCACCTAGTGCCCATAGACCAGTATTTTAATTCTGGGGTCACTGTCAACAATGGTTTGAGAACCACCGGGTAATAATTTCCTATGCTGCTTTAACTTGGTGGGTTGTCATTGCTGCCACGGTCTGAGAACCAATGATTTACATTCTTAATACTGGAGCAGTAAATCATGTGGAGGGTAGTCATGGTCTCAAGGCTTGAGAACTGCTGACTTACATTTTGTCAGTCAAAGTGGTAAATTCATTAAATAGCTAAATAATTGCAAACATTCTTAAAGTCCTGGTTCCTGTAGAAAATAACATTCATGTAACTGATAATAAAATAGTTCTTCAATCATCAAACATGGTATGTGCATAAGATTGCATTAAATACATATAAAGAACATTCCATGATGCAAAAGTTAATGTCCCATATTTCACAAAGGGAGGAGAAGTGATTGAGAACACTTGTATCAAGTTTGTAGTCTTGACAGAGAACACAGAAGCCTTATAAGAAATAGAAAATAGAAGAACCACTAATACACTTATATTTTGCTTGGGTCAATATGCAAATCTCAAAGTCAATAATATACATCAATTATTTTAACCCTGTCTTATTTCTGCCAGGCTGTGAGATAAAGATCAGGAGTTAATTAGGTCTAGGACCTCAGCAAACTCATACATTAGTTTGATGGATCTGTAAAGATGCAAATAACCATTATTGTCACTGAAAATGGAAATGCATTTAAACTTTAACAAAAAGTTACTGCAATAGCAAGTGTTGATAAACATATGATTATTCATAAAATCAGCAGTATTAGTTAGATCTACTTACTTCGCTCAACTGAATTCACTAAGGATATTTGCAACAATTAATTTGCCCACTTTGGGCCCATATACGCTTCTACTTCGAGCGATGGTTAGCGTTCTAATGCTTGAAATTCCCTCCCAATTCCAGGATGAAGTTCCCGGGCAGGGGTGGGCTGTGGCATTGTAGCAAATACATCTTGGTCACAGGGATATCAAGTATCTTCAATTTTAACTGGCCCTAGCATCCACCGTTGCCGGCTGTTTTACATGCGTCCAGCTCGTGAACAAACAAAAGACGGTCGACTTCCTGTTCGTAGCCTGTTTTTCACCTTTCAAGTAGAATGACTTTCGCTGGCGAAGTGAATACTTTATTACCTTTCGGCCGTGAGAATCAGCTAGTGAAGACTGTTAAAGAGAGAGAGAGAGACTCTTTCATTATAAGAATGAAAAAGTCAACTGAAGGGAAAAAGTTTTCAATCTAACGATAGAGATTTTTAGAGGAATAAAATAATAGACAGAAGAAAAAGTCGGTGAGAGTCGTTTCACGACATTATGGAAGACGAGAGAAAGGAAGGGCAGAATGTTAGACGGGCCTGCGTGCCCAATTCTAAACCCTTTGAAAATAAAGTTCGTTCGTTCTATCTCTATCTATCTATCTATCTATCTATCTATCTATCTATCTATCTATCTATCTATCTATCTATCTATCTATCTATCTATCTATCTATCTATCTATCTATCTATCTATCTATCTATCTATCTATCTATCTATCTATCTATCTATCTATCTATCTATCTATCTATCTATCTATCTATCTATCTATCTATCTATCCATCCATCCATCCCTCCGTCCGTATGTATATGTTTGCATCCCTGTAACATTTCAGCGCTACCAGTTTATTTGGTGCATCATTATGCTTCCAGGTCCAGCAGCTAGACAGTAAACATAACTCTTAATAACTTACATTGATATCAATATCGCTTTAACTTAAGAGGAGTAAGATAATAGAAAAAATAGCTTATTCGTACCTATTCTTTGCTATCAATGTCAAACATTCTCAAGCTTCAAATTAATCATCACTAACTAATTTACAGGTAAGGAAAGACAGCATCTGTGACATGAATTGTGCCAGAAAAAACTGCAGACGTTAGGAGAAAGGCTAAAAAGAAAAAAACTTAGATTTCATGAAGTTGGCTGGAAGAGAATAAGAAAACAAATCGTATTTGTTTGAGCACCTAGTCAAAATAAAATTAACATCAGCTGCTGGTACAAATGTGTCCTAAAAGAAATAGGATTAACGGTGTTAAACGGAATCTTGAAGTCTAGAAATTTTATTACGTCTTAAAAAAAAAACGCAAATTGCCCCTCCAGATAACGCTTTAAGACTAAGTGTGAAATGGGCCAGTAACAGACAGTACTCAGCCTATAATATTGTCTGATTTAGTCTATAGTCATATACAGATTCAAAAATAGGATGACTACTTCCTAAGGCATGTCGTAAAAACGAATAATATGGGGTTGTGCGTGAGGCTGACAACCTGATCATGTAACATGAACTACTACAGAAACCATTACTGTAACATGAACTACTACAGAAACCATTACTGTAACATGAACTACTACAGAAACCATTACTGTAACATGAACTACTACAGAAACCATTACTGTAACATGAACTACTACAGAAACCATTACTGTAACATGAACTACTACAGAAACCATTACTGTAACATGAACTACTACAGAAACCATTACTGTAACATGAACTACTACAGAAACCATTACTGTAACATGAACTACTACAGAAACCATTACTGTAACATGAACTACTACAGAAACCATTACTGTAACATGAACTACTACAGAAACCATTACTGTAACATATTTTACTTTGGCACAGTATTCCTCAAGAGGTCCATGTGCAGTCGTGGTTCCATATCCTACAAGGAGCAAAATGGAAGGCGATGATGGTGATGATGATGATGGCGATGATGATGATGACGATGATGATGATATACTGATTAAATATTGTAAATTTTTGTATTAACATGTACCAGTGTGTTCTTATAAAAGCCAGGCTTACAGTCAACTGCTCCAGGATTATTTATTTCCAAGTATCAGTCTGAGTACCAACGGGCTGATCACCCGTTTGCCAGTCACTTTGATTACGGAAACAACGACAAATGGATTGATTTGTCATTGCCCTAAAGACGCCATTAGGCGTAATGGGAACAACGGCAAAGAAAATCTATTCGCTGTTGCCCTTAAGACGCCACTAGGCGTAATGGCCACTGACTGCTTTGCCGGTCGTTGGCTAAGGACGGAAGAAGAAGAAGAATCAGTCTGAGTATTAACTCGTATAACGCGATAACTGACAAATAATAACATATATGTTATAACTGATAAAAGTCTATAACATTCTTGCATTTATTTCCTGGTATTTATAGGGTGTACCTCTGTTTTAATGAGAGATTTATTAGTTATTCTTGCATACCTGTTCTTTCTGACTTGACTCTGGTGCATTCATTTCTGACATATATTCCATAGTTACGCCGTTTTTAATGTGTTATTATGTTGTTTAACTTGCATGTTAACATTCGGTTAAATAATATATCAATCATTTCCTTTCTCTTTTCACGTCCTATGGTTCATGGGGCCCCGACTGTAGCTGGCCCTAAGGAAGTCCTGCACTAAAGCATTCATGATGTCTTTAATGTGTGGTTTCCGTAACCATTTTTTTAAAGCAATGAGGTTGCTTACATCACATACAACCTCATATAGTCACCTCTTTCGATATAACTGAGGGAGTAGTAATCGTATTCTTTCATTGCCTCTCCCAGAGATACCCTGAACTATACGGGGCTAAGTAAAATATATATTGTAATTCGATTCTTTCATTTTGTCGGTAATGCCCTTAAGTAATAGATATTTCAAAGTCAGTGGCATTTTCATATCAAACAGATATTTCACACTGAGTGGCGTCTTCACATTTGACAGATATTCCGCAGATAGTGGGGTCTCTATCCTTCTTCTCCTCGTAGTATTTTCTGTCGCTTACTTAGGAGCACGAGGTCAACATTGCAGTCAGCATTGTAGTCAGCATTGTAGTCAACATTGTAGGCAACATTGCAGTCAACATTGTATTCAGCATTGCAGTCAACATCGCAGTCAACATTGCAGTAGGCATTGCAGTCAACAATGCAATCAACACTGCAGTCGGTATTGTAGTCAACGTTGCAGTCAGCATTGCAGTCAACATTTTAGTCAATGGTGTAGTCAAAATTGTAGGCAACATTGTAGTCAACATTGCAGGCAACATTGCAGTCAACAATGTAGTCAACATTGCAGTCAACAATGTAGTCAACATTGCAGTCAACAATGCAGTCAACATTGCAGTCAACATTTTAGTCAATGTTGTAGTCAAAATTGAAGGCAACATTGTAGTCAACATTGCAGTCAACATTGTAGTCAACATTGCAGTCAACATTGTAGTCAACGTTGCAGTCAACATTGCAATTAGCCCCCTAAACCCTTCAAAATCTGTTGCTTGTTGTTGTTGTTTTGAAGCGGTGATGGGTGGAGAACGGGCACTTAACATCTGACCGTTATTGCCTCTTCTCGTTCCATCTTGGTCTACCCTGTTCAACCTGAAAATTGGTTATAATTGGGGTATTTAGTGTCATTTTATTTACTAATTTTGTATTCATTTTAAATAACTATTGTCTTTTGCAGTTGCTGGTTTTAATTTATATTAGTATTTGTCATTTTATTTACTAATTTTGTATTAAATTTAAATAACTATTGTCCTTTGCTGGTGGTTTTAATTTGTATTAGTATTTGTTCTTTTTGGGTTAGTGTTTTTTTTTATACCTCGTTGTCTTTCCTTGTCCTATGAGTAGTTAGTAAGTTTGCTAATTTTTCTGTTTTTTTTATTTTTTATTAATGATTTGTTGGTTTTTGTTGCTTAATTTCTATTTGGTTGAATGTCTTTCTGAAGTATTATTTTTATTATTATTACCAATATTGTCACTGTTATTAACCTTATACATATATATATATATATATATATATATATATATATATATATATATATATATATATATATATATATATATATATATATATATATATATATATATATATATATATATATATATATATATATATATATATATATATATATATATATATATATATATACCAACGGGCTGATCACCCGTTTGCCAGTCACTTCGATTACGGAAACAACAGCAGATTTGTTGATTTGCCATTGCCCTAAAGACGCCAATAGGCGTGATGGGAAACAGTGGCAAAGAAAACCTATCTGCTGTTGCCCTAAGACGCCACTAGGCGAAATGGCCACTGACTGCTTTGACGGTCGGTGGCTAAGGACGGAAGAAGAAGAAGATATATATATACGAGGGACGGTCAAAAAGTAATGCCTCGTAATTTTTAATTTCATTCAATAGGCAAGAAAACAGATAAAATTCACATTGAAATGTAGCCCCAAGTCTGAACTTCAAAAATTTATTTCTCAATGTAGTCTCCGTTATTTGTTACAGTTTTTGTCCATCTTCTCACAAGGGCATGTATCCCCGCGCGGTAAAAATGTGTGTCCTTTTTCCTAAACCACTGGCGTACGACGCGTTTAAGGGTCTCGGTGTCCTCAAAGTGATGTCCGCAAAGATCTTCTTTCAGTGGTCCGAACAGATGGAAGTCAGAAGGTGCAAGATCGGGACTGTAAGGGGGATGTGGTAATAATGTCCAGCCAAATTCTGCAATCGCATCAATGATGCGGTGTGTGGCGTGGCATTATCGTGCAACAGTAGTGCAGTTCTCTGATCTTTTAATGGGTAAAGTCGTCGAAGACGACCTCTAAGCTTCTTCAAAGTTTCAATGTAACGTTCTGCATTCACCGTGTTTCCCTGTTCCAAGAAGTCGAGAAGAATCACACCCTTCTCATCCCAAAACACGGAGGCCATAACTTTCCCTACAGATGGTGAACTTTTGAACTTCTTTCTTGTCGGCGATGTTGTGTCTGTCTGTCAAAATTCTGGGTACCCACGGTGCACAAACTTTTGAATAACCCAGGTCTTTAATGATGTTCTAGACACTGCCTTTACTAATGGACAACATGGAAGAAAGTTCCTCCAGTGTTACCCGACGGTCACCACGAATGATGCCATCAACTCGATTCATGTTGTGTGGAGTCACTGCGGTAGACGGACGGCCAGTCCGCTTTGCGTCAGCCATTGAGGATTGACCGACTTCAGCTTCATCACAACGATGTACCCAATGTCGGACAGTGCTATCATCCACTGTTGAATCTCCATAAACATTCTTCAAACGTTCGTGGATGCGAATTGGGGTCTCGCCTTCAGCATTGAGGAATTCTATGACATAACGTTGTTTTAACCGAACGTCTTTGGCAGCCATTTTTAAACTGTTACAGTGGTGCCACCTGTTACTGAAACAGGTTGGTAATGCTATACAGTGCAGAAGAGTGTTTGAGGAATCCTGCTAAATTTATAAATTGCACACCGATGCAGTATTTACATACATAAAAAATAGGAGGCATTACTTTTTGACCTTCCCTCGTATATATATATATATATATATATATATATATATATATATATATATATATATATATATATATATATATATATATATATATATATATATATATATATATATATATATATATATATATATATATATATATATATATATTATCGTAGAGATGATAGAGAGATTTACGGGAATGTTTTTCTCCCAGTGTATTTGTCATACAAAGCCTTGGATTGCACGGGTTTATTGTTGTACTGCATTTTTGTTCAAAGCCTTGGATTTACTATGCTGGCTTGTTTATGTATAGAACTGAGTATTCAAAACCTTGGAGTAGGTCAGCTCAAGTTATGTTATTATGAACCGTGATGTATGCGGTCCCGGTTAACGGATATTTGGATTTATTCATCCGATGCTGTATGTTTATGCAGTGAACTATTCATGCTATGATGTCTACGTCACTGTGTCGATAATAAACTGTATATAACGTTACCAGTCGTTTCAACATTCCCTGACTCTTACGTTTACTGTGGTGTGTGGTTCAAGTCTGTGTTGGTATGCCAGAACCCTTTGCAATCGCATATGTTGACAGTCACTCACTCACACACCGGTCGGCCATCCGTAAGCCCGACCTAAGCTGATCATTATTCATCAGAATATATATTAACTTTGTCTTCCTGTGCCACAAAGAAATAGACTGGTAACATAAAGTGGTCGCCAGTAATATGGGGTTTTCGATACCAACTACACAAGGATATTATCTAACAAGTTCAACAATATCCCCAAGAACAGCCACCAACCTAAAGTACAGAAGTTTGTTGTGATGTCAAGTTCAACAGAATTTACAGTGTTGACAGTGCTAGTTTTTGAGTGCAAGCTGTTCAAGTAAACGTCATCCTATGTCAAGGACCTGGGAAGCTAGGAGATCCAGTAGCCATCAACGTTGGACTGTATTTCATACCCGATGTCCATCATTACTGTTGTTACGGAAGCTGGGAGTTTTTCCTTTTGAAGATAAGTGGTCTTTTTTGTTTGTAAACTGTACCACTGTTCTGTGTTATCGAGCCTTCCTCAGAGCTTAGTCTATTTATTCTATATCGTGTTCCGTGTTATATGTTCTATGTTCCATCTATACAAATTTTTTCTTTATACACGGTGTTGTTATTGGTCTGGTCATTCCATTCGCAGTGTCATTGCATTCTTTGCAATATTTTTTCTTTAGTTTGCTTTCTTGTTTAGTTGATTCTGCGAACGTAGTCATTTGTGGTTTATATTTTGTCTTCGTCACTCTTGTTTACGTTGTCTATTTCTCTCATGGTCAGATAATATTATGATGCATATTTTGTAAGTAATTAATGACATTGTTAATAGGTTTAAAAGTAATTATACAAGTTCTTAAGCAAGGACGTGCCACCCACTGAGTTGGGATAAAGTGAGCTTCTCCAGTATACCTACATAAGTTACCTATCTCATAAAATTAGACAAAATGTCTACTTTAGACTACTTTATTAAACAAGGGAAATTCCTTGGTATGACTACTGAGGAAGTAAAAGAATTCGCACGTGTCGAATATGACAAAGCTTAGAAATTCGAAGAGAGGAAACTTCAAATGGAAATTGAAAAACAAAAAATGGAAGATGAAAGTGTAAAAGTCTGTTTGTTCGTGATGTAAAAGTCTGTGGTAGTGCGGGATGTTAAACTTTGGTAGAGTGGGCGTGTCGTTTTATCACCTGAACAGTACAATGTTGTGGTGTATCTAGGTCACCAGCGTGAGGCGCTGCCAGGGTGTAATGAAGACACTCACACAAACAGCTTACATGTTTTCAGGCGTGTAGTACTTGTAATATGATGTGGGATGATGTGGTAAGTGTGGGTGTAGACGAATGCGTTTAGGCTCTTGGACAGCTGCACACTGAACCCACTCACCCACATGCAGAAGTCAGTGAAGGTAGGTAATGCTGCTGACGTTTCACAATATTTATTCTACGACGTACGATAGTATGGACGACACAGTCAATGGCACAAGAATCATGGACATTATATGATGGTAATGATGGTTAACACTTTGCATCAACTCAGATATATGGTGCCAACAATAATGGCCTGTCAATCTACGTTCTGCTTTCATATACTGAAGTTCTGGTACCCTGACAGAACCCGTCAGGTACCCCTTTGCAAATATACCGCACGGGAAAGGCGGTTTCAATTGCCTAACAAAAGGCTGTGACTTCTTCTGGCATCACATGCCAGGCACTTCTTCTCATGAAGAATAAAGGCCGTAACAACGGGCCTCTATGGCGACAGCATCAGGCCGCAAGTAGCAGGCCTCAAATATAAGGTAACCTTAGTGTTTTATCTTTCCGTGTACAGATTCCTGCCAATCCTACCGCTTGCATAGCGGGTTACTCAAGTAAATAACTTTCTCTGGGCTTCTAATGTTCAAAAGACAACTTGGTCTTGGTTCCCGTATCAAGCACCAATAATGGGGCTCTATATAACATATCAGCTGTGAGCTCTGTTCAACATGTCGCTTTAAGGTAATCAAATGTACTTCTCTAACCTAGGCATACGAGAAAATCAAAAATGACTCTATTACCTTGTTTCAGAACCCTATAAAACACTAAACACAACACTGCCATTCCTGGCATACAGAATTAACTAGGGGAAGGAAAGATGACATCTCAGTCATACAATGAACTTCCAAATCCCCGAAAAGATGGCAAGGAAAAATCTTCGGACCTCTGTCCGATCACAACGCCCAGGGTACACTGCTAAAAACGGAAGTCTCCCGGTCTTTGCGCCAAAGCCTGCGCATGTGCAAACAAGCACAGACCTGAGCGAAACTAACATAGAGACCAGGGCGTTTCCTCAAGCGAGAGGCAAAGCCGCTCCGTATATGGTCTTGTGAATAGTGACTTAAGACGTGACAACAATTCAAGGCCTTCCCCGCCACAGGTCAACATAAGACAAGGGGAAGTTAACCACAAATCAAACCTGTCACTAATGTAAATAACCAGTTCTCTATCTTAGACCACCAAAAGAATTAAATAGGTTGATGTCTTTAACATATATGCCAAATAGACAGCAACAGAAAGACAGAAAATGGAGGCTGAAGATAGAAAATTGCAGATGCAGGCAGAAGAGAGAAAATTTCAGATGGAAACTGAAAAACAGAAATTAGAGGCTGAAGAAAGAAAAATTCAACAGCAAATGCAAATGCAAATGGAAGAGAGGAAACTTCAGATGCAAGCTGAACAAAATACGAGGCTGCATGAGGAAAAGGTGTTGTCTATAGAGCGGGAGAGATTAAAGGTGATGAATAATGTTAATACACAAAATCCTACAGACACTCAAACTACTTCTCATAAGACAAATACTTATTCTTATAAGCTCAGTTTGCCTGCTTTTAAGCCTACCTCTGACGAAATTTTAACTAAATAGATTTGAACTTACATGTGAATCTCAGAAGATAGACAAGTCGGAATATTGTGCTCGACTTATGCAACTACTTTCGGGTGAAGCTATGAATGTTGTAAGTAGGTTGGAGGGGCCCGACAAAAAAAACTATGATACTGTCAGGGCTGCCTTGATAAAGAAATACCAACTTAATGAAGACGGTTATCGTCTGCGCTTTAAGACTCTGTTACCGGAGACTGGGGAAGATTTTTCAGAGTTTATAGCAAATATACGTCTTACGTTTTCACGTTGGATTGAACTTTCAAAAACTGAACACACATAAGAAGCCCTTATGGACTTATTGCTCCGTGACAAAGTCATGTCATCAGTTAACACTTCTTTTCTTTCCTTTCTACATGAGCGAAAGCCTACGAACTTGAAAGATATGGAACAATACTGTTGCCAATACGTCACGGCACACCCAAATGTGACTGTTAGCCACTCTCAAGTCAGAGAGGGTTTACCCGTGGCTTCGGCAATACCATATGGTCCTAATTTGCGCCATAGATCTCAAAGTGCTGATCGTAATTTTGGTAGGAGAGATAATCGTGATTTTGGACAGTACCAAGGTGGTCCACCACGTAGTAATTCTCCTTCTCCGATAAACTGGAGACAATTTAACGGACCTCAACATTTTGGTTCCGACAATTATGGTAATTTTGGAAGGGGTAACTATACTAGAGATTATCAACCTTACAATAATTTTTCTTGCAGACAATAAAATCCATCTAATAGGTATTTTGATCAAAGGGGAAATAGTAGTCGCAGCAATGCTAACTGGGGTTCAAATCAGAACAATAGTTTCAATAGAGCGAATAACAATACTCCCAATAGAGATAATAGTCGCGATAGATCGCGATATGACGGTAGATCTCCAAATTACAGATCGTATCGCCATGCTAACTCTGCTCAACAGGAGCCCCAAGTTATCAATAATCAAGGTAATAATGATAATAGTGTTTCTAATGCTACTGCTTGCGTTGCTTTCGATTTCGAGAGAGCATCTCAGTGCCCTGAGTGCACAACTTTGTTCCAACCTACTGCTATAACTACCTTGAGTTGCGGTCATCCTCTACCCACTTTTCCTGCCTTGTCTGCACACGACGGAAGTGGGTCTCTTACCCTACATAAAAGATTTGTAAATAATAATCCAGTCTCAGTTCTCTTTGATTCTGGATGCACGACTGTTGGGATTAGACAGTCTCTAGTCCATCTGATAAGGTTGATAAAGTTGGATTTTTATTCCCGTTAATGATATCCACCAAAAGATAGATATAAGTGGATGGAAGCAGACATCATCATCATCATCAGTTGATAAGATCTCTATGGTGTTGTTTGCTCCACTGTAGTGTATGGAATGTCAACTTGACCTACGCAGTGGTGTGTAGACATGGATTGAGTGTATAATGTGCGAATGATGATAAAGGTTCGTGGTGTTGACAAAAAATGTTCTTTTCTCACACTCATGTATGGCTGGAAGTCATCGACACCAACGACTGTGTACCTTTTCTAAAGTTTAATTGGACGTACACACTCGACAGCACAGATAGTGACAAATCACAGGTTGCCATAATACATCATAGTACAGTGGATAAATGGTCTTGCAATGTTACATGGGCACTCATGTAGAATAAGTGTATAATGGACTGTCAGTAGCCAAGCACTCAGTATCGCCCATACATGTATCATCTGACTTCACTGACTGAGCACGTCAGCTTATAAATAATATTTCAGATGGCCTCTAGACCTAATCTCGTCTAGCGACGATTCTTCAACATAATGTTCAGCACATATTTTTTCCATATAATAATATTGAACCGCTAGCAATGGGTTCTCATGTGTAGCAGTGATCTCTGGACTGATCAAGCGATAATACGGGCATCCCTTTTCTCTTCTTGAAAGTCACTACATGTTTTGGTTCCAAGATGGCTTCACTCGTGAGCTGTCACTCACGTTTGGATACAGATAATGAATCTGTCCTAAAGTTAGTCATTCATAAAACATTTCATTGCTCTGTAGATTTGATCATGAACAATTGACTGCATTCTACAGGGTATAGTGCTGCTAGGAATCGAAGTCGTTTTCATCGAGTCAAATATATTCTCTTAGACATTCAAATCGTACCTATCGAAAATGGTGGCTTCGTACGAGAGTTCAAAGAGTATCTTTTATTACCTTGGTTTTTTCAGAAATATGAATTTGCCATTCCTTGGTAATAAGAATGAACACTGGGGTAAAGCATACACGATAGGTCTAGACGACTATCACTTTCCCCACAAATACTGAGATCACTTTTTCCCAGGCGACAAGCCGACATAGAAAACACAGTCCCTATCGGGACGAAGCCAAATCACACCACACTCTAGCGACACATCCGCCGAATAGCCTTCGACCTCTCTAGAGACAACAGAACATATAGTTCGACTTAGATATGTAAAGATATACAGATATAAGACAGACTCGTCCTACTCAGACAAACAATACACATAAATTCAGGCCATAGATATTCTGAAGCAAGAACAATCTATTATTACCCAAACAACGAATAAATCGCAGTAAAATGGATTTATCCGCGGAGTTTGATCGAAAGAGCCGACACAACTTTCAAGGGAAGTAACACAATAATGACTTTCCCTTAAGCACTATTTTGCTTTCAAAATATTTGCGAAGATAACAAGAATACCAATGTATAATATTGTAAGATATCAAAGACTGCACGTAACAGTCTTACCACACCTCCCGGAAAAAAAAAAATGGAACATTTTTTTTTTCTTTTTGAAATACATCTAGGAGCAACGTACAATAGGCTCACAACGCATGAATAATGCGCAGATGAAAATATCAGGAATACCTATAACGCCTAATATGAGGCTAAGTCGACTTATGGAGCGACTGGTGAGAATGTGTCTCATAAACTGAGAGAAATTATTTCTCTACAAGTATATTTTTCCAGGAAGGTGTCATCAAAGTATAATACAATTCTGGCAATTACACAATGCCTAAAAAATTCATATCATCATTTCGTATTAGATATCTTAAATTTATGATTTATGAAGAAAAAATCATCAAAGCACAGTGGTGAATAAACATCAATGAACCGCTATGTAGTGATACAATCATTATATTATTAAATTACAAATGTGTATCTATCATGATATAGAAAAGGAACTACTATAGAACTAGACATATCAAGAAGTCTAAGCCCTAATAGTTATGTGGAATCATGTGGGCATCTTGACAGAATGTCTGCCATCACATTATCTGATCCACGAATAGCTCGCACAGAGAAATGAAAAGGTTGAAGAGCAATTGCATATCGAGTAGACCTCGAGCTCTTCAAATTCTTACTCTGTATAGCAGTAAGAGCTTTTTGGTCAGTTTCTACTATGAAATGTGTGCCTAGAAGGAATCTCTGTAGTTTGAGGATCGACCAAACCATAGCTAATAGCTCACGGTCTAAAACCGAATAATTCCTTTCTGCCGCATTAAGTTTTCTGGAAATATACATTACAGGATGCAGAGTTCCAGAGTACTCTTGCATTAGTGCCGCTCCAATCCCAGTGGATGAAGCGTCACTACGAAGAACGAATGTCTTATCTTTAGTAGGTAGCACTAAAATAGGTGGTGTTGAAAACAATGTTTTAATCTTATCCAGAGAGCATTGGCATTCCTGAGACCAGTGGACCACATTAGGCGAACCTTTCTTTAGAAGTGTTGAGAGAGGTGCCATGATAGAGGATAGATTCTGAATGAATCTGCCATAAAATTGAATAAGACCTAACAGACTTCTCACCTGTTTTTTAGTCTTAGGGATTGAGATGTTAAGTATCTTACTAGTATTATGGTCCTCTGTCTTTAGGAAACCATGACCAACTCGGTGGCCTAGGAAAGAAATTTCGCTAAAACCAATATAGGCTTTAGAGGGTTTCGCTGTCAGGTTGTGCTCACGCAAAGTAGACAGCAATTCATCTAACCCTGAATAGTGATCTTCCCAAGTATCGCTGAAAAGACAGATGTCGTCTAGATATGCAATGACATCTGACCGATAAGATAGGATTCGGCGCATCATGCGTACGAACGTAGCTGGTGCGTTCATAAGACCGAAAGGCATAAAATTCCATTGGAACAAACCTCTAGGTGTTGAAAAAGCCGTGAGAGGTTTGGCGCGTTCAGATAAAGGAACTTGCCAATATCCTTTAGACAAATCAAGTTTAGTGAAAAAATGAGATTTGGAGAGTCGAGTAAGTAGCTCTTCCAGTAAAGGCATAGGTTCGGCATCGAACTTAGTTACTTGATTCAATTTTCGATAGTCAACGCAAAGACGTATGTTATTGTCTTTTTTAAGCACAATAACCATCGGCGAAGAATATGCAGAGGTGGATGGTTCGATTATTTTCAAATCTATCATCTCATCCAACTCTTTCTCGACCTGTGCTTGAAAATGTATAGGTATAGGATAAGGTCTAACCCTAATAGGAGTATGGTCAGTTAGAACAATGTCATGTTGAATGACATTCGTTTGTCCAGGGATGTCAGTGAGTACATCCTGAAATGTTTGCAACATAGTTGAAACTTGTCGCTGTTCTCCTAGAGACAAATCAGGAGAGACAGTAACGTTCTTCCATGATTCACTGGAATGAAGTGGGATCATTGGAAGAGGAAGATTCACATCTGAAAAACTTGTTTCCTCATCCTGTATCACGGACAGTGATGAGTAATGACCATGTTGTACTGGAGAATTGTCCGTTGCTTGGAAAATGGGTTGCAAATAATCCGGACGTTCATGGAATTCAGTAAGCATATTGATGTGGAAGGTTTTATGCTTCCCATCAATATCGACAATATAGTCGACTTCGGAAATTTTCGATATTATATCGTACGGACCTTTCCAAGAAATAAGTAATCTGTTTTCCCTACAAGGTAGTAATACAAATGCTTTGTCACCAGGACAAAGTTGTCGTAAGCATCTCTTCTTATTGGCAAATTGCCTTGCCTTCTGTTTCGCAAATTCAGAAGAAGAAGTTGCTAATTTGCATGCTTCGATAATCTTTTGTCTCAACGCGATGACATATTCGTAGGATGACTTTGTGTCATCGTCAATATTGTCAGATGTTATGAGATCGTGAAGCAACGACATAGGGCCACGCGGACGCGCGCCAAAGACGAGTTCAAAGGGAGAAAATCCCGTATGTTCATTGGGTACCTCTCTGTAAGCGAAGAGGGCTGCAGGTAAAACTCTGTCCCAGTCTTGAGGATGATCCTCAGTTATCTTCCCCAGTAAGTTTTTAAGTGTTCTATTAAGGCGTTCGACCATACCATTAGACATTGGATGGTAGATACTACTTAAAGATCTATCTATCTGCAGAGTAGACATTACTTGAGACACGGTATCTGATATTAGTTGGGTGCCATGGTCTGACAATATCTCTCCGGGGAACCCCAGACGAGAAAATATAAGCCAAAGAGCATCTGCAATATCAGCAGTAGTAATGCTCTTCAGAGGAATAGCCTCTGGCCAACGTGTGCACATATCAACACTGTAAAGGGCAATTTTTACTATCTTGCAATATAATACATTTATATACTTATTATGTTCGCAAATATTTGGTAATCAAAGTATTTCCTTTTTAAGTGCTTAAGGAGAAGTCATTTTTGAGTTACTTCCCTTGAAAGTAGTTCCGTCATCTTCTTGCGAGTCTAGGCCTACTGCGATTTATTCTTTGGCTGGGTAGGAATAGATTATTCTTGCTTCAGTATATCTATGGCCTGAATTTATACGTAGTGTTTGTATGAGTAGGACGAGTCTGTCTTATATATGGATATCTTTACATTTCTAAGTCGAACGATGTTGGTTGTCGCTAGAAAAGGTCAAAGGCTATGCAGCGGAAGTATCGCTAGCAAGGGGGTGTGATTCATGGCTGTCATCCTGTCTGGATGTAGAATTTTGTGGTAGCCGGCCTATCGCCGAAAAAGTGATCTATAAGTCAATGGGGAAAAGTGATAGTCATTTAGACATGTTGTATGTACTTTACCCCAGTGTTTATTCTCTTTTGCCAAGGAATGGCAAAGTTATATTTCGCATAGAAAGGTAAAACCACAATTTATTATGAACTTGGGCTTCGCCATCGTTGTCGATAAACAGATGCACAGTGGTACTTTGAAAAGAATATTTATTCAAAGGAAGACGACATTCCTATGTATCAGCACTAGATTGTATGATATTATTCAATTACCTCTATGATAGAAGTCATGAAGAAATGAGGACATTTAACGAATGACCAATTTTGGTCTGGGTCCTATAGTGAGTGAAACTCACGAGAGAAGAACAGCCATGTTGAAATTCATATACTTTGTATTTATCGAGTGAGAAAAAGGGATGCCTGTACTATCGCTCGATGAACCAAGAGATCACTGCTACATGTGAGAACCCATGTCTGGGATTCCTATATCTTTATGGAAAATATATATATTGAACTTTACGTGAAGGGATATTCACTAGACGAGGTTAGGTCTAGGAGCCTTCCTATATATTGGTTATGGTCTGACGTGCCCAGTCAGTAAAGCCAGATGATTTACATGATGGAACTCTGAATGCTTATTTACGAATGCTCCATTATGATATTTGCCAAGCATGAATGCTAACTTAAGATGATATTCCTGTGATCAACATTATGCTGTCTATGTCGACATTTGTTCCTGTAACCATACACGTACTGTCCAAGTGTGCGTCCCATTAAATGTTATAAAAAGACCACCGTAGTTCCAGTACTTCTTGAATTCGAACAGTGTGAGTATGAGTGATGTACTATCAACCTGTCAACTCTATCGAATCATTCTACCATTCGCGTTCTGACATTCACATACACACTCATTGTTTACACTCACATTCTTGTCGGAGCCTCATCACGTTCCAGGACAAGATGACCTGTATGACCAAAACTGTGCTGGGTTTAATGAGTTGACAATCGTTACACTTTACTACACCAGTCCCAACATCTACATTTATCAACTGGTGGACATTCACGTCATTTAACAAATAAAGCGTGATTCAGCAACTAGTAGCCAGTATGAGTAAACAACTATACAGAGTTTAACAACTGGTGTGCCAGCTTCCTGGGTCAACCTGCACAGTGACCATATTGAGAAGTAAACTACTGGGACCAGACCGTTCCTTGGGGTCTGTTACGACACACAAATACATCAGCAGTACAACTCTACAGTGATGTCAGCGTGACCTGTCCTGTCGACAGTATGCAGTAACTAGGTCAGCGTTTGTTGACATTTGGTTCGTTGGACATTTGCCATACAACTGACAGTGTTACACAGCAAGCTTGGTTGAAACATAGAACATTACACATCAGGACTGGAGAATATTTGACAGTGTTTGCGAAAGGAAATGTTATTGAACTGAGAAGTCCTACATCGATTGTTATCATTCACATCAACGATGGAGCTTCTATTTCTGTGTTGAATTTAAAATAATTAGACCAGAAGTATTTGTTTAATAAAGTACCACAGTACTGTACTATTAGGCAGTGTAACTGAGCCTTCTTTACAACACATTCTTTCTGCAACACTCTATTTACATCATATTGCCATACTATTTATGCAATTATGTATTTATGTTTAAATATTTATATGTGATATTTGTTTGTATCCAGCGGGTTGTTGTTTTGGTTGGGCGGTGTCACACAACAGAGTATCCCACGTAATAGAGGGTCTGATGTGTGCGTTTCTATAGGTGCAATTTTCTTGATTGAAAATTTGCTGCGACAGCTGTTGCTATTAGTGTTAGCTGTGAAGACTGTACTCATTGTTGTTTTTGTAATATTCCTCTGTTCTTTAGTTTGTTTTGATTTGTTTGTAATTTGTTGGTCTACCCTATTCTATCTTTCAGTTCTATTCTCAATTTATATTTATATACTGTGGCGTTATTTGTATTTGTTATCCTCTTGCGGTTTATCTTTTATTGTTTTTCCCATTTGATTTATTTCATTTCCGCAAATGTTTTCATGTTCTCCTGTATAACTGTTTTGTTTTGTGCCTGATCGACATACACTATTTTAAAATATAGTTGATCATATAAATTGATGTACAAGAATCAACTGATAGTTAATTGCTATTACTAAAGGTACACAGTTGATGATATAAAACACTATTTCTGGTGCACTGCACTTATATTATAGAGTGAACCAGCAACTTATAGCTGTTATTATATAAGGATTTATACAAGACCTTTGTAAGGCTTGTTTCCCACAGTGATTGGGATAGTTAAGTACTATTTTCCACAGGTTACAAAGTTATCATACAAAGTCTTTGATTAAGACTAAGAAAGTGAATTTATTTACTTTTGCAAATTACTGATCTTATTAGACAAGATGTCTACTTTAGATTATTTTATCACACAAGGCAAGGTTCTTGATAAGACTGGTCAGCAATTAGAAGAATGGGCAGTTGCTCAATATGACAAAGCATTAGCTGCAGAAGAGAGAAAAGCATTGATTGAAGAAAAGAAATTAGCAGCTGAGGAGAAAAGATTAGAAGCTGAGGAAAAAAAATTACAAAGAGAGTATGAACAAAAGAAATTGCAGATACAGACTGATGAAAAAAGATTCCAGATGGAAATGGAAAAAGAGAAAAGAAAAGATGAAGCTGCTGCAGAAGAGAGAAAATTACAAGCTGAAGCTCAAGAGAAAAAAGCAATAAGAGAACATGAACACCAAAAAGAACTTTTAGCATTTGAGTTAGAAAAGTTAAAGTTAACAAACATAAGTGATGGTAATCAAGCATCTGGTGGTAATGGTAAACCCTTTACTTACAAGGTCAAGGTACCAGCGTTCAACCCTTCCAGTGATGACATAACATTCTGGCTAAATAGATTTGAACGCTCGTGTCGAGCACATAATGTGGACAAATCACAATATGCTAACCAGTTATCAGAAAATCTGAAAGGTGATTCTCTGACTAGTTTAAGTTTGGTTGAAGAGGCTGACAAAGATAACTATGATGTTATTAGGGCAGCCTTATTAAAGAAGTATCAGTTGTCTGAAGAGGGTTATCGGAAGTTGTTTAAGACAATGGTGCCTGAGGCAGGTGTAGAATTCTCAGAATTCATTGCAAGGACACGTCTTACATTTGATCGGTGGATTGAGCTATCCAAAACAGAAAAGACTTATGAAGCCCTTATGGACTTGATACTCAGAGACAAGATTATGTCAAGTATAAATAAACCTTTCCTCGAATTCTTACATGAGCGTAAACCTAAGTCTCTAAAAGAAATGGAACAGTATTGTACCCAATACGTCACTGCACATCCGGACGTAGCTATTAGCAACAGTAAGGTTAAAGAAGGTATGCCAGTTGCTTCTGCAACACCATACAACCCTAATCACTCTCACAAATTCCAAGGACCTCAAAATAAGTTTAATAAAAAAGGTAACTATTACAGTTATCAGAACCAAGGTAACCAATCATTTCAGGGTTCTTCTTCGAATACCTGGAGAAGAGCTGACAGCCCTCGATTCAGGGGTGGTCATAATTACAGGAACTTTCGCAAAGGAAGTCATTCTAGAAACTATCCAAGTTTTCCTTCATGGAGACAACAGGATCATAATTACCGAGATACTCATTATAATGAATATGATGATAGTAACCAAAGGAGCTATGATTCAAACCCGAGTAGGGGTTATAATAGTGGAAACAATGATAAGTACAGAGGCAATAATAACAGAGGTAGAGCACAATTCAAAAAACATAAAGCTCATTACCAGGCGAACTCTGCACAGCAAGAGTCCCACGAAGCCTATAAACAAAATAAAGATAATGATGACTCTAATAATATGGCATGTGCCGCTTTTGATTTTGGGAGAGCATCTCAGTGCCCCCAATGCAAAACATTATTTGAGCCAACCACAGTGTCTACTTTAAGCTGTGGGCATGCTCTTCCCGCTCTTCCTGCGTCAATCGCGCATGATGGGAGAGGTTCTCTTGTCTTACACAAAGGTTTAGTAAATGACAATCCAGTCTCAGTACTTTTTGATTCTGGATGCACAACTATTGGGGTTAGGCAGTCACTCATAGATCCTTCTCATTCTACAGGCAAAGTAGTCAAATGCGTAACATTTGGCGGCACCATAGAGAAATACTCTACCGCTATCATTAGGATTGCTACTCCTTTCTTCACAGGAGATGTACACGCATGTCTTTTGCCGAATCCGATCGCTGATCTTATCATCGGTCGCATTCACGGAGTCAAAGAATGCACTCCGGAGCAAATTTCCGTTTGGGAAAATCAAAATATGCAATCTGCTAATGCGGTAGTCACTAGAGCTCAAGCTCTCAATATGCCTGAAACTTCATCTATTGAAGATAATGAAGTGCATAACCAAGATGATCCCTTGGTAATTTCTCGTGACTCGTTTATAAAACAACAAGAAGAAGATCCGACTCTTAAGAAATTCTTCACTCTTGTAACGAAAGGTGATCCGAATAAAGATTCAAATTGTAAATCTTGGATTACAATGAAGAATGGCGTACTTGTACGTATGGTGCAAGACTCCACTAAGTCAAGTCATTCTCAGATTCTTGTACCCAAGAATTTGAGAGTTAAGATCTTACAACATGCACACGACTCTCAGTGTGCTGGTCACATGGGTTTTTCCCGTACAAAGTCAAGAGTTCTTGCGGCTTTCTTTTGGCCTTTTGTGAACAAGGACATACGGATCTATTGTCGATCCTGTAAAGTATGTCAAGAAGTCAAATCCAAAGGTCCTCGTCATGCTGCGCCTATTCAGGCTGCAGATATTCCTATTCGTCCATTCCAGAAAATGGCGATAGACATCATTGGTCCATTCAAGATCAAATCTGCTAGAGGACATCAGTTTATCTTAACGTGTGTAGACATGTGCACACGTTGGCCAGAGGCTATCCCTCTAAAGAGCATTACTACCGCTGACATTGCAGATGCTCTTTGGCTTATATTTTCTCGGCTGGGATTCCCCGGAGAAATATTATCAGATCATGGCACCCAACTGATATCGGATACCATGTCTCAAGTAATGTCTACTCTACAGATAGAGAGATCTTTGAGTAGCATCTATCATCCTATGTCCAATGGGATGGTCGAGCGACTAAATAGAACACTTAAGAACTTATTAGGGAAGATAACTGAGGATCATCCTCAAGATTGGGATAGGGTTTTACCCGCGGCCCTCTTCGCGTATAGAGAGGTCCCCAATGAACATACAGGGTTTTCTCCCTTTGAACTTGTCTTTGGCGCGCGACCGCGCGGCCCAATGTCTTTGCTGCATGATCTTATAACAGCTGACAATATTGACGATGACACAAAATCTTCTTACGAGTATGTCATCGCGCTGAGACAAAAGATTATCGAAGCATGCAAATTGGCAACGTCCTCTTCTGAATTTGCTAAGCAGAAGGCAAGACAATTTGCTAATAAGAAGAGAACTTTACGACAACTTTGTCCTGGTGACAAAGCATTTGTTTTGCTACCTTGTCGTGAAAATAGACTCCTTATTAGTTGGAAAGGTCCGTACGATATAATATCGAAAATTTCAGATGTTGACTACATCGTCGATATTAACGGGAAGCATAAAACCTTCCACATCAATATGCTTACGGAGTTCCATGAACGTCCTGACTATCTACAGCCTATTTTCCAGGCAACGGACGATTCTCATGTCAAACATGGTCATTACTCATCACTGTCTGTAATACAGGATGAGGAAACAAGTTTTTCGGATGTTAATCTTCCGCTTCCAATGATCCCACTTCATTCTAGTGAATCATGGAAAGACGTTACTGTTTCTCCTGATTTGTCTCTAGGAGAACGGCGACAAGTTTCGTCTATGTTACAAACATTTCAGGATGTCCTCACTGACATCCCTGGACAAACTCATGTCATTGAGCATGACATTGTTCTAACTGAACATACTCCAATTAGGGTTAGACCTTATCCTATCCCTATACATTTCCAAACACAGGTTGAAAAGGAGTTGGATGAAATGATAGATTTACAAATAATCGAACCATCCACTTCTGCATATTCTTCGCCGATGGTTATTGTTCGAAAAAAAGACAATAACATACGTCTTTGCGTTGACTATCGCAAATTGAATCAAGTTACGAAGTTCGATGCTGAACCTATGCCTTTACTAGAAGAGCTACTTACTCGTCTTTCTAAATCGCATTTTTTCACTAAACTTGATTTGTCTAAAGGATATTGGCAAGTTCCATTATCCGAACGCGCCAAACCTCTTACCGCTTTCTCTACTCCCAGAGGCCTTTTCCAATGGAATTTTATGCCTTTCGGCCTTATGAACGCACCAGCTACATTTGTACGCATGATGCGTCGAATCCTATCGTATCGGTCAGATGTCATTGCTTATCTAGACGACATCTGTCTTTTCAGCGATACTTGGGAAGATCACTATTCAGGGTTAGTTGAATTATTATCAACTCTGCGTGAGTATAACCTGACAGCAAAACCATCTAAAGCTTGTATTGGCTTTAGCGAAATTGCTTTCTTAGGCCATCGAGTAGGTCACGGTTTCTTGAAGACAGAAGACCATAATATCACTAAGATACTTAACATCTCTATCCCTAGGACTAAAAAGCAAGTGCGAAGTCTTTTAGGTCTCATACAATTTTATGGACGTTTCATTCCGAATCTGTCCTCTATCATGGCACCTCTCTCTACACTATTAAAGAAAGGGTCGCCTAACATGGTTCACTGGTCTCATGAATGCCAATCTTCACTAGAGAAGATCAAAACTATGTTTTCATCACCACCTATTTTAGTGTTACCTACAACAGATAAGACATTCGTTCTTCGTAGTGACGCTTCATCCACTGGGATTGGAGCGGCACTAATGCAAGAGTACTCTGGAACTCTGCATCCTGTAATGTATATATCCAGAAAACTTAATGCTGCAGAAAGGAATTACTCGGTTTTAGACCGTGAATTATTGGCAATGGTTTGGTCAATTCTCAAACTCCAAAGATTCCTTCTGGGCGCGCATTTCGTAGTGGAAACTGACCAAAAAGCTCTTACGGCTATCCAAAGTAAGAACTTGAAGAGCTCGAGATCAACTCGATACGCAATCGCTCTTCAACCTTTTCATTTCTCGGTACGAGCTATCCGTGGTTCAGAAAATGTGATGGCGGACATTCTGTCCAGATGCCCACATGATGCCACTTAACTGTTAAATATTGGATCTTTTTAATATGTATAACTTTACAACAGTTATTTTTTGTTTCTTTACTAAGATACACATTTGTAATTTAATAATAGAATGATGGTATCGCTACTTAGCGGTTTATTGATGTTTATTCACCGCTGTTCTTTGATGATTGTTTCTTCATAAATCATAAATTTAAGATTATAGTGTGAATTTTTGGTATGCATTGTATAATTACCAGAATTGTATTATACGTACATCACACCTTCCTGGAAACATTTATTCGTAGAGAAACAATTTCTCTCAGATTTTGAGATATATTCTCACCGGTCATATTAGGAATTATAGTTATTCCTGATATTTGCATCTGCGCAGTATTCTTGCGTTTTGAGCCTATTGTATGGTGCTCCTAGATGTATTTAAAAAAAAAATTTTATTTTTTTTTCCCGGGAGGTGTGGTAAGACTGTAAAGGGCAATTTTTACTATCTTGCAATATAATACATTTATATACTTATTATGTTCGCAAATATTTGGTAATCAAAGTATTTCCTTTTTAAGTGCTTAAGGAGAAGTCATTTTTGAGTTACTTCCCTTGAAAGTAGTTCCGTCATCTTCTTACGAGTCTAGGCCTACTGCGATTTATTCTTTGGCTGGGTAGGAATAGATTATTCTTGCTTCAGTATATCTATGGCCTGAATTTATACGTAGTGTTTGTATGAGTAGGACGAGTCTGTCTTATATATGGATATCTTTACATTTCTAAGTCGAACGATGTTGGTTGTCGCTAGAAAAGGTCAAAGGCTATGCAGCGGAAGTATCGCTAGCAAGGGGTGTGATTCATGGCTGTCATCCTGTCTGGATGTAGAATTTTGTGGTAGCCGGCCTATCGCCGAAAAAGTGATCTATAAGTCAATGGGGAAAGTGATAGTCATTTAGACATGTTGTATGTACTTTACCCCAGTGTTTATTCTCTTTTGCCAAGGAATGGCAAAGTTATATTTCGCATAGAAAGGTAAAACCACAATTTATTATGAACTTGGGCTTCGCCATCGTTGTCGATAAACAGATGCACAGTGGTACTTTTGAAAAGAATATTTATTCAAAGGAAGACGACATTCCTATGTATCAGCACTAGATTGTATGATATTATTCAATTACCTCTATGATAGAAGTCATGAAGAAATGAGGACATTTAACGAATGACCAATTTTGGTCTGGGTCCTATAGTGAGTGAAACTCACGAGAGAAGAACAGCCATGTTGAAATTCATATACTTTGTATTTATCGAGTGAGAAAAAGGGATGCCTGTACTATCGCTCGATGAACCAAGAGATCACTGCTACATGTGAGAACCCATGTCTGGGATTCCTATATCTTTATGGAAAATATATATATTGAACTTTACGTGAAGGGATATTCACTAGACGAGGTTAGGTCTAGGAGCCTTCCTATATATTGGTTATGGTCTGACGTGCCCAGTCAGTAAAGCCAGATGATTTACATGATGGAACTCTGAATGCTTATTTACGAATGCTCCGTTATGATATTTGCCAAGCATGAATGCTAACTTAAGATGATATTCCTGTGATCAACATTATGCTGTCTATGTCGACATTTGTTCCTGTAACCATACACGTACTGTCCAAGTGTGCGTCCCATTAAATGTTATAAAAAGACCACCGTAGTTCCAGTACTTCTTGAATTCGAACAGTGTGAGTATGAGTGATGTACTATCAACCTGTCAACTCTATCGAATCATTCTACCATTCGCGTTCTGACATTCACATACACACTCATTGTTTACACTCACATTCTTGTCGGAGCCTCATCACGTTCCAGGACAAGATGACCTGTATGACCAAAACTGTGCTGGGTTTAATGAGTTGACAATCGTTACACTTTACTACACCAGTCCCAACATCTACATTTATCAACTGGTGGACATTCACGTCATTTAACAAATAAAGCGTGATTCAGCAACTAGTAGCCAGTATGAGTAAACAACTATACAGAGTTTAACAAACACACGTCAAGATAAACTGATGTCCTCTGGCAGACTTGATCTTAAATGGACCAATAATGTCTATGGCCATTTTTTGAAACGGCCGAATAGTAATGTCCGCCGCCTGAATGGGTGCAGCATGCCGTGGACCTTTGGATTTAACTTCCTGACATACTTTACAAGATCGACAATAAATCCGTATGTCCTTGTTTACCAATGGCCAAAAGAAAGCCGCAAGGACTCTTGACTTAGTACGGGAAAAACCCATGTGTCCAGCACACTGAGAGTCGTGAGCGTGCTGCAAAATTTTAACTCTCAAATTCTTGGGAACCAGGATTTGAGAATGACTTGACGTAATGGAGTCTTGAACCATACGTACAAGTACGCCATTCTTCTTTGTAATCCACGATTTACGACTTGTGTCTTTATTCGGATCACCTTTAGTTGCAAGAATGAAGAATTTCTTCAGAGTGGGATCATCTTCTTGCTGTTTTATAAACGAGTCACGAGAAATTACCAAGGGATTATCTTGGTTATGCACTTCATTATCTTCAGTAGATGAAGTTTGAGGCATATTAAGAGCCTGAGCTCTAGTGACTACAGCGTTAGCAATCTGCATGTTTTGCCTTTCCCACGTGGAAATTTGTTGCGGAGTGCATTCCTTGACTCCATGAATGCGACCGATGATGAGGTCAGCGATCGGATTCGGAAGAAGACATGCGTGTACATCTCCTGTAAAGAAAGGAGTAGCAATCCTAATGATAGCAGTAGAGTATTTCTCTAATGTGCCGCCAAATGTTACACATTTGACTACTTGTCCAGTGGCACGGGAAGGATCTACGAGTGACTGCCTAACACCAATTGTGGTGCATCCAGAATCAAATAGCACAGAGACTGGATTGTTATTCACTAAACCCTTATGTAAGACAAGAGAACCTCTTCCATCATGCGCGACTGATGCTGGAAGAGCAGGAAGAGGATGGCCACAGCTTAAAGTAGACACTGTGGTTGGCTCAAATAACGTTTTGCATTGGGGGCACTGAGATGCTCTCCCAAAATCAAAAGCGGCACATGCCATATTACTAGCATCATTATTATCTTTACTCTGTTTATAGGCTTCATGGGACTCTTGTTGTGCAGAGTTTGCCTGAAAATGTGGTTTATGTCTTTTGTTTTGAGATCTACCTCGGTTATTATCACCTCTGTAGTTATTGTTACCTCTATTGTAACCCCTATTTGGGTTTGAGTCATAGTTCCCTTGGTTACCATTATCATATTCATTATAATGAGTATCTCTGTAATTATGATCTTGTTGACTCCAAGACGGATAACCCTGATAGTTTCTATAATTACTTCCTCTACGGAAATTCCTATAATTATGACCACCCCTGTGTCGAGAGCTATCAGGTCGTCTCCAGTTCTTTGAAGAAGAACCCTGAAATGATTGGTTACCTTGGTTTTGATAACTATTATGGTTACCTTTTTTATCAAATCTGTTTTGAGGTCCCTGAAATCTGTGTGAATAATTGGGATTGTATGGTGTTGCTGAAGCAACTGGCATACTCTCCTTAATCTTAGTGTTGCCAAAAGTCACGTCGGGGTGTGCAGTGACATATTGGGAACAATATTCTTCCATTTCTTTTAGAGATTTGGGTTTACGCTCATGTATAAATTCAAGGAAAGGTTTGTTCACACATGACATAATCTTATCTCTGAGCAACAAATCCATAAGTCCTTCATACGTTTTTTTCTGTTTTGGAAAGCTCAATCCAACGATCAACTGTGAGACGTGCCTTTGCAGTGAATTCTGAGAATTCTACACCCGTCTCAGGCACCATCGTTTTAAATAAAAGGCGATAGCCTTCCTCACTTAGCTGATATTTTTTTATCAAAGCCGCCCTAATGACATCATAATTATCCTTATCTGCTTCTCCTACAAGGCATAATCTAGTCAAAGATTCACCTTTCAAGTTTTCTGATAATTGATTAGCGTATTGTGATTTATCCACATTATGTGTACGACAAGAACGTTCAAATCTATCCAGCCAGAATGTAATATCGTCACTGGACTGATTGAACGGTGGAACCTTAACCTTGTAAGTAGAAGGTTTACCATTACCACTAGATGCCTGATTAACATTACTCATACTTGTCAATCTTAATTTCTCCAACTCAAATTCATGTTCTCTTATTGCTTTTTTTTTCTTCAGCCTCTCTGTCTAATCTTTTTTGTTCAGCTTCCCTGTCTAATCTTTTTTGTTCAGCTTCACTGTCTAATCTTTTTTGTTCAGCTTCCCTGTCTAATCTTTTTTGTTCAGCTTCACTGTCTAATCTTTTTTGTTCAGCTTCCCTGTCTAATCTTTTTTGTTCAGCTTCACTGTCTAATCTTTTTTGTTCCGCAGCAGCTTCTCTTTCTAATTTTTTTTGTTCAGCTTCAAATCTCCTTTCCTCTACCTGCATCTGCAATTTCTTTTGTTCAGCAGCAGCCTCAGCTTCTCTTTCTAATCTTTTCTCTTCTGCCATAGCTCTTCTCTCTTCTGCAGCTAATGCTTTGTCATATTGAGCAACTGCCCATTGTTCTAATTGTTGACCAGTCTTATCAAGGGCTTTCCCTTGTATAATGAAGTATTCTAATGTAGACATGGTGTCTAACAATAATACTAATCACCTGAAATAATAATAATACCACAAGTTCTTAATGATTTGATTAATCAGTATACTATCCCAATATCTGTGGGTCACAAGCCTTAATAAGGTCTTGTATAACAGTAATAATAATCAGGTACTGGTTTATACCATAATCCAAGTGCAGTGCACAGGCAATTGTGTCTTATGAAATATACCTATATAAAACATATGTCAACCAACAGAATACATAAAGTACAAATAGGACTGACAATACAAGAACGTTTGCAGAAATCAAAATAAATCAAATAGGGAAATCAATGAAAATAATCACTGAATCCGCAAAGAATAACAACACAAATGACGTCACAGTATATGAATATAAATTGTGAATAGAACTGAAAGATAGAAAAGGTTAGACCAACAAATTACAAACAAATCAAAACAAAACTAAAGAACAAAGAAATATTACAAAAATAACAATAATTACAGTCTTCACAGCTAACACAAAAGCAACAGTTGTCGCAGCAAATTTTCAATCAAGAAAATTGCACCTATAGAAAACGCCCACAACGGACCCTCTATGACGTGGGATATTCTGTTGTGAGGACGCCGCCCAACCTTAAACACAACCCGCTGACATAGAAACTAACATACTATACAAACAAATAACATGTAAACATAAATATATATATAAATTATGTGTATGATAGTATGTGTTGCAAAATAGGCTCAGTTTTACAGTAATGGCAAAGTTATTTTTATGAAAATAAACAAACTGCCACTTTATTCAATTAAACATTCTGGCCTTAAATATTAAAGTTCATATATAGAAAACAAGAAGATCCATCGATGAAAATAGGACTTCTTAGTTCACTCATACTGTCTTCCTGTTAATATTGACAAGAATTGATCCAACTGTTCTGTGAAACTCTGTAATGTCTAATGTAAAAATGTCAACAACGCTGACCTACATACTGCATTCACTTGACAGGTCACGTGACGAAGTGTTGACAAAGAGCAAACCAATACTGCAAGTGTGTCGTATCAGCCACAGGAAACGGTCTGGTATCGGTAATCTGTTGACTTCTGAACTTCTGCGAGGTCAAACCCAGAAAGCTGGTCCACCAGTTGATAAGGTTGATAAAGTTGGATTTTTATTCCCGTTAATGATATCCACCAAAAGATAGATATAAGTGGATGGAAGCAGACATCATCATCATCATCATCAGTTGATAAGATCTCTATGGTGTTGTTTGCTCCACTGTAGTGTATGGAATGTCAACTTGACCTACGCAGTGGTGTGTAGACATGGATTGAGTGTATAATGTGCGAATGATGATAAAGGTTCGTGGTGTTGACAAAAAATGTTCTTTTCTCACACTCATGTATGGCTGGAAGTCATCGACACCAACGACTGTGTACCTTTTCTAAAGTTTAATTGGACGTACACACTCGACAGCACAGATAGTGACAAATCACAGGTTGCCATAATACATCATAGTACAGTGGATAAATGGTCTTGCAATGTTACATGGGCACTCATGTAGAATAAGTGTATAATGGACTGTCAGTAGCCAAGCACTCAGTATCGCCCATACATGTATCATCTGACTTCACTGACTGAGCACGTCAGCTTATAAATAATATTTCAGATGGCCTCTAGACCTAATCTCGTCTAGCGACGATTCTTCAACATAATGTTCAGCACATATTTTTCCATATAATAATATTGAACCGCTAGCAATGGGTTCTCATGTGTAGCAGTGATCTCTGGACTGATCAAGCGATAATACGGGCATCCCTTTTCTCTTCTTGAAAGTCACTACATGTTTTGGTTCCAAGATGGCTTCACTCGTGAGCTGTCACTCACGTTTGGATACAGATAATGAATCTGTCCTAAAGTTAGTCATTCATAAAACATTTCATTGCTCTGTAGATTTGATCATGAACAATTGACTGCATTCTACAGGGTATAGTGCTGCTAGGAATCGAAGTCGTTTTCATCGAGTCAAATATATTCTCTTAGACATTCAAATCGTACCTATCGAAAATGGTGGCTTCGTACGAGAGTTCAAAGAGTATCTTTTGTTACCTTGGTTTTTTCAGAAATATGAATTTGCCATTCCTTGGTAATAAGAATGAACACTGGGGTAAAGCATACACGATAGGTCTAGACGACTATCACTTTCCCCACAAATACTGAGATCACTTTTTCCCAGGCGACAAGCCGACATAGAAAACACAGTCCCTATCGGGACGAAGCCAAATCACACCACACTCTAGCGACACATCCACCGAATAGCCTTCGACCTCTCTAGAGACAACAGAACATATAGTTCGACTTAGATATGTAAAGATATACAGATATAAGACAGACTCGTCCTACTCAGACAAACAATACACATAAATTCAGGCCATAGATATTCTGAAGCAAGAACAATCTATTATTACCCAAACAACGAATAAATCGCAGTAAAATGGATTTATCCGCGGAGTTTGATCGAAAGAGCCGACACAACTTTCAAGGGAAGTAACACAATAATGACTTTCCCTTAAGCACTATTTTGCTTTCAAAATATTTGCGAAGATAACAAGAATACCAATGTATAATATTGTAAGATATCAAAGACTGCACGTAACACCATCCATCTTGCGCTACAGGTAATATGGTGAAATGTGTGACATTTGGTGGGACAGTTGAGACTTTTCCGACTGCCATAGTCCACATTGCCACACCATTTTTCACTGGTTATATACACGCATGTATGCTCAGAGCGCCTATCGCCGACCTTACTGTCGGATAGATACATGGTATAAAGATATGTACGCCGGTACAAATTGCTGCTTGGGAACGGCAATATAACCTTACTGCCTCTACGCTAATGACTGTGCCGAAATCTTATCACCAAGTACATTCTGCTAACGCGATACATTCTGCTAATTTAGTGCAATCTCTCAGTGTTGATGATACGATTGTTCATCATGCTAATTTTAGTGCTTCTTGTAACCCAGTTCGACATACCTCAGTACGTCGTTACTCTAATTTTGACTCTTCTTTAACGACTATTATAGAAGAAGATCCTTCAGTTTTGTCTGACACACACACTAACTTTATAGCTACGACTGAATCTACATCCAGTCACGTTGATTGCAACTTCTTTGCTGCAATGACTAGTGTTTTCTTTGCTACATGTACGAACTTAGTTGTTAGTACATATCTATACCTTATGAGTTTCTTTACTTTTCTTATTAACAGTATCTTTTCAGTATCTTCGTCTTTTTCGACTTTTTGTCGTACTTACTGCTTTTCTTTTAAACTTCGACATAGGTCCAAGTTTACTACTGTCTGCTTTTACACCTTTATGGTATATTTCTTACTTTTTTCTTTGCCCAGTACACAGGCTATGACTTCAGTTCAGCCTTTGAGATGTACGCATTTGTCAACTGCATTTCCTTTGTCTTGCGCAAAATCTCAGATTGTCAGCCATAATTACAACCTTAGTCATCATGACACTCTTAGTACTTTGCCTATTGACGGGGGTATCGTTTGTGTATTCACGACTTTTCCGTACAGCATTACACACTGCTGTTTTTCTCAGACACTTTATCGCCCTATACAATTGTTATATCAGGTTAGTCTGTGCTACTTTCTCTGTTACCCTTTCTCGTGTAACGGAGGAAGGTTTGATTAACATCGTACAGGGGTCGGAAGTTTACAAAACCACACGCGGTAGGTTAAATTTAAAGTTAATTGTTGCCTTTCAAAAAATCCTACCGTTATTAAAATAGTGATTTTCATTTGTGTTTTTTTTTTTACAGCGACGGCTTTCCCATGAGAATCAGAGTTGCTATGTTATGTGATTAGGCTATTACTTTTCAACCTGTTGTATATGTCGCCTTGTTCAAGTTTTCCTGTTCCAGTGAAGACAGACAGAATTTTGCCGCCACACTAGATGATTATGTATCCTCATGCTCACAAGAGTTATCAAGATCACTGGAGCCATGGATATTTATAGTATATGTTTAATTTAAGACATTGTATTATTTACTTTTTATGCACCATGCCATTGCCATATTGTTCTTGTATGACTGTGTTTGGTATAAACATTGAACGTGTTACAATTACAGTGATAATGCGATTTAAATGTAGATTATCACTACGATACATTTCAGTATTGTTCTTTGAAAAGGTGTTTTTTCTGACATTGTGATGTATTTTTTCTTTACCCAGCGCTTGGTTGTGCGCTAGGGGGTAACTAGGTATAACGATATTATTAATGTTGATGTCTATAACAAGTTCATCATTGGTACTTTATAAGTTTATTAACTTGGCTATTCTTGCATATTATGCTATTTTTAAATGGTAGCTAGCTATTTGTTCTTTGGTTTAGATATGCATTGTTTTTTCTAGTATATGTTGTTTTGCCATAATAGTGTTTATTTATACAATGCATTGTTTAATTTTATGGTTACCATGTTGTATCATTGTTCTCTTTTCTTACTCTCATTTCATTGTTTTCTTTCTTTGATGGTCATTCTTCATTTCATTCCATCTCTTCTTTTACTATCCACTTGTTGGTTCTTATTTTGTTTATGCTTCCATACTTCATCTACGTTTGCATTTGGTTCTAGTTACATACTTCTTCTTCATACTCTACTCACACTTCCATCACTTTATTGTTACGTTAATTGTATGACTTAACATAATATAATTATTTGTTGTAGATATTAGAATGTCATCGACCTCACATTTTTGTTCGATGTAATTGTAACAAAAAAAAAAAAAGATGATATCATTTTTTTCCCCGAGGGTCGGTGTAGTCTGTTAAGTCATGTTTTATTAATGGGAGTTAAGTGTTAAAGATTTATATGTATGGGTCGGATTTTTGTACACACGTTAGTTAGCACGCTTTAGTGATGAGATGATTTTATGAGTTGGGGGCTTATTGCTCGATAATGTTTGAACACAGCTCAACTGTGTGGTTGCTAGTTTTTTTTCTGAAAAAAAAAATAGGATAAAGAAAGTTGTCGAATACTCTTAGTGTTAGTTTGGGGAGAGACGGGTTGAGCTGAGCGATAGTCTCACGCAGTTAGTCCGCGTATGAGTGATTTTTACTGAGCTGTTCTGAGATGCAGTAATCTCGTGACAGTGCGTTCCTGGCAGAGCTTTCGAGATGGTCGTTGTCCCATCTCGCTAGTGTGTTCCAGTGGGTTCTTTTTTGTAAAGGAGAATATTTGATAAAGTGCAGAGTATATATATATATATATATATATATATATATATACATATATATATATATATATATATATATATATATATATATATATATATATATATATATATATATATATATATATATATATATATATATATATATATATATATATATATATATATATATTATCGTAGAGATGATAGAGAGATTTACGGGAATGTTTTTCTCCCGGTGTATTTGTCATACAAAGCCTTGGATTGCACGGGCTTATTGTTGTACTGCATTTTTGTTCAAAGCCTTGGATTTACTATGCTGGCTTGTTTATGTATAGAACTGAGTATTCAAAACCTTGGAGTAGGTCAGCTCAAGTTATGTTATTATGAACCGTGATGTATGCGGTCCCGGTTAACGGATATTTGGATTTATTCACCCGATGCTGTATGTTTATGCTGTGAACTATTCATGCTATGATGGCTACGTCACTGTGTCGGTAATAAACTATGTATAACGTTACCAGTCGTTTCAACATTCCCTGACTCTTACGTTTACTGTGGTGTGTGGTTCAAGTCTGTGTTGGTATGCCAGAACCCTTTGCATTCGCGTATGTTGACAGTCACTCACTCACACACCGGTCGGCCATCCGTAAGCCCGACCTAAGCTGATCGTTATTCATCAGCATATATATTAACTTTGTCTTCCTGTGCTACAAAGAAATAGACTGGTACCATCGAGTGATATTGCTCAACAAGCGTTGAGCATACATATGAAGATCCAATAATAACTCCAAGCGTTGTACTGACGCACTAACAACTTGACTCCACTGGTCAAGTCGAAGCTCTACAATAAACAATCATGGAGAACCAAGTATCAAAAGTGAGATACTTAAAATGAGCCGTTTTTGGCTAAACATTCAAATCAAGCGCGTCTTGGCATGTTTTCTTCAAGAGCGACATCATCTTATAGATGATTATAATAACCGTGTCTTCCCGAACAAGGATAAGTACACGGGAAAATCACGTCTTTATCAGACGGAGGATATAAGGATCTCTCCCAAAGTTTCCTGGATAGCAACAACATCCCGCGACAAACCGCGCCATACCGTTTAAGCATGGTGCACGGAGGTACGCAAATAACCAAACATACAATTAACGTAGATGCACTGAAACGTGAGTCTACAAAATACTAGATCCACATGTGATGATCTCAAACATTTAAACTCCCCCGCTAAAATAACTTAACACATATAAACCTCCTGAAGAAATACCTGGAACGTCCAGATCCTTCCCAAGACCACCTCCTGGCGCTCGCAGTAGCAAAAGAAGAAGAGGACGACAACGAAAGTTGCATGGAGTAAATCCTCCTATTCTGAGACAGCACCCATTTATGACAGTGTTTAACATCTTCTTATATTCATTAACTGTCAACTTCATGTGAAGCACGGATCATCAACGGGGGATCGGAATGGCAACGAGGTATGTCGTCCGCCTATAACTCTGAAGATACCGAGTTCGCTACCAGTACAGGGAATATAATTGATGGAAATGTTTTTTCAGAATCAGTGGTTCCCAATGATGTCCTACTTTCCTCTGATGTCCTGGATAGTGAGATCGGATGCCTAACCTTCTCGAATAAGGGTGACAAAGTAGGAGGTCACGTGTGCAAGGTGCGAGCGTTAAAAATTCCTCGGCTGTTGGAAATCGTAAATAGTAGGCCATACGGTTGCTGCCCTGGTAAAATTTAAAAATTAGGAAACCTACTCACCACAAAAATATTTATAGAATGTGTGATTCATGTATACACGCATTGGGATCCTTACCGGTGCTTCGGAGTTCGTGCACTGTGCTAGATTCTCCTTGTGTGATCTAAGGGAGGAGATCGGAGTCACTGATGAAGTTGATCGTACGCAAAGAAGATGGTCCTTAAAAACCAAACGAAACGGGTCATCAAGGAATTTATGCCAAGTCATCTTGACCTGCCATCCGCTACCAGGTATTTCCTTGTCTGGTCGTTATCCGTGTTAAGTCTGTCTCGAATACCTTGCACGTGGATTTGTCAGTGTCTCTCTCTCTCTCTCTATGACTCTTACCCTCGGAATTCCAGAACAAGGACTGCCTTGTAACGCTAAGAACTGGTAGCCGTACCTATCCTGCACCAACATCTCCTGCTCCGTTCCTCTTTCTCTCGTTGCTTTCATCAGGTCCACATCGCTGATCTTATCATACTATAGTAATTATTCTATTCTACGCAAGCACCAAATGCTTTACACATTTCACCAACTCGTTTTACTAACTTACTTTCTCAGATTGATGCATCTTTTCTTTAATGTTATCTATCTTATTCGCACGTTTATCATTTAGCTCTTACGTTTCCTTACAAACTTTATCTTTTTTTTTAACTCTCAATCTCTCCCCCCTCTCTCTCTCTCTCTCTCTCTCTCTCTTTGCTCTCTTTCCCCCTCCTCTTTCTTTCTCTTTATATCTCTCTGTCTCGCTCTCTCTTTCTCTCTCTGTGTGTCAAGTAGGTCAAGATATTACATAATGCTTACATGGCTGATTTTGTAGTTGAACTTCGTGATCTCATCTTTCTTCGTTTTGTTTTTCTTTTTACCAAATAATTATATAATATCATATGTAGGTTGTAATGCTGAAGTTTGCCTTTTTCAACTATTGTATGTTTTGATTATAATTTGACAAGCGTAAAAGCCCGCCATAAGACGGGAATTAAATTCAAAAGCACCAATACCTATCAGCAATTTTACTTATTCAATAGTATTTTTAAAAAAAACAAAATATTTGTTTTACATCTGATGTTAAAATTCTGAACATGACAGAAGAGTATCTTGATTTTCTTTGTTTTAATCTGGTACAACTTGAATCATGTATCTCCGCATCTTCCAGTAAAATTTTACAAATAATGTAGTTTTACACTCTTTAATATTAATATTTTTTGAAGTACTTTTTTAATAAAAATATACACGGATATAAGGTAACCAAATAATTTTGTACAAAGAATGAAAGAGAGATGTTAGTGGCACCGTCATTTGAGCATTCTTCTTTGGTAAATGTTACTATTTTCGGGAGAGTACATATAAGGGAAACAATGCAATTAATGTCTAACTTTCAACCAAAGTTACATCCCTTAGCGTAACGCACTGACAGAAAAAGCTGGGATTTTATATATAGGATACTGTAAATGTGGACAAGCTGTTCTTTTTACTTTTACAAAGTTGGATTCCTTGAAATTAAATTTAAAATGCAGGTGAGAATAAATGGATACAGTATAAAAGATGCGAGAAAGGAAGGACAGAATGTTAGACAGGCCTGCGTGCCTAATTCTCAGCCCTTTAAAAATAGAGTTCGGTCGTCCGTTCGTTCTCTCTTCCTCTCACTCTTGATCACTCTCCGCCATTTTTTTTATCTGGCACTTTCCTTCGTTGAATAATATGTTTGCTGATTAATGTTCTTACACTACATTACTGCCTTTCTAATGTTCTAAAATGACCCGTTGTTCCAAGTTTTAAAAACGTAGGAAATGATAGGACGAAAATAGACACGCGCAAGAGACTGACGATTGGAAGACATAATGAAATGTAGACAGCTGTGTAAGCTAGGCCCTGAGGTGAAAGGAAGATTAACTCAGGTAAACCATGTCTTTACTCACAAACCCAACACGCACACAACCCAGTGGCTCTTCTTGTGATTTCTCTTCTAACTCAGCACCTTCGACCTCCATTATCTCGCGCTCGTCAGGAACTCACAAACCGTATCTTGGACACATTCCTGACTGCGCGCGCTTACATTCAAGAACTCAGTTATTCCACCACGCACAGCTTGTTCTGGTAACTTGGGACGCCACTTCTGTTAACCAAGATTTTTAGAATACCGTAATAATAGAGTTTGTGCACTCTGATTCCTAAAACGATTCCAGTAAGAGCATAACTCATCTATGGGCGGCCTCATTGGAGCATCAGGCATATCCTTTTACCGTACACGCCTGTCTTTCTAATTCTCTTTGTGTCTTCCCATCGTCTTTCACTCTTTAAAAAAAAGTATCTAACGGTCTGAAATAAAGGAATGAGGTGAGATTTCAGAGTAAATAAAGTCAGACATATAAATAACAGTTGTAGTCTGTGACATCTTCACCAACATTGGTAGACTGTCCAATGTCCAGATTACAACCATTATTGAAAGCAGTATGTGATAGTTTGTACTCCTGCAATCAACACGATAAGTCGCAGACAAAGTTTGTTTTTTACAGTTCCTTTCTTGCTAACGTTGTTGGTTCCACTGTTACCTTGAAGTATTGTGGAGAACCAAGTGGGTCTCCCTGGCTGCTGGAAGACCGTGTTGTTGTAAGATGTCTGTGATGTTGTCTCTTGGTTTTCCCCGTGCCCTGAAACGAAATCTTTTACTGTTGTAGGTGCGTAGTGGTCATTTATCTGGCTCCATTTTTGAATTCTCTGTGTAGATAAATCGCCTGATAGTATGTCATTTTGTCACTAGTTCCATTTCTTGTGGTAATACCTCCGTCAGGAGTTGGTAGAGATCTGGAAGTGGGATGTGTGATGTAAAGATATTATGAGTAGGTGGAAAACTTGTGTAGTTGTACTGTACATGAGTGATTATGAGCTGTGGAGATAAGGGTGATACTAGTACTCACAAGCAATAATAAAGAAGTACAGTAATGTTATTATGAAAACCTCGCACTATATGTCATACGCACAATTATATTCAGCCTACACAATGACTCAACACAGCTGCTAACTGCTACTTGAATTTTGTATTCTTATGACAGTGGTCTCGCAAGGGAGTGAACTCATTGAAATGATATAGAGTAATGGTCACATGGATGGTATCTTGTTGTACGAGAATGTATAGATGGTAAATATGGTTGACCAATCAGAACTTGTTACGAATCAATGAGAGAGTATATGGTTCCTGATTCAATATCTCTAGTAAAACGGCAATTTTAATTTATTCCATCCACGAGAAATCGACAATCACAGTTTTGTACAATTACTCATCAGTATTCAAAAATAGATGTACACGAATTCTTGTGCTAACTAGTGGATTCTATCTGTAAAGGAGATGACATATATTATTGATCAAGAGTTTTCCTACAGATATAGTCAAATTAAACAATATGCATTCATGTGGCTGCGTAGTATGAAGTGATTAGTGTTGTAGTCATGTAATTTTAAATAAGTTTTTTTGGTGGTTGTGAGGTTTAATTTCTTGTATCGGAGAGCCAATCTGATTGGATCATTTAGTTATCAATTTATTAGGTATCTTATACAAGTATAGAATAATTGTCAGCGCATGTATAGGTAGAGATAGACTGCTCGCAATTAATGTAGAGTGACGTATTGTGTTATCTCAGAGCTTACCTATAGGACTTATAGTTAGGATAAGTCTATATATTTTGTGTGTCCAGTTTTCGCTGCGTAGATGAGAGATTTGAGAATTTCTGCAGTGTCAGTTTGCTCGGTTTAAGAGTGGCGGGGTGACGAAATGTATAGTTGTTGTTTTCGTTGAGCTCTGCTATGGTAGTGCTCTGTCAATGCCTCTCAATGTACTTAGTACTTTGTGTTTGAGTGACTGTCGATGTGTGATACATAAGAAGTGAGAGAGCTCGTAGATCGTTGCATCGCAGAAGTGTCCTGTGCTATGTAAATTAGATAGAGATCATTGTTGAGCCTCAATCTGTCCTCCCTCTGAGTTAGAGTTTTATGCTTGTATAATCGCGTCACATAAGGTGGAGCTGTGTTTTCAAGTAGGTGTGGGCCACCGGTCTACGGCTTCGTAATAGAGGCTGAGCTCCATGGCTCTGACATAGGTGCCTGGACTCTGCTAATAACTGTTAACCGACGTCCTCGTCGGTCCCTGACTGACTAAGAAGGAGTAGATAGACTCGGTACATACAGCTCAGTGCATGCTACGACAATACTATCTAATTTGTTTAGAAATTACGCATCGCTTTGCTGCAGGACGGGGCACACAATACTATGTCACCACTCGCGGAGAGAGAACGAATAATTTGGTTTCTACGAGATTGTATGCAGGCCACATCTCTCTGGGACGCTTTCTGATCAAAGCTGTGATAATGAACGCATGGTGCTGCTCATATAACTCTCTGTTAAGATTTCCCTACCTCGCAATGGTTGTACGTACCCGCTGAAACTATTGCTCAAGAATGACGGAAGTCGGTTGCCATGTTTGTTTCATCAGTCAGATGTTAATCTGAGGATTTAAACTCTGTGTCAATGTTCAATACAACTGAGAACGTACACTCCACATGCATAAGATACATTAGAGTCTACCAAGCTACGCCGCCCCCCATCCCTAGAAGTGTTCGCATACCTAAATCAGATAATACCGTGTCGCTTAGAGTTGACAAGATCCCCTACTAATCACACCCCCCCACCTTACATCTAGTTATTCTGTCACCCCACCCGCAACTACACAGCGCGGCGACTTCCCACTAGCCCCCCCCCCCCCCCCCCCCCCCCCCTCTGACAATCGTTCCCAGCATTCATTTCACTTTCTAGTCCAACACTCCCCATTGGGTGTCAGTGGTTCACCTGCTTCGCCCGCGCCTCAATTCCATGCTGTTTCTTACTTGCATCTCCGATACCACACCTCTCTGTGCACGCCGCTGTGGAGCCACCTCTTCATCCAGCGCTCGCTCTCTCCTCACCCGGTGCCGCTCACCTCGAATACCTCAACTATACTCCATCTTTCCTCGACACATCGACTACCTATCTCTCATCCACCTACTATGTTTTCTCCACCTTCTCACACATGCTTTACATTAAAAGCCATCATTGATTATTTCATCACGCTTACCCACCCAAATTCATAGATCCACCATAATAAACTAGCTTTACGCTTGAGCGCACAGCGCCATCAACTCAGCACCCTACTACGATCATCGCGATGTACACCCCACGGCTTTATTTCCCCCCACCCCACACCACTCAACATACTTGAACGCTCACACTGGTGCTCAAAGCACAACCTGCTTCCCCTTAGCTCTGGCTTCTATTAATCAGCTGCGGGCCACTATGTCACCACGACAGCACGTCCCGGACTCCCCTTGAGGTCATACTTCCGCCAAGCCTCCCCGCTCCACCAAACACCTGCAACCTCCCACGCGTCTACACACCCCATGTCTACACCCAAACTCTCAAGTCTAACCTTTCGTCCACGTTTCCACGGCCCACCCACTAACCCCACCATGATAGTACTTTATAGCCCCTGACAAATGTTGTTTCGTCTTACAATTTGTCGGGCGACTCCACCTCATCACCAATCTAGCGGAGCCGTTAACATGGTAGGCTCTGTGTCTCTCGAAACCGCCCCTCAATGTCTTTATTCAATCTCAACCCGTCTATAACAAACAATAACACCGTGCTATGAGCAGAAATGACTTTTATGCCTACGGTCAGCGCCCACACCACCACACATCACTTCTTATTTTGGCCTCTCACACCGCCTGGTAATCTCCACTCAGCACATCCCGCCTGCACGTAACACCCGCTTGCTACCCTCCCTCATCTGCATTCTTTACATCGCCGCCTCACGCCCTAACGCGAACCCCCCAACTCACCACTCTCTACAAATTTAAAACTAGCTCGCCATCTACGTGCGGACCGCGCGTCCTCACCCTATCATCACTCACCTGTCCCCTCTGCTTTCTACATCACACCTCCCCCTGTAGCCTCTTCACCACTCCCCATGTGGTGTATAGGGTACTGTCAAGAGACCCCCCCCTTTGCCCAAAGAGATACCAAATCACATCTACACAGGTGACAGCCTCCTTCCATACCTCTCAGAAAGGCCGGCTTACCTCGCGATGCGTATTTATTACACACCCTCCCGCTTACTAGCGGGAATACGGTCTCGCAGCCATAGTACTCTTTAACAGCACAAAGACTGTCACCGGACAGCGAAAACACTAGGAGACGCAGTGCATGCTGCGACCCTCTCTACCCGCCTGTTGATCCTAACGGACCCATGCGCTAACCAGATGACATGCTCATCTCGCCCACACAGTCGCCTCACGCCGCCTGCTTCTACCCCGTATACTTCCGACAATGCAGCTCACTGTACTATCATATTCGCCCATCTCAGACAATTCTCCAGAGCTTACTCAAGTATCGCCCGTCACCCCTTTCTACTGCCAGACTTACTAGCACCCGCCACTGAATCCTGCCCCCACGACCACCAGGCACCCCACAGTCAGCCATACGCATGCCACAACCAGCATCGTGCCTAACCCCACCCCCCCGTCCCTTCCCCCCCGCGCCCTCCCATTCCCCCCTCCCCCAGCTTGCACACTACCCCCTATCCCCACTCCCCCGCGCTTGTTCCACCAAGAAATCCCTCACGTAACCCCATAGCTTTCATTGACAGAAACCGCAGTGCACGCGGACCCCCCCTACTGTAGGTTATTATTTCTGGGGTTTACGGTGATTCTCATCACACGGATGGCGGCTTAAAAAATCCGCTCTCAAATTTGTTTTTCCAGATATATACTCAATGCTAAAATTATATGGAGCCAAAAGTAAGGACCATCGGAGTAACCTAGAGTTCTCATGCCTAGCCTGGGCTAGAAACGATAAAGGTTTGTGATCCGTTTGCAACTTAAATGCCTTCCCATACAGATAAATATTGAATTTCTTTATTGCCCATATTACTGCAAGACATTCTTTTTCGCTAGTTGAGTAGTTGATTTCAGCTTTATTCAACTTTCTGCTAGCATATGCCACTGGGCTTAATTCCCCATCCAATGCATCTGATTTCTGTAGTAGAGTTGCACCTAACCCAATATTACTTGCATCCGTCCTTACTATGAATTCTTGACTTAAGTCAGGTAATTTCAAAATAGGTTTACTTGTGAGCTTTTCCTTCAATTCTTGGTAAGCCATTTCACATTGTGGTGTCCATGTAATGCGATCTGGATGTCCTTTACGTGTCAAATCAGTTAACGGTGCACATATGGAATTAAAGTTTTTGATATACTTCTGGTAGAAACCACATAATGAGACAAAGGATCTCACGTCCTTCTTGGTTTGTGGTCTCGGGGCTTTCTTTAGTTTCTCTAAATTCTTTGGGTCAGGGGTCATGTTTCCCTGATAAACTGTGTGTCCCAAAAATTCCAATTCTTTACATCCAACGCAACTTTTGGTTGGTCGGGCTGTTAAATTTGCTTCCCTAAGTCGATTAAACAGCATGTTCAGAGAGTCAATGTGTTCCTCAAATGTTTCTGTTGCTATAAGGATATCATCCATGAAATTTGTTATACATGGATTATTCAGAGGGTCCAATAATTTTCTCATCATTCTAGAGAAGACACTAGGCGCATTCTTCAATCCAAATGGCAATCTATTAAACTCATAGTGTCCTTCTGAGGTACTAAAAGTAGGTATGGTCTAACCTCAGGCTTTACTGGAATCTGATAGTATCCTTTACTCAGATCCACTTTTGAGAAATATTTAGCTTTATTTAGTCTGGCAAACAGCTGATTTGTATCCGGCAATGGATCCACCTGTCCTTCTGTAATAGCATTCAGTCTCCTGTAATCTATACAGAGTCTATGTTCTGCAGAGGGCTTCCTTAAGAGTACAACACCGGAACTATACGAAGATTCACTGTGCGAAATAATTCCTTCCTTCAACAGATAGTCTATCTCTTCCTTCAAAGCTTTCTCCTTAGCAAACGGAATCGAATATGGTTTCATACAGACAGGTGTGGGTCTATCAGTTTCATATCATATTCCAATAGGTTTGTATGCCCTGGTCGGTCTGTTAACACCTCTGCATGATTATTTAGAACCTGTTGCACTCTCTCTTTCTGAGTTTTCGTTAAATGTGTTAACTTATTCTGGACTCCCGGGGAGAAGAAGCAGTACTTATC
>JAMPIV010018836.1:0-55632 GCA_024509875.1 Oreohelix idahoensis
CCCTTACGAATATCGCTTTAAACTTCGGTTTACTTTTGTTAACATTGTTTCTATTATTATATAAAATTGACTAGATCAGTTTACTAGTTAAACCGTAATAGATTAAAAGGTCTGCAAAAGGAAATGCGAGCTGCATGAAAAATTATACTTGCTTTATACTTTTATTTTTCTGGAATTGTTTTATAAAGGAAAACAGCAGTCAGCTTCTTCCGTAGTGCATTTTCAACGAATGGTACCGGGGCCGGCCGATATGTTGCTTTATCCTGTTCCGCATATGTTGGGCAACTTTGAAGCATGATGTTCAGCAGTCATTTTATCTGTGCTACAGTTACACTAATCGGTAGTTCCCATCTTAAGCTTGCTGAATAGATTGGTATCTCAAATCTGTTGTGGCCCCGTACGGAGTTCTGATTAGTTGTTTCTCTTCTGCTGAGGCTGGTAGTATGGCATCATTTTGTGTGGGACCTGGATGCTCTACATCCCATTTGATTTCTGTATCTGATTCTGAAAAACTCTTTGCCTCCCTCAAAAGTTACGCTTGCATCAGGCTGAGTAGATTTCCACCTTCCTTTGCCAATCTGTCAGCCCTGCTTCATTGCCGGTGATGTTTGCGAAGAAATGGGATCTATTGGATGACAACACTTTTGAATCGTTGACATAGTTTGTGGAGCACTATTCATATGACATTACAGGTGAGTGGAATATGGATATTTTTCACTTCACAGAGGTGAGTAAAGCTAACTATACAACGCCTCTTATTATGTTAAATAAATGTAATTAATCAAAAACCATACTGATGTCAGGAAAAGGTCTCTTAAATGTTTATGACATGGGCAGTATATTACTGACATTTATCATTAAGGTAACATACATGTATTGACTGGCGATGTACTCTGACAAAACCATGCATGTCAAATTAGTTTCTGAAAGTCAATTGAACCCATAGCGAAAACATCGAATTCGCAACGATTTCATGCCCCGAATATCTAGTTTACACGGCTTTGTAATCGAATACAAATAACAAGATCGACTAGAACACAAATTGGTAATTCTGGCATTTTGACGCACTTTTTTGGTGACAGTTTTGTGACATGGATGTGACATAAATTGACACCGAGTGTTCCATTTATTGATCACATGTCTTAAACGTTGTAAACAATTAGTGATTTTTTTGGTACATTTCATTTACATGTAATGATTTATCAAGGGAGGAGAAAAAAGGAGAGTACAGAAAAATGAGATAATTTATTATAGGAAGATAGAGCGCATGTAAAGATTAGGGCGCATGTGAGTGTATCTGAGTGGGACATACATGACAAGGCCGAATAAAACGAATTTGTGTGTGGTTGAATAGATGAAAAAAACTTTTAAAAAATAGAAAGGGGTTAATTTGTAAGTGTCAAGTAAAGAAAGGATAAAATTAGCTTGACACGAGAAAATGATCAAAGACATTTAACACAAAACAGAAAGAAGAGCAAGTCGTGAGAAAGTTAATATAATAATTTCTTTATTGGTCTTAGATGAGATTTCATAGATGTATCATCAATATTTGTCGCGAGAGGTTCAGATATTATTAGAATATATGATACGCCAGACAAAAAGATGTATCAAAGGATACCAGTATAGCGCCAGATAAGAGACTGGTCTTATAAAGAAATACCCCTTCTCTGGAAAAGAGTAAGGGTGTATCAACAATCAAGGTAGGGTCAAGCTGTATAAACCTTCATGTATGATGATAGTGAATGTTACTGAAGGTCTAAGTGCTACCTCTACAGATCCCACACTGAATAATGGTTTATATAATGATTTTGACTCAGCTAGGGGATAAATTTAATTTGATAGATAAGTAATATACATACAAACAGAACCTAACTCAAATTGAATAATTAAGTAAGACTGAGTGTAAATATGTACAATTTATTGATCCTATACCGCTTTCTCTTTTCGGTTAGGTAAATGAAAAAATAAACTTCAAAATGCTTTTTACATAATAGAGGGAGCCGCGCTAGCGTAGTGGTTACAACACCGCTCTGGCGACCGGGTGATACAGGATCAAACCCGGGCAACGGCATTTGAGGATTTTTCGTCGACCGGGATTTGGACTGGATTAACTCGAGACCTGGCGAGGACATTTGAAGGAGTGTCGTCGACCAGGGACTGGCGGCTCCTGAGCCGACCCAGCTGCAATGGGTACCTCCGAAATCGGCGAGTATTTGCCTGAATGGCGAGGGACACCTGTCTCTGTACAAGAAATAAAGGGATACTCACGTAAAATCAATGTCAGGTTAGACATAAAATAATAACCTGAGATTTCGCCTCGAGTATTAAGCGGGCGAACGCAAAAAAAAAAAACAAAAAAAAAAAAAAAAAAAAAAAAAAAAAAAAACATAATAGAAATAAATAAATATGGAACTTTCATTTCCACAATAGTTAAATATGATAGTTATATTTCAAATTTCAATTATTTTATTCATATATATTTATATATAGCTGTTATTTTCACTGGACTGTAAAGTTGGTATAAGTGTATTAAATAATTCATGAGTCATCACTCGATTGTTTGTTTGATGTGTGTTTTATTTCTTAACAAACTGAGTCTGGATGTGCCGACCAGTGGAGTTATGTGTCCACCTATCTTTTATAATGTAAGCATCCACTATAGCCAGGATCACACAGTGTCTGGATCTCCAGGCTGGGAAAAACAACAAGGTGACTCGCTCTAAGTATATTGAGAACGTTTCGCACCAACAGAGTTCCTCAAGAATTGAATGTTTCGAAGGACTGTTAGTCATTTCAGGATAAAACACTGAGGGAAATACAAATAATCGCAAACCTTGTATGGGTCCAGCACTATTTTTATCCACACACACACACAATGAACGTTTACAAAGAATCTCAGACAATGTGCTAACAGTTGGACATAACACTTTACTTCAGTACCACTTACAGCCAGTTCGATGTGATTACATTTTCCTTATAAATCATTAAGTTCGATCCATTGTCCATCATATGAATGTTTCCTTACAATGATTTGGTTTAGTACAAACTAGTAAAGTGACACCTTGATTAATACATGGTAACAATTCCTGACATCCTTTCTATGTTCCTGAACAGCGTGACGTTCCTTTATGAAATACTGCCCTTCAAATACATTATTAAACTTACAGTCGTAGATTCTGCCATAATTCTCAATTATCCTACACATTCCCAATGCCGGCTTTCGTCCCTAAACGTCAACACATGCCTGCGTTCAAACCGGCAGCACACTCGTCCTGTAGTTTTTTTTTCTCTTAAACACATATAACACACTACCGAACACACAAGTGGATTATACACAGGAAAAATTACATAATTATATATATATATATATATATATATATATATATATATATATATATATATATATATATATATATATATATATATATATATATATATCTTACCTCAGGTAATACACGATAGCTATAACAGGCTGTAAATGGGTATCTAGGTCTTCTACGTAGCTACAGCGGCAAATTCTTTGACAGCAAGCTATTGCCGCTTTCGTCTGCTCAGCGTATTATAGGTACAAGCTTTTGGCCTCAATTCAGCCACGTTCAAGGTCTTATATAGTATCGCATCGTACCTCGCGGATGGAAGGGGTAAAAGCGGTGTTAAGAATCTCAACCCAATGCGTCTTTTTGCCTTCTCGTTCAGTGTGCAGAAATTTTAAAATCTATTATCTCTCTTAATTGTGGACCGATTTTAATCATGTAAAGTTAGTATCATACTGGTAATTTATCTCTATCAGTCTATCTAAAATTTGTTTAGTTAGCAAAATGCATTTAAATCTATGCAGCCTTTAACTAACTATATTGGGGACTACCCTGATGTATAAATGTCACTTAAAACGATTTTTCTCTTAGAATAACATACTATTCGAGGAAGTCTGTACTCATACCTCTTAAGTAATATCCTCGTTGTTAAACTAGCTATATCTTTTCGTTTAAATATCTTTAGTCTTTAAGAAATTAAATATCTTCGTATTGTCACTTACACAAAATATGCCTCTATGTTAAGCATAAAAGGTTTCCTTATACACACCAGAAAAAGGAGCGTTCTCATTGGCTGTTATATCGGTCCGTTTTATCCTATTATTTTGAGCGGTAAATATTACCGTGGTGTAAGACAGACCAAAACACGATAATATTTATGAATGCTGTATTGATGATTTTATATGGAATGAACACTCTTTGCCTTTATTAATCATTCTGATAATCGCTCTTTAACTCCCCAAGGAGTACAGCCCTTCAAACATTGGTCAGGTACTCCAGGTCTGTACCATCCTCTCAAGATTGTCGATGTCTTGTTTATCCCTTTTATTTAGTCTTTAGTTCTCTTTTCCATTTTTTTGTTTCTCTCTACCTCTCTTACCCTGGGAATTCGAGAACAATGACTATCTTGTCATGCTATCAACAGGTTTCCTTAATGCATGTCATGTGATACTATGTTTATTTCAAATTAACAAATACAGCTGTCAAACGTGTAACAAAAGTGTGGCTCATATTTCTCTTAATTTGTGCACCTTTTTTCTTTCGGGAATAAACTGAAAGTTTATTAACGCTAGATGGCAACACACAACAGCCAATTTATACAGTCATACAAATGCAATTCGCATATGGTCGACACCAGTACCATTCGTGGAAAGGCTCTATGGAGATTCAAATAGCCTCAAACTGACTTCTGCTTTCTTTGAAAAATTTCAAGTGGACGTCTGAGAGTGTACAAAGAAGAAGAAAAATGGCCAGAAAAGTGTGCAAATGCTTAAAGCCAATAAACCAATTCAGGCCCATCAGTGCGGAGTCTGAAAATTATCACTTGTTCTCTTCTGCTGAGATGGTAATATGCTTTCTTTGGAAATATTCAAGTAGATGTCTGAGTGTACGAAGAAGAAGAAGAAGGCCCATCATTAGAAGTCATGTAATGGATTACAGAATGTCAACGATGCTAAGAACTTTGGAATGGTGTTATTCAGTCGCAGGGCGGTAGTTCACAGAATGCCGCAATTATCTTAAACAAACAAAGAAACAAACAAACTAATATACAGCTACTTGAATAATTGAAAGACTGAGTTATTGCTTGGCCCTTGGCGTGACCTCATACCTAAAGAAGAATTCTTCAGGTGAGTGATCGCACATGTACGTCGGTTATAACCCCCCCCCCCCCCCCTCGAATTAGAGAGTTTTTAATTGAATTTAATCAGAACGGCGTCAATATCAATCGATAACGCATCTGCCATGGCTGGAATTCCAGAGAGTGTTTTTATCCTGCAAATTTATCATTTGAAAGCCAATAAAATGAATGACTATGTTCTTTTCTTCCACTGCTTCCTGTTTAAAATAAAAACGAAAAAAAAAAATCTCCATGTTCAAGTGTCAGGACGTAATATTCTAAACTATTGTATGGATACAGTTGTAAGAATCGTGCATTATACTCCAAACTGAAGACCTGAAAATTATGACAATTCATCTAGTCAGTGCATTAGTTATTTTAATGACTTCGAACTGGCGATAGATAGAAGATAACAAAAATAGCGTGGAACGATTAGGATGCTATATTACATGGATAAAATGTTCAAATATTTAAACAAAATACAGGTTGTGTGAGATTATAAGGGGAGCAAAGAATAGTAGCACCGTAACATACTACGCATGTGTCGCGGGTTGTCTCCACTGCTCAACAGTATTGGTCCATTAATAGCCAAACTTCGAGGAGGGTTTTCAAAGGGATCAACCTTAGCTCAAGATTGCATTGCTGTTGACAGAGATATAAATAGAAGTTGGTGATTTTATATCAGGGAGTCTCACAGGGATTTTGAGAAGTGTAAGTATAACAACTGAGTCATCTAAGTTTGTTATAAATTTGGTATTCTCCGCCTACTTCTGTGAGAAAAATGTTTTGACTCGTATTTTATGAGCCCCTAGCTGAAGGTGATTAAGTAAATCATTAATTGTATGTTTAAAACTGTATATTGTATTTTATATGGGTGCAGACATCAAATTCACTCCTACATGATTAACACCTTGTCTCCATTTTTTTTCTTACTAGCAATAGATTGGGTTATGAAAACTTCGACATCACACAACAGAAATGGAATCCAGTGAAATCTGACTAAACAGCTTGATGATCTGCATTTTGCAAATTAGTTGGCTGTTCTGTCCCATAACTATAATCAGATGCAAGAAAACATGAAAATTCTCGATGAGAAGTCACAACAAGTGGGCCGGGAAATACCAGGGAAAAGACAATGATTATGAGAACAAATGCAAGAAACGATAACAAGCTTGAACTTGAAGAAACACGCAAAAAGATGTAGAATCGTACAAATATCTTGGCAGTAATATAGACAAAGTTGGAGGGACAGAAAGTGATATCAAAATAAAAATACAAAACGCAAGAGGAGCTCTCATTGCATTTGGAAACATATGGTGAACAAGAGAAATCAAGTCCAACACGAAAATAAGAATCTTCAACTCAAATGTCAAGTTTAGTCCTATTGTACGGCTCTGAGACACGGAGAGCTGTGGTGGGTTTTGATGTTATTAAGTGTTGTTGCTATGTTTACTTAGTGTACTGAATGAAGTCAGCTGTGAAGGTCCCTGAGGATAACAGTTTATGTGAATTTACAGAGTACCTTGCTGCTACCACCCTACGACCTCAATCAGACTTATTCTTGACTAGTATGTCTGATAGCTACGTCTACTGTCTAGTGTAATGAAAAATGTTGTTTGCTGGTAATTAAGTACACAAACACACACACAAACACTAATATTAATCTCTATGATTAAGTCAACTGACACTGTGGTTAAAATTTAGTAATTTACAATTTTTTCCAAATTTATTTTGTCCTGAACCTAGTTTTCTTCTGGTCAGGACTTTCAACTCAATAAGAATTAATTTAAATAGAATTACATATAATCAAGTAAACACACGAAAGACCTGTACATATACATAATTTAAATTTGCTAATATTGGTACTAAAACTGAAGTCTTTATTAACTAGTACTTGATGTCTGGTCGGGGTATTTTCATCATACCCAGTCCTTTATTTAACAGTGTTCATTTGCTCTTTAACAGGATTGATGGTGGAAAAGTTTATTAGTTACACAATGGAGTTTATATTATTTAGTCCTCGTTGATGAATCTTAGCAGGCCAGGTCCTTAACACTCATCTGGCCTGTGACAATTGAAGATAGTTGTTCCTTAGGCCAACTCCTCACATGCTCTGAGGTAGTATGGTAGGCATCTCATTTCATACAGTGTTGTACTCTTCAGAATATCACAAAATTAGGCTAGGTCTTAACATAATACCTAATCCACCATGTTTACAAGCATTAATACATTGAAACAAAAGACAGGGTCAGACCTCTCTGACCGACCCAGCACATCTACATCAATGCTGTTATCAAGTAGCACTAGTTTCCCATTCCTCTCCTCTAAGGCCTGCACTGCATCTGAAATATTATCATTAATCTCTTCTTTCCATATAATAAGGTGGGTGATATGTTTCCACCTGACCACCTGAAAAGAAACATCTGTATTCTACATTTCTGATAGTTTTTTATATTATATTTCAACCTCTAGACCCAGTAACAGTTGGCTGGGGACCTAGAATAAGTACTCACTTGTCGTAATCATTTTTCATTATATGGCAGTATCACTCACTCAGAATTGTTTTTAAATAAAAAGGTTTAATAATTTCTGTCTTACCACAATTCAAAAGAAAAAACACACAGGTTACGTTTGAAATAGCACAAACTCAGCTGAGCTGCTGGCTGGACTATGGCGTCCGTATTCCTTACATTATTTATTTATATTCAGTGGACGTCACACTTCACTGCATCAACGATCTGCTTCTATGGACAGTCTTAAACAAAATGGCAACGAGCCGTCCAATTTTCTAATAATCTTAACTGTGTTGATCAATCAAATAGGAAAGCCAAGCTTTTTTAAATTCAAAATTTTACACTAAGGTCCAAATTTGGTCCAATGTGTAGTGTATTTCTGTCGGTCGGTCTGTTCGAACTTGGCATTCCCCAAAAATGGACTTGGTTTTGGCCGTACAAAAAAAAAAACAACAACACAATATTCAGTTTGAGCTATCCCATAATGTCTACCCCGTGTCTACCCCTTTTCCTACAGAACACATGACCCTTTTCCTGCTTTTACTCAAGGACGCGTCAAAATGTAACCGCTAGTGACTGCAAAACGAACATCTGTCTGCTAGTCTGCACCGAACAAATCAGTCCTTTTGTCAATAACTTCCGAGATATCTGTCCGTCCTTTTTATTTGAAAGCATATTATTTATCACGAAAAGATAAGCTCTTAAACTAGCTAACTTTTGTGATTCTAAACCTATTAATAAGGAATTCCATATTGTTTTCCATGTTAGTCTTGAAATCTATAATCTACCACTCGTTCACTTCTTTTTACCGCTATTTTCAAACTAACTAATTTACGAGAATCGTCCGTATTACGTTGGGAATTACGTCATTCTCAATAAGAGCTAAGCCTGTTTTCGTGACCCAATTGACGAACATTTTTTAACTTTCGTCGTATTTCAAACAACTAACTACAAGTTCGCGCGTATGCTAGGCTTAGATTCAAACCCCGTTTGCAGACGGCATCATTTTTCTCTTCCCTCCTTTTCTTACCCAGTCCGAACGAATAGGCCTTTCGTGTCCCCATGTTATAAATAGTTTTTTTCAATGACACTAGAAAACGACGTTACGGTCTACCAAAATCAACGCGCTTGTGGCGTGGGCGAAGAAGCAGCAGCGTATCATAACTATATTTTATCCCTACATTTTATTTTAACTTTTTATATTTATAATGGAGGATTTTATCGCTGTATCAATGTATTCCATCATACATCTCCCCACTTAGAACATGCACTAATGCAAGTTCCAAAACCATTGATGCACATAGATAAAAATTCACTTCTTACGCCTGCTGAATACTCTAAATTTGATCACAGGGTGCCTACCTGAGGAAATCTGCACCGACGTTTTTTTCTGTGACCCCGGAATATATTCAATGGTAAATTGATATGGCTGTAATAATAACGACCATTGTAATAATCTGGCATTTTTTATGCTTGGCCTGTGATAAAATATACTAGAGAGGTTGATGATCCGTTTTGACCACGAATGTTTCTACCATATAGATAGATTTTGAACTTTTTTTATCGCCCAGATTAACGCTAAACACTCTTTTTCGCTTGTGGAATAGCCTTGTTCCGCTTTGTTTCAACTTGCGGCTAGCATAAGAGACTGGGTTCAGTTACCCATTGGGTGAAGAGGACCTTTGCAACAAAGTAGCCCCCAGGCCTACTTTGCTTGCGTCCGTTCTCACCACAAAGTCCTGTGTCAAATCAGGCAGTTTGAGAATAGGCTTGCTAGTGATTTTTTCCTTTAACTCTTGGAACGCTAGTTCACATTGTGCAGTCCAAATAATTTTATCTGGAAGTCCCTTGCGAGTCAAATCAGTCAGAGGAGCACATATAGAGTTACAATTTTTGATATATTTTTGGTAAAAACCACACAAACGACACGAATGATCGCACGTCTTTCTTTGTTTGTGGCCTAGGTGCTCTCTGCAATTTTTCCAAGTTATTGGGTAGATCGCGGTGGTCGCCCTATCATTCAGTATGTCCCAAGAATTCTAACTCTTTGCATCCAATACAACATTTTGTTGGTCTAGCAGTCAAGTTTGCTTCTCTGAGCCTATCAAATAGCATATTCAGAGAGTTAACGTGTTCTTCAAATGTTTCTGTAGCGATGAGGATATCATCCATGAAATTCGTGATACATGGATTATTCAAGGGATCCAACAATTTGTGCATCAACCTAGAAAACACACCCGGAGCATTTTTCAATCCAAATGGTAACATGTTGAATTCATAATGTCCTGCCGAGGTGCTAAAAGCTAAATAAGGTCGAACCTCAGGCTTCACTGGAATCTGGTAATAGCCCTTACTAAGATCCACCTTTGAAAAGTATTTTGCCTTGTTCAGTCTGGCAAATAACTGTTTTGTGTCCGGTAATGAATCCACCTGACCTTCTGTGACAGCATTCAGTTTCCTGTAATCTATGCACAGTCTATGTTTCCCAGACGGTTTCCTCAACAAAACTACACTGGAGCTATAAGGAGATTCACTGTGAGAAATAATCCCTTCTTTCAACAAAAAATCTATCTCCTCTTTCAATGCTTTCTCCTTAGCGAACGGAACAGAATAGGCTCTCATACAGATTGGTGTTGAGTCTACCAGCTTCATATCATACTCTAGCAAATTAGTATGCCCCGGTTTGTCTGTTAACACATCTGTATGTTCCTCCAGAACCTGTTGAACTCTCTCCTTCTGATTTTTAGTCAGGTGCTTACTGACTTTTACCTGTGCGGCTGTCTCACAGGAGTGTAGGGGGTATTTATATGAGGTGAGTGGTTCCTTTTTCATTTCGGTTGCGATAGCCAAGGTCAGTAAATTGGTGCCTTCTTGGATTTGTCTGCCCAGATACTTCTTTAAAAGGTTCACATGATATATTTTCTCCTTCCCTTTTTTGTCAGTTTTTAAATTTGTTCTAGACACCTTCTCTAGAACTGTATATGGACCTTGCCATCCAATTTGCAACTTTCTTTGCTTCCGGGTAGTAGAAGAAGCACTTTCACTCCCACAGCTAATTCTCTGTCCTTTGCTTTCTTATTAAAATAAGCTGCATGTTTCTTCCTGGCTTGTCTCAAATTATCATTTGCCAGTTTCCATCCAGCTTTCAGACGAGTGGTCAGCTCGTTCACATAGTTATATGATGAGGTAACAGTTTCCTCTGCCTTCACATCTGTCCACGTCCTTAACAAGGACTTGTAATTTTACACTTATTTTTCATGGCACCTGTCAGGTCCTTTACATTGGAAGCCTTATAGTGAGGACGTTTCTTCCTTGAATCATCACTCACAAATCGTCCACTACCAATTCTTTTCTTGGGGTTTTCTCCCCACTTAAATTTCCTTGTGAGAGATCTTGGCTCTCTTTTTTCTTCCTCCAGTTCACTTAATTCCGACCGGGGATTGTCGGCTTATTCTGGGGGTAGACTTACTATTTGTACTCGCCGCATAGTGGCCATTCTCAAACATTCAATTGAAGACTGTGTGTGAAAAGGGGGTTCCCATTCCACTTTGTCTACATTTTTAAATTTATTTTTATTTTCAGTCCTAAGTTTGCCCCGTGGCGTTTCTAGGTCCTGATCAATTTCCCCACTTGTGGGTGTTCCCTCATGAAATACGCCACATGCTTCTACAAAATTCTCAGCGATGACCATCATATCTGGCCAATAATATTTTTGAGCTACTTTTTGGCAGATGGTACCTACTTTCTCGTGGTCCCCATCTTTTCCAACATGTAAACTCCGTATTACGTCTGCCCTAAACATCTTGGGAAGAACCAGTTGTCCGTGACCATTTGAACCAGTTCCGGCCTTCCTATATAACAATTTATTCTTTATGTAAAATTCTCCTTTGCTTGGAGGTGTATGGCAGTTACGCAATTTTTGAAAACATGACTTGAGTGCCCTATCCTCAGCCTGCGCCTTCCTCATCTCCTCTGGATGAGCATTTATAGGTTCACCTTCTTCCTCCTTTGACTGTGACCGTGTCTGCACTGTCGCCATGATCACAGGTCTCTTGGGATTCCCCAAGAAGACATATCTACACCCCACTATCAGAGGGTAGATTGGTTCATCTATCACTGCTGCTCTGATTTCTCCTTCCACATAGCGAGTTTTCACAGTTATCCTTGCGATGGGAAGTGTCATGAGTGGTATGTCCTTAGTCGCCCCTTGTATTTCCACTGTTTCGGTGGTATACTGACCTGGGTTCACTAGGCTAGAACTCACAACTGAATCAAAATCCAAACCTGTATCATATAGGCACCTTATGGTGACCCCGTTACAAACAACATCCTCACAAACTGGGGGGTGATAAGGTTCCTGCTGTCCAGTAGGTTTAACCTTTAATGTCTGGTTCCCCGATTTCATTGCAGCAAGGTTAGAAGGTTTCCTTTTACAAACCTCGGTGTTATAGTTGTCCTTCCTACACCATTTACACCACCTCTTTCCTTGGTTAAAAGGTTTTCTTTCATTATATTTTTGGTCACTGAACTGTGAGTTTCTATCACGATAATCATTTCGTGGCCTATCAAAGTTTGTCTTACCTTTGTTATCTTGTTCTTTGGTATCAAATTTATTAGAGTGCTGTGTGACCTTAAAATTCTCTATATGTTTCTTTTTAGTGCCAGCTACCTCTGCTTGAGCTGCTTGATACCTTTCAGCAACATTTAGCAACTCACCCAGCCTCTCTGCACCTTGTTCCATGATAAACTTTCTCATGTCTGGAGCCATGGACTCTCTTAATTGCTCAATCATGATCATTTCTTTAAGGTTTTGGGTCTTCCCCAGAGCAGTCCATTTCTCCAAATAGGTTTCCAGTCTGGCAGAGAATTGGTGGTATGTCTCCCCAGACAAAAGCTTGGCATTTCTAAACTTCTTACGATACAATTCACCATTCTTTTCATATCTTAATAACAGAGCCTGCTTTAGCATGTCATAATTGTCTTGGTCGTCTCTATTCATTTTTTGCAAACACTTCGTAACATGTTACCCTAAGACCCTGGGATAACTTTAAGCTCCACCTTTCCCTCTCCAACCCATAGGTGGTGGCTAAAACTTCAAATCTGGATAAAAATGATTTAATATCATCATCCCTCTCTACAAAATGGTCTAAATGGAACCCCATTGCTGAGTTAGAGGCTCCCTGAATGGCAGTGGCATCGGAGGTATGAGGGCTGTTACCATTTTCAGGAGCATGGCTTTGAAATTCCAACTCCCTTAGTCGTAACTCGTGCTCCCTTTGTAATCTCTTATCTTCTGCTTCTCTCTCAGCTGCCTGTCTCTTTTCCTCTCTATCTATCTGCATCCTCTTCTCTTCCCTGTCAGCAGCCTGTCTCTTCTCCTCTCTTTCTATCTGTATCCTCTTCTCTTCCCTTTCAGCAGCCTGTCTCTTTTCCTCAGCTTCTAGTTTCTTCTCTTCCAATTGGAGCCGCTTTATTTCAGCCTCTCTATCTGCCTCCAATGCCCTAGCCTCTTTATCAGCCTCAATCTGCAGCCTCTTAAGTTCTTTGTCAGCCTCAATTTGTAACTGTAATTTTCTTTCTTCTGCTTACTTCCTGTCACCGTGGGGTTTTTGCAGCATTATTCATGCTGAGTTTAAGTCAGATGAACAGTAATTTTGGGTCGTTAATATGACAAAGTATGAGAATATGGTTTTAGAAATTTGAATAATTTGAGTATTAAGTTATTTATTCCTAAGATGGGAGATAAAAGTTTTAACGAATGTATATATTTTTTTAGTAAGGGAGGGAACCTTTTTAGACTTTAAAGTAATCCAAGTATACATCATTAGAGTTTACTAACTTTGCATATCAGATTAATTTTAGTAAAGACATAGAAGGGAAAATGAAACTAAGGTAAAAATCACTAAGGGAAATAACTATGAATATTAACGCCCTTTATAGGTTTGGTGAGTTAGAGTCGGGTTAAGCGCACGAGAAAAGCGAGTAGCTCACTAAAGTAAATAGGCTAATTTTAGCAGACCAATCGTATTGTTTGATAAACAAGTTTGAGTGATCAGATATTAAATTGAAGGACAAAAGATAATCAGTCCTAGAAAAGCATTTGACGTGGTGAGACGTTTTTGCTGGACTTAGAAGAAAAAACGAAACCTGTGGGCGACAGATGTTTCGAGAACAAGAAGTAGATAGATTTAGACTGAATTAGCGGTAGCAATTCAAGGATGATAGATTATACTGTGTATTAAGTCTAGGGTAGAATAGAGATTGTTAGTAGGAAGTGATAGGTGATGGAATTCAGATTTTGCTGGTAAGACTGATTTTTATCATATCCTCTAAACCAGCGGTGGCCAAACTACGGCCCGCGGGCCAGATCCGGCCCGCCAACCAGTTTTGACCGGCCCGCCAACCTGTTTTGGCCGGCCCGCCAACCTGTTTTGGCCGGCCTCTTATTGTTGATTAAAGCCACACACTTCACAATGAAATACCACACAAATGTATGTTTGAAATAAATAATTACATGTCATATTACAAATTACAAAACAAATTAAAACAACAGATTCATTATATGTTTTTTTACAGTAATTTCAATTCGAAGACTGGTATACATGTCTTGGCAGATGTGCAGTACAGTAGTTTGCCGTTGCTTTCTGTACGTGGTTCCCTATATATGTAAAACTAAATATCAGAACGTTATTTTTTTAAGGATTTTATAGGTCTGGCCCTCGGGTGTTTCCCTTTACCATAATCTGGCCCTCGGCCTACCTTAGCTTGGCCACCACTGCTCTAAACAATATGAACAGTGAGACCCAGGGCAGAATCTTGGTCAACAGCATGACTAAAGATAATGATGCTCTCATTTGATGGAGATTTCAAAGAACAAAGAAAGAGAACATTATAAATGCACCTCATATTGCCTTAATATTATGTATAGTTAGAAGATTTTTCAGGAGGTATTGACGATATATTGCTTGAGGATAAGGTCGCTCACACCAGAGGGAGCAATCACCAGAGGGAAATTTTACGGAGGATGCTCAGTTTGAACGAAGTGGTTGACTTTGTAATAGTAAGTGCCAGAAAGGGCAATTACATCTGATTTATTACGGTGAAAGAAGCTTCCACAACATATGTGAATAAATGAGTTGCAACTACATTGATCTCCGCTGATAGCTATCACACGCTCTCTCATGTCACCGTAAGTATCAAGGCTGCCACAGGAGTATTTGATATTGTTGATATTTTTGCAGGTCTGAATTTATGATGAACATATGATGTATTAGTGAGAAACAAAGTAGACTCAAAGAAGATAGAGCTTGGTTCTTGTGAATTAAGAGAGGCATTTGTAAAATTACCTGAGAGTTAAATCAGGGCTGGAGGAAGCATTTAGGTAAACCAGGCTTAGGAGATTTGTATTGAGAGGCTATAAGAGATGAACTCCATAGGAGATATGGAATGGTTGAGGAAATAGTAGAAGGCCTAAAGATTATTGTAAGGGAGAATAATTGTCTGGATTTGTTGAACCACCATGGATGTTGAGATATTTGTAAATAAACCTGCTTGTTGAATTAAATTACTTCAGTTTCCTTGAGATATGAAAGGGTGAGAAATAGAGGGAAATTAGGAGTGAGAGTAGACAAGAGATCATAGAAAACACCACTAATACGAGGTAGTCGCTGAGGAAGAACAAGGAGAGAAGAACGTGGTCTGGGTTGAAAGAGACGAACCTTATCTCATCCAGGAATTACCATTTCTGGCGAAAAGGGCCAGTCAAAGATATAGCTCTACTTGGAAGATAAGAGAAAGAAGAGGTAGACTGACAGGTTGAATAGAGATTAACTAGGCCTGCCGCAGTCACCTAGTTAAAATATATTAGAAGGAACACCACCGCTGTCACACTTCCTATCTTTCCTTTCAATATACTTGTCACATTCTGAAGTTACATATTGGATCAAATCCTGACCCTCCATATTCATTTCTTTAGCAGTCAGCACAGCAGCCGATCTGAATTTGGCTAGATCTGCCATCCTGTATCACACAACTCTAATAATGTTCTAAGATAGATTACAAAACTCTAATTAACAAAGTGACACTCTAATTAATTAATTACTACTGGCTGTGAAGATTCATCAACTCTTACTTTCCACCTTAAATATTTCTTATGAATAACTTTTAATTTTAGGAACACTGTTGAATTTATACACACTTATACCCCAAAAGTTTAATCCCGGACCGGGAGACCCCAATATATGTGGTGGGTTTTGATGTTATTAAGTGTTGTTGCTATGTTTACTTAGTGTACTGAATGAGGTCAGCTGTGAAGGTCCCTGAGGATAACAGTTTATGTGAATTTACAGAGTACCTTGCTGCTACCACCCTACGACCTCAATCAGACTTATTCTTGACTAGTATGTCTGATAGCTACGTCTACTGTCTAGGGTAATGAAAAATGTGGTGTGCCGGTAATTAAGTACACAAACACACACACAAACACTAATATTAATCTCTATGATTAAGTCAACTGACACTGTGGTTAAAATTTAGTAATTTACATTTTTTTTCCAAATTTATTTTGTCCTGAACCTAGTTTTCTTCTGGTCAGGACTTTCAACTCAATATGAATTAATTTCAATAGAATTACATATAATCAAGTAAACACATGAAAGACCTGTACATATACATAATTTAAATTTGCTAATATTGGTACTAAAACTAAAGTCTTTATTAACTAGTGCTTGATGTCGGGTCGGGGTATTTTCATCATACCCAGTCCTTTATTTAACAGTGTTCATTTGCTCTTTAACAGGATTGATGTGGGAAAAGTTTATTAGTTACACAATGGCGTTTATATTATTTAGTACTCGTTGATGAATCCTCAGCAGGCCAGGTCTTTAACACTTATCTGGCCTGTGACGATTGAAGATAGTTGTTCCTTAGGCCCACTCCTCACATGCTCTTAGGTAGTATGGTAGGCATCTCATTTCATACAGTGTTGTACTCTTCAGAATATCTAGCACTTGCACAGTGCCAGACAAAGAAACTCTGAAACCACAAAATTAGGCTAGGTCTTAACATAATACCTAATCCACCATGTTTACAAGCATTAATACATTGAAACAAAAGACAGGGTCAGATCTCTCTGACCGACCCAGCACATCTACATCAATGCTGTTATCAAGTAGCACTAGTTTCCCATTCCTCTCCTCTAAGGCCTGCACTGCATCTGAAATATTATCATTAATCTCTTCTTTCCATATAATAAGGTGGGTGATATGTTTCCACCTGACCACCTGAAAAGAAACATCTGTATTCTACATTTCTGATAGTTTTTCATATTATATTTCAACCTCTAGACCCTGTAACAGTTGGCTGGGGACCTAGAATAAGTACTCACTTGTCGCAATCATTTTTCATTATATGGCAGTATCACTCACTCAGAATTGTTAAATAAAAAGGTTAATAATTTCTGTCTTACCACAATTCAAAAGAAAACACACAGGTACGTTGAAATAGCACAAACTCAGCTGAGCTGCTGGCTGGACTATGGCGTCCGTAGTCCTTACATTATTTATTTATATTCAGTGGACGTCACACTTCACAGCATCAACGATCTGCTTCTATGGACAGTCTTAAACAAAATGGCAACGAGCCGTCCAATTTTCTAATAATCTTAACTGTGTTGACCAATCAAATAGGAAAGCCAAGCTTTTTTAAATTCAAAATTTTACACTAAGGTCCAAATTTGGTCCAATGTGTAGTGTATTTCTGTCGGTCGGTCTGTCCGAACTTGGCATTCCCCATCTGAGAAATGAACTAAAAAATGGACTTGGTTTTGGCCCAACACAAAAAAAAACACAATATTCAGTTTGAGCTATCCCATAATTTCTACCCCGTGTCTACCCCTTTTCCTACAGAACACATGACCCTTTTCCTGCTTTTACTCAAGGACGCGTCAAAATGTAACCGCTAGTGACTGCAAAACGAACATCTGTCTGCTAGTCTGCACCGAACAAATCAGTCTTTTGTCAATAACTTCCGAGTTATCTGTCCGTCCTTTTATTTGAAAGCATATTATTTATCAGGAAAAGATAAGCTCTTAAACTAGCTAACTTAGGAGCCGCGCTGGTGTAATGGCTTCGGCGTTGTACTGGCGACCAGGTGTTCATGGTTCAAACCCGGGCGTCGGCGTTTGAAGAAATGTTTACGGCCGGAAATTTGACTGAATAGCCTGAACGGCTCCTGTGATAAACCCTCTGTGGATGGGAAGGAGCGAAGCTCCTGACCGGGTTGGAAGGAAAGTCCTCAGGTTCCCCAGCCTCGCAATGACATGTCATTGGGCCGAAGGGCTGAAAGCCTAAGTGCCGCTGGTTAAGAAAAAAAAAAAAAAAAAAAAAACTAGCTAACTTTTGTGGTTCTAAACCTATTAATAAGGAATTCCATATTGTTTTCCATGTTAATCTTGAAATCTATAATCTACCACTCGTTCACTTCTTTTTACCGCTATTTTCAAACTAATTACGAGAATCGTCCGTATTACGTTGGGAATTACGTCATTCTCAATAAGAGCTAAGCCTGTTTTCGTGACCCAATTGACGAACATTTTTTAACTTTCGTCGTATTTCAAACAACTAACTACAAGTTCGCGCGTATGCTAGGCTTAGATTCAAACCCCGTGTGCAGACGGCATCATTTTTCTCTTCCCTCCTTTTCTTACCCCGTCTGAACGAATAGGCCTTTCGTGTCCCCATGTTATAAATAGTTTTTTTCAATGACACTAGAAAACGACGTTACGGTCTACCAAAATCAACGCGCTTGTGGCGTGGGCGAAGAAGCAGCAGCGTATCATAACTATATTTTATCCCTACATTTTATTTTAACTTTTATATTTATATTGGAGGATTTTATCGCTGTATCAATGTACTCCATCACAAGAGCAACAAAAACAACAACCAAAAAGCTACAGACTTTTATAAACGGGTGCTTGCGTAGAATAGAAGGACTGAAATGGTATGACAAAGTCACAAATGTGGAATTGATGACAAGAACCAGACAAGTGCCAGTGGAACAAGAGTTGAGTAGAAGACGCTGGCGATGGAAAGGACACACATTGAGGAAACCTGTTGATAGCTTAACAAGGCAGTCCTTGTCTGGAATCCACAGGGAAAGAGAGGCAGAGGTAGACCAAAAAATACATGGAGAAGAGAACTGGAAACACAGGTGAAAATGATGAGGAAAACATGGAAAGAACTTGAGCGGATGGCACAGGACAGGAAGACATATAGATAAACAAGGGTAGAGAAAGAAAATGGTTCAGTCAGTAAACAGTTAAATAATTTAGTTTATGATCTTTAGAGAATTTGTCATCATTGGATGTTATAACTCAAAAAGTGGCAATTTTATAAAAGAAGACTTTTGACTGAAGCCCTACGTTTTGACTTAGCTTTCCAGATGTCTGCAGTGAGTTGTCTCTGGATTATGATTTTCAGTGAAATCTTGATAGTTCCTTCTCTTCAGGAGACGAGTTGGTTTGGTGGCGGTACGTTCCTGACAGTGCCGGGATAACTGCTCAGGTTGCCTCTTCAAGTGTCCTCAAGACCCTTCTGTTATGGGTGTCGAGCATCGGCTTCTGGTAACTGGAACCTAAACAGAGAGAAACAGAAGATCAAACCTCCCTTAAATTTCCTATCTCCTGATGTGGGCATCAGCAACCTTTGCTTCCCTTCGCCATTTCATCTTCCTCAGAATTTCTCCCATAACCCCTGAGCATTAAATCTCAACCCATCGAGTCGGATGAAAGTGTTTTATGAGAGCGGCAACCGACAAATGTATCATTTTCAGATATATATGTACAGCATGAAGGGAACAGTCCAATATGCTGGAAGCACGTCACAGCCCTTTGATATACGAAGTGGCGTTAAACAAGGCTGTGTTCTGGCTCCGACCCTCTTCGGAATCTTCTTTGCCTTACTCTTGAAACATACATTCAGAGATGCAACTGAAGGAATATGCCTTCACACTAGGTCAGATGGCCGTCTGTTTAATCTTTCAAGGCTGAAGGCAAAAACAAAAATCAGAAGGGTCACTATAAGAGACTTGTTGTTCGCTGATGATGCTGCAGTCGTCACTCAAAGCCAACAGGAGCTTCAGAGCTTGATGAATCGCTTCACTAAAGCATGCAAGGACTTTGGCCTCACAATAAGTCTAAAGAAAACGAATGTGCTGAGTCAGGATGTGGGTGCTGCACCAGTTATCACTATCGATAACTATGAATTGGCAGTGGTGCACCACTTCACATACCTAGGGTCTACCATCAATGACAAACTCTCACTGGATACAGAAATCGACAGCCGCATTGGCAAAGCTGCAGCTACCTTTGCCCGCCTCACATCGCGTGTTTGGGGAAACTCTAAACTCACAATGAAGACCAAAGCTGCGGTATATAATGCCTGCGTCACCAGCACACTCCTATATGGCAGCGAGACCTGGACAACCTATGCTAAGCAAGAAAGAAGGCTCAATACCTTCCATTTGCGTTGTCTACGCCGCATCCTCGGCATCTCGTGGAAAGATAAAGTGACAAATGTCGAGGTGTTGTCACGTGCTGGCCTTCAAAGTATGTATACGCTTCTTAGACAGCGCAGACTTCGCTGGCTTGGCCATGTTCGCCGCACGGATGATGGTCGCATCCCAAAAGATATCTTCTACGGACAATTAGCAGATGGCAAGAGAACAGTTGGGCGACCACAGCTGAGGTTCAAAGATGTGTGCAAGAGAGATATGAGGGCACTGGACATGGATCCAGCAACATGGGAGGATAAAGCTGCCGATCGCACTAAGTGGCGATGCTATTTACGGCGCCACCTCAGATTGGGCGAAGAGAGGCTTACACAAGAAGCAGAGGTGAGGAGAAAACGTCGAAAGGAGCACCAGGAAAATAAGCAGCTGAGGGCTGTCACCTCAGGGGCGCATTCCCATAGTCAGTTATGACTGAAGGGGCTATTATTACTATTATTATTATTATGTACAGCATAATTCTGACTTAAAATTACTATATCTACGTGTATCATGATGTCCTCATGCTCCACTCCCTGCTCTCTATAGAGCATAAGACTACCTCTGCTATTGGTTCCTTTTCATGAAACCCGCACGAAGCCGTCACCAGCTCTTGCAGTTGTGGTTTATGTAGCAAGTTATTTTATATGATGAGGTTGTCAACCTTATATGCCACTGCACATCAATAAGTGACTTAAACATGCCAATTGAAAATGAAAAAATAGTTAAAATTCGCTCAAAAAGGAATAAGAATTATATCCAGACTTAATGTAAATTAAGGCTGTAATGTCGTGCAGCTGTGTAAGGTGCAGTCGTCCCATGGGTAGTTAAGGTTTTGATTTAGCACAAACTCATAATTCTTCGCACTTGAGGAAGGTTCCTCAGACTTGTGGCTCTTAGTACTATTTTTTAAAGTTTTATACTTCCTAACTTTAGAAGATACTCCTAGTCCTATGGCCTGTCGTTTACTGGAATCCTTTTTACTCCTCCTTATACTGGCTGTCTAAGATCTCTCCTTGACGAAGATAGAGAAATGCACATGGGAAAATCTTAAAATGTGCTAGGTTTTAAGGTGAATTCTCTGCCAACACACAAATGTCACCTTGTGAGATTCTGTTGGGTGAAAACCAAATAATAATTAAGTTTAGTTTAAGATTCTAATTTCAAACCAACAACAAGTAATGCGTTTGATTTTTAGTAAATGTTACCCCCACCACTCATTCTGAAAGTTACTACTTGACCACATAAGGTACTGCCCTTTAAGCGTTATTTTTACAACAAAAAAAACACCTCATTATATCATACGACTTGCCCTTAATTTTAGGGTAAGGACGGAAAAGGATCCCGTTACACGCCCAATGAGGCATATTGGGAATATGGTGTTAGGCCCATATTTTCTTGACCATCGGCACACTAGGGGTAATATGGTCAGCATCACGCCGGCTGCCTTAACCTTATCATAGTTGCTCTGGTACCCAATTTATGAGGCTGGGTCGACCCTGGAGCCGTTTGCGGTCTAAAAAATCCCACCTCAACTGGGGATTGAACCATGGACCACCGAGCTAGGAAGCCAGTGCACTAACCACTTCTACGGTTGTTCTCACTTCCCATCCTGTTAATTACAACAAAACGTCTTGTCGTAACTGATTATATCATTTTCTTGTGTCCCAGTACTCAGCATTGTTATAGAGGCCTACTGGAAATCGTTACGTGGTATGATTAGCGTCCAAAATGATTAAACAAAGACCACATTAGAAGTTGCATTTTTCTGCAAGTCATGTCCAGGGATTAACATTCGTTATCTCAAATCACCGACCTAAATTTGTGTTTGTCTCCATTTGCCGGCTGGTGTGAAGAAAATTACTTGCTTATCTATCACTAGTACGCTTGGCTTACAAAATAAATCTGGCGACCAACATCAAAGAAATGTTGACCTAATATTTATTGTTCCATCTGGCTACTCAAGTACTGATCACAGTCAAAATATAACATGTCATGCGGTCAGGTCAAAACGTGGAAAGTGGCGAAGTTTGTCAGCTCGAGAAGAAAATACCATCGATAGGTGTAGATATAAAGAAAAGATAATGAACGGATGAGAAGTAATGGTACAGTGCAGGGAATCAACGATGGTCACTGTAGTGGGTTTGATGGTATTGTATGATGGTGATATTACTAAATGTAAAGTATGAGGCCAGCTGTGAAGGCTCCTGAGATAAAATGTAGTTGTGAATTGTCAGAAGGCCTTTCTTGCTACCACTACGACCTCACACTCAATTTTTTTTTTCTTAATGAATGTGGCTATGTAAAATGTCTAGGGTAATGATATGTAATGTGGTGTGATAGTTATAGATACACCCACAGATATTTAAGCAGACTAATAATATTTAACAAATATTATAATACACTGAACTAACTCAAGAGTGTAACATTTTTGATAGAATTATATTACATTTATTTGTTCTGGATCAGTTTTTATGTTGACCAGAACTTTTTTTTTTTTTAAAAAAATTTAAAATTTATGAAAGAAATGCATGGAATGTTACATAATAAATGCAAGAGTGTACATATATAAGTACTAGACTAGTTAGTTTTATTAAAATGTTCTAGTAGTCATCTACTTGGGAGGATAGTTAATGCTTGTGCTGTTGGGGTGGCCTCATCACACCTGTCTATATTGACTACACAGTGTCCAGTAAATTGCAGGAATTTTATGGGGTATTAGTAACTAAAAGGCGTTGGTGAACTTCCAGCAGACCAGAGGCTCACTCATCTTGCATATGTAGCTCTGGTGCTGAAATCTGGTGGTCCCACCTCTCCGTGCTGGCGGGCAATAATAGTGGTCTCTGTCACAACGTACTGCACAGATACACTCGAGTAAAATCACAAACTGAATGGACACCGCCTTGTTCACAACTGAAACTCACAGCTCTGCAATCAAAGTATTGGCTATGTGTCAAAATTCTATTCTCTACCCACGTCTGGACACAACACGGACACAACAACCACATCATACAGACAGGTCAGATCTCTCTGACCAAACAGCACATTTACCATGGTGGTTTTACATCAGATAGGTCCTCCCAGACTATAGATTCTGAAAAATATTTATTAGTTTCCTTCCCTAAAAGTGGATAGGTAATATGTTTCATTATTCTCAACACTTGATCTGTCTTTCCTAACCCTTGCTGGAGTTTATGTATATTGTTGGTCCCTAGACCCTGACTTGGGCGGGGGGTCTAGAGCAAATCCCTACTTGTTTGTAAGGCTAGATTATGATATGGCAGTATCAAATCACTCGAACATTAAACAATATTCAAAATATACAAAGAAATAATTTCAATCCTACCAGATTATGAATAAAGAACACAGAAATGCTAGCAAAACTCAGCTGAGCTGCTGGCTATAGTATGGCGTCCCTGAACTTATTTCACTTTCTTTCATTTGGAAATCACCACACTTTAAAATACTGTGTCTATCATCGAACAACTATTGAGGAATGGCCCCACTTGCGCGTCTGAGCGCCGATAAAATGATTGTCTGTGGCCAATCACTGCCTAGGTTATTTCAAATTCAAATTTCCTACCCTAAAGTCATTTCAGTCATGCTTCAGTCAAGTATGGATGTTTATCTGTTAGTCTGTCCGTCTCTACTTGTTTTTTTTTTTCAAAACGTACTTGATTTTTGAACCAACCTTTCTCTCCCCTCCAAAATTTTGTCGTTAAAAGTTATATTTAGACACAGCTCCCACCAATGTCCCTTCGCTTCCCTACTAAGTAGATTTGAACACCTGCGTCTCGAGGTCGTGTTTTTTTGTGCAAATAGCGACACTTTTTATTCCATACAGTCTGTCGTTGATGTGAACAACACTGTCTTTTGTCATTATCTTCAATATTATCTATCCGTCTGTAAAATTAAGAACATATTAGTTCACTGCTCAGAATGGGCCATCCGGCCAGCTAATTTTTATATTCCTAACATTAATATTACGAAAAAGTTACTTTTTAATTTTTGTAATATTCCAAACATCTGCGTTCTGCCGATGAATTCAAATCAAAGGCTTGGTATCGCAAAAGCGACCAATAAATGACTGTGGCGTAACATATCCAAGGTCCCTTCTGTCGAGTTCCTTGCTTTATGTCAACTTGGGAAACGTGACTTTTCTCCGTTTCCCCCCCAATTGCGTCTCCTTAGCCTTTCTAGTCTCACGCAATCTTTCCAGTCATATTTTTTTCCTTTTATCCGCCGTTCCCCTCCTGTCTAGCAAGTCAATTTTTATGGAGGGTGATGACCCGCGGTCTGGGCGATCATGTACTATCAGCAGCCTACGCATTATGTTTTTATCCTTACATGTTATCTTTGGAGGTATTTTACCGTTGTATCTCTGTCAATTTCACTACACATCTCCCCACTTGAAAACATGCCTATGGCAAGTTCCAAAACCAGCGATACACATAGGTAAAATTACTCCTCACGTCTGCCACTACTCTAATTAGGCAGTTTGAGAATCGGCTTGCTAGTGAGTTTTTCCTTTAACTCTTGGAACGCTAGTTCACATTGTGCAGTCCAAATAATTTTATCTGGAAGTCCCTTGCGAGTCAGATCAGTCAGAGGAGCACAAATAGCGTTAAAATTCTTGATGTATTTCTGATAAAATCCGCATAACGACACAAATGATCGCACGTCCTTTTTTGTTTGCGGCCTAGGTGCTCTCTGCAGTTTTTCCAAGTTCTTAGGATCAGGGGTCATATTACCCTGATATACAGTGTGTCCCAAGAATTCCAACTCTTTGCATCCAATACAACATTTTGTTGGCCTAGCAGTTAAGTTCGCCTCCCGAAGTCTATCAAACAACATCTCCAGAGCTTCAATGTGTTCTTCAAATGTCTCTGTGGCGACGAGAATATCATCCATGAAATTCGTGATACATGGGTTATTCAGGGGGATCCAACAATTTGCGCATCATCCTTGAAAATACACTCGGAGCATTTTTCAGTCCGAATGGCAGCATATTGAATTCATAATGTCCATCCGAAGTGCTAAAAGCCAAATAAGGTCTCACTTCAGGCTTCACTGGGATCTGGTAATAGCCTTTACTAAGATCCACCTTTGAAAAGTATTTTGCCTTGTTCAGTCTGGCAAATAACTGTTTTGTGTCTGGTAATGGATCCACTTGTCCTTCTGTGACAGCATTCAGTTTCCTGTAATCTATGCACAGTCTGTGTTCCCCAGACGGTTTTCTCAACAAAACGACACTAGAACTAAAAGATGATTCACTGTGCGAAATAATCCCCTCCTTCAACAAATACTCTATTTCTTCCTTCAATGCCTTCTCCTTCGCGAACGGAATAGAATAGGCTCTCATACAGATTGGGTTTGAGTCTACCAGTTTCATGTCATACTGTAGCAAATTTGTATGGCCTGGTTTATTTGTTAATACATCTGTATGTTCCTCCAGAACCTGTTGAACTCTCTCCCTCTGGTTTTTAGTCAGGTGCTTACTGACTTTTACCTGTGCTGCGGTTTCACAAGGATGTAATGGGTATTCATGTGAGGTGAGTGGTTCTTTTTGCATCTGGGTTGCAATAGCCAAGGTCAATAAGGGGGTGCTTTCCTGGAGTGGTCTGTCCAGATACTTCTTTAACAGGTTTACATGATAAACTTTCTCCTTCCCCTTTTTGTCAATTTTATAGTTTGTTCTAGACACCTTCTCTAGAACCGTATATGGACCTTGCCAACCAATTTGTAATTTATTCTGGCTTCCGGGTAGTAGAAGCAGCACCTTCTCTCCGACTGCCAGTTCCCTGTCCTTTGCCTTCCTATTAAAATATGCTGCATGTTTCTTCCTGGCTTGCTTCAAATTATCATTTGCCAGTTTCCATCCAGCTTTCAAACGAGTGGTCAGTTCGTTCACGTATTGATACGATGAGGTAACAGTCTCTTCCGCCTTCTCATCTGTCCAGGTCCTTAATAGAGCTTCTAATGGACCTTTTATTGGCCTCCCAAATAGCAGAGTTGCGGGAGCCATCCCGGTTGAACTATGTGGTTGTAACTGTCTTTTTTTTCTTGTTGAGGTGATCACTGGCCCAAGACAGTATACAAGTTGTTAGATGTGTAGTGCGAGCGTATGATGAATTGAGTGTGGGTGCGAATGAAGACGCGAATGTGTTTAGGCTCGTATAGATGTAGATCCTGCAACCCATACTCTCACATGCAGTAATCAAGGATGCTTTGACACTGCAGGCATGTTTCAAGACATTTATTGACGGGAACACACATAGTATCAACAGGAACAGTCAGTGTAACAAGGTCATGCTGACCTGACATCGATAGGTATACATTTGGCATTCAAAAAGGTAAACATCAGAATAGACGTGCATGGTCAATAGCAAAGTTCTTCAATAATGACAGGTCGTAGCGTCGCCCTTGGCGTCTCTGACTAAACGCGTCAGATGCCTTAGTTACCTTGACACACAGGTGCAACTTGGCACTCCCTGCCAATTGCACATATCAGGCTGTAGTATAATAGCCGGAAGCACAGGCCTCGTTCTGACGTCGGCCGTGTACTTCTGTTAAATAGGTTATCACCAACCCTGCAGTAATACTTATTGTAGATAGAAGTTCCGCCAATCTGCGGCTCCCACAATATATCTTCGTCACTGGATTTCTGGACAATATAAGACTAACAGTCTTGGATGGCTACCTCGAGCACAAATATATAAGTTCTGAAATGGCGGATCCGTGAACTGCTGTTCACCCTAGGTAATCCTTTACATGTTCTGCCACCGAAAAGCGTAATAATGCATAAAGGTCGGTATTACCTGGTAAATGAATCCTCAGAACTACACAAGGAATTCTGTCGTCATCCCGACGCACAGAGATTCACTGGGGAAAACTGCCATAGCAGTTACTTCGAAGATTCTCCCCGAAAAACAATGGACTCTTGGTCCCTTCAGAAAAACAGGACCTCCCGGCTTCCCGGAAGTATATCTCACTCCCGCTTAAAAAACCTTCCCATAGGCCTACGCCCGAACTGACAACCTCTGACCCTAAAGGTCAAACACAATGAATGAGTAAGCAAGGGAAGACAACCCCTAATCAACCTGACATCGCAGGTAAAGACACAATTATACTTATGATACAAACATAAGCAAATAACTTGACAGATGACTCCGTCGAAAATGACAGCAACATTACTACCACCCCCCTGTAAAAAAAAAATGCAATTTTTTTTTTTTTTTTTTTAATATGCTCATGAGCAAGATAGCACCAGTATCACTTCTGTGCTCATGCAAACAATGAACCTAATATCAGGTACAATAGAAGAGGGTACAAATCATCTCCCAACATAGGAGAAAATATTTCCCTTAAGCCAAACAAACTAAGGGATACCATTCAAGAAACCTAAGTTGCTGGCAATACCAATCATATATCAAACATTACTAAATAATATAATCATAGCAATATACAAATGTCAATGCTATTTTAGCAACATATCACTGATGGATGGACAAAATGAAATTTGTTAAATTATCTAAACATCATCCAAATACATTTGTATTACAACATATTATGATATTAAGGACAGACCTAAGTCTGAAAATATATCAGGAAAAACTAGGACACAAGATTTAACTGGAATCATGTGGGCATCTAGACAATATGTCCGCCATCACATTATCCGAACCACGGATAGCTCGCACCGTGAAATGGAAAGGCTGAAGAGCAATAGCATAACGAGTAGATCTCGAGCTCTTCAAATCCTTACTTTGCATAGCCGTAAGAGCTTTTTGGTCGGTTTCCATAAAGAAATGCGCGCCCAGAAGGAACCTTTGTAGCTTAAGAATGGACCAAACCATAGCCAACAATTCACGGTCCAAAACCGAGTAATTCCTTTCTGCCGCATTCAGCTTCCTAGAAATATACATTACAGGATGCAGAGTTCCTGAATATTCCTGCATTAGTGCCGCTCCAATGCCAGTGGAAGAGGCATCACTACGAAGGACAAAAGTCTTATCAATCGTCGGTAGTCTTAAGATAGGATGAGATGAGAACAAATTCTTAACCTGATCCAATGAAGATTGGCATTCTTGGGACCAACGCACCATATTAGGAGAACCTTTTTTCAATAACGTTGAAAGTGGTGCCATAATGGAGGACAGATTCTCAATGAATCTTCCATAGAATTGTATCAATCCCAAGAGACTACGCACTTGCTTTTTTGTCTTCGGAACCGAGATATTTAATATCTTTGAAATGTTTTGGTCCTCTGTCTTCAACAGACCATGACCAACTCGATGACCTAGGAAGGAAATTTCACTAAACCCAACAAAAGCTTTAGAGGGTTTAGCAGTCAAACTATGCTCACGTAGAGTAGATAGCAATTCCTTCAGACCCACATAGTGTTCTTCCCAAGTATCGCTGAAAAGACAGATGTCGTCTAAATATGCAATGACATCTGCACGATCTGATAGAATTCGTCGCATCATGCGTACGAAAGTCGCTGGGGCGTTCATAAGCCCGAAAGGCATAAAATTCCATTGAAACAGACCCCTAGGTGTCGAAAAAGCAGTGAGAGGTTTGGCGTGTTCCGTCAATGGGACTTGCCAATAACCTTTCGACAAGTCTAGTTTAGTAAAGAATTTAGCTTTAGAAAGTCTAATAAGTAGATCATCTAATAACGGCATAGGTTCAGCATCGAACTTCGTAACTTGATTTAATTTGCGATAATCAACGCAAAGACGTATGTTATTGTCTTTCTTTCGAACAATAACTATCGACGAAGAATAAGCTGAAGTGGATGGTTCAATTATTTGTAGTTGAATCATTTCATCCAATTCTTTCTCGACTTGTGCTTGAAAATGAATAGGTATTGGGTATGGTCTTACTCTGATCGGATTACGATCAGTAAGTATGATGTCATGTTCTATGACATCTGTGTGTCCAGGAATGTCGGTAAGGACATCCTGATATGATTGTAACGTAGAGGATACTTGACGCTGTTCCTCAAAAGACAAGTTGGAAGAGACTGTAACGTCTCTCCACGATTCCGTTGAAGTAAGTGGAATCGTAGGAAGAGGTAAGTTCACGTCAGAAAAAATAGTTTCCTCATCCTGTATAACAGACAGGGATGAGATGTGACCATGTTGAACTGGAGAGTCGTCCGTCGCCTGGAAAATAGGCTGTAAATAGTCTGGACGTTCAATAAACTCTGTTAGCATATTTATATGGAAGGTTTTATGCCTTCCATCCACATCGACAATATAGTCGACATCAGAAATTTTCGAGACTATAGTGTATGGACCCTTCCAAGAAATGAGAAGTCTATTCTCTCTTGAGGGCAGTAAGACATATGCTTTGTCTCCAGGACAAAGTTGACGTAGGCGTCTTTTCTTATTAGCAAATCGCCTAGCTTTTTCTTTCGCAAATTCGGAAGATGAAGTTGCTAACCTGCACGATTCGATAATCTTTTCTCTAAGAGCTATAACATATTCATATGACGATTGTGTATCATCGTCAATATTATCGGAAGTTATCAAATCGTGTAACAAGTACATTGGCCCGCGCGGTTGCGCGCCAAAGACAAGTTCGAAAGGAGAAAACCCTGTATGCTCGTTGGGAACCTCTCTATAGGCAAAGAGGACTGCAGGTAAAACCCTGTCCCAATCTTCAGGATGATCCTCCGTTATCTTGCCAAGTAAGTTCTTTAGTGTCCTGTTAAGACGTTCTACCAATCCATTGGACATTGGATGATAAATACTACTGAGAGACCTTTTAATGTCTAGCGTAGCCATTACCTGAGACATAACGTCCGAAATTAACTGAGTGCCGTGATCCGACAGTATTTCTCCGGGGAATCCCAGACGAGAAAATACGAGCCAAAGAGCATCAGCGATATCGACAGTTGATATGCTCTTCAGAGGAATAGCCTCTGGCCAACGCGTGCACATGTCCACGCAAGTGAGGATAAATTGGTGTCCTCTGGCTGACTTAATTTTGAACGGACCAATGATGTCTATAGCCATTTTCTGAAACGGCCGAATCGGAATATCTGCAGCCTGAATAGGAGCAGCATGTCTCGGACCCCTAGACTTGACCTCTTGACAAATTTTGCAAGATCGGCAATAAACTCGGATGTCTTTATTCACGAATGGCCAAAAGAATGACGCAAGGACTCTAGTTTTAGTTCTGGAAAAACCCATGTGTCCCGCACACTGAGAATCGTGTGCATGCCGAAGAATTAAGGCTCTCATACACTTAGGCACAAGAATTTGCGAGTGCATAGACTTGTCCGAGTGTTGTACCATTCGTACCAATATACCATTCTTCATAGTGATATACGATTTGTGATTCGTATTTTGATTGGGATCCCCTTTCTTTGCAAGAAGGAAATATTTCTTCAAAGAAGGATCCTCTTCTTGACGTTTAACAAACGGGTCATGGGAAATCACCAAGTGCTCGTCTTGGCTATCAACTTCATTACTATTATCAGATGAAGTTGGGGGATTAAGAGCTTGAGCTCTTGTCACCACTGCATTGACCGTTTGAATGTTTCTTTCTTCCCAACTAGAAATTTGTTGCGGGGTGCATTCCTTAACCCCATGAATACGACCGATTATAAGATCCGCAATAGGATTAGGAAGAAGACATGCATGGACATCTCCTGTGAAGAAAGGAGTGTCAATCCTAATAATAGCAGTAGGATAGCTTTCCATAGTACCACCAAATGTAACACATTTGATTGTTTTTCCAGTGGCACAGCAGGATCTATCAGAGACTCCTTAACCCCGACGGTAGTACATCCCGAATCGAAAAGTACTGAGACTAGCCTATCATTTATTAGACCTTTATCTAAGATGAGAGATCCTCTCCCATCATGCGCAACTGTAGCAGGTAGAGCAGGAAGAGGGTGACCACAACTTAGCGTAGATACAGTTGATGAGTCAAACAATGTTAAGCATTGGGGGCATTCAGTTGCTCTCCCAAAATCGAAAGCACAACCAGTGATAGCCCTAGAGTTACCACTATCATTTACTGTATTACAGGCTCCATCAAACTCTTGTTGCGCAGAGTTTGCCTGTTGGTAAGGTCTTTTTTTGTTAAACCTAGGTCTACCTCGATTATCATTTCCCCTGTAATTATTTTGACTATCATTTCCCCTGTAATTATTTCGACTATCATTTCCCCTGTAATTGTTATCATATTGCCTATTGTAATCATCATTCCGGTTTGAATCCCGGTTTCTAAATTCACCATCGTCATAATCTTGACGTCGAGAATGATTACCTCGAAAATTTGAATAGTTATTATTTGGATAGCCTTTACGAAAGTGTCTCAAATTATTACCACTAAAATTACGAGAACTACCATCTTGTCTCCACTGCATAGACGAAGAACCATCATGTGTTGGATTACTCCGCTTCTGAGTGTAATTTTGATTACTTCCCCTATTCCAATTTTGTTGAGCACCCTGAAATTTTTTTCTGAAATTAGGGCCATATGGTGTTGCCGAAGCAGCTGGCAACCCTTCTTTCACTTTAGAATTGCTAACTGTAGCATGGGGATGTGCTGTGGCATACTGACAACAGTATTCCTCCATTTCTTTTAAGTTTTTAGGCTTACGCTCATGAAGGAATGCAAGAAAAGAATCATTAACAGATGACAAAACCTTATCTCGCAATAATAAGTCCATTCCATTAGACCTTCATATGTTTTCTCAATCTGAGACAACTCAACCCATCGTGTAAATGTACGACGTATCTTTGTAACAAAATCAGAGAAATCTACTCCATTTTCTGGCAACATTGTCCTAAAACGAAGACGATAGTCTTCTTGTTTTAATTGGTATTTCTTTAGTAATGCTGCCCTGACAACATCATAATTAGTCCTCTCATGTTCGTCTATTGTCATAAGAGTAGTCACTGTGTCACCTGTAAAAAAGGGCATCAGTTGTTCAACATATTTTTCCTTTTTTATGTTATGCGTATCGCACAAAAATTGGAATCTATCTAGATAATCTGCTACGTCATCCTTTAAAGGATTGAAATGAGGCAATTTAATCCTACTAACAAACTCCTTTGTCGTACTCGAAGTTGTTTGCTGAGCACCCGTACTCGCCAATTTCAATTTCTCTAACTCCAAAATTGCGAGTTTTTCATCAAGTTCCATCTTCTGTTTTCTTTCCTCATGTTCCATTTTTCTAATTTCAGCCTCAGCAGCAGCTTGAAGTTTTTTTTCCTCTGCAGCAGCTTGAAGTTTTTTTTCCTCTGCAGCAGCTTGAGCTTGAATTTTTTTGTCTTCCATTTCCATCTGGAATTTTCTTTCATCAGCTTGAGCTTTTCTCTCCTCAGCCTCTCTTTGATACCTTCTTTCTTCAAGTTCTAATCTTCTATTCTCAGCTTCTAGCTTCTTTAGTTCAGCTTCTGCTTTCAATTTAATTTCCTCTTTTTGTTTCTTTTCTTCTGACTTTAATGCAATGGCGAATTGAGCAGATGAATATTCTTCCAATTCTTTACCAGACTTACCAAGGGTCAACCCTTGCTGGATGAAGAAATCCAATGTAGACATTCTGTCTAATGAGATCAGAAACCTGAAAAAATTAAATAAATTACCTTATCCCACTTCAATGGGAGACAAGTCTGAAATGATAGACTTGTATACTCACTTCACTTTATTTTACTGTCTTAGTCTTAGACAAAGACATTGTATATTCCTCTTGTTTATAATGTACCCAAAAAATCACTTGAGTACCTGTGGAAAAAAAATTCCCTTATATCCCACTCACTATGGGCACAAGTCTTTTTTATAAAGAACTTGTATAAATATCTTATATAATATTATTTAACAAACTCTATATGAAGAGTCTACCTTATCAATAATATCAAAACATGACCAAGTATGTGTATGTAGACTGTGCATGACAGTAATGTAGTACAACCAAAAAAAAAATACAAAGACAAAAATACAAAACAATACAAATGGCAACACTGTTTTAACCAAAAATGTGTAGAGAAATACACAAGAAAGGAGAGACCTACAGAATACAAACAAAACAAATCGAAAATCAAAACTGAAAAACAGACAAAATATTACAAAAACAACGTTAAGTACAATTACATCACAGCTAACATCAATAGCGACCAATTGTCACTAGCAAATTTCCAAATTAAGAAAATTTGCACCTACAGACCGCTTACAGTAAGCCTCGATCAAGTGGCATATTTACCGTAAGACCCACCAACCGAAAAACCCGCAGAAAAATACACCAAAAACAGTAGAAGTGACATAAACATATAGCAATCAATTTCAATGTGTTGCAGAACAAGTTCAGTCACAGCTGAAACTAAAATAAATTTCTTGCTCCTTGCGAACACAGAAACGAAATGTCAAACGCGCACTGAACGTCAAATCCACTGTAACATAAAGTGGTATTCACGAACCAAAGTTACTATGACCTTCTCAAATTAGGGCTTGCACATTGAATGTTTACAATTTCACGTACTGTTTACAGACACTTGACCTCCAACAATGTAGCTTGAATGCTCTGACCTAGAAAAGTCTGTTGTTGAATGAAACGTGTAACAACCCGCAGTACTGTTTACAATAGGAACCCGCCTTCTATGCAGTTATGGTCCACGTAGCAAATGCCTAGTAGTTCACTTCAGTACTTGTCTTGTTATGGTTTATGTAGCATTATGATATAAATGCTCGTACTGTTTATTTGTGTCAACCGTTGATGACCTATATCTGTCCTGTTGTAGCCAAAACTTGCAAGTGTAGAATTAGCGTTGTGTGTTACGGCTGTCCCGTGTGTAGCTTAGACCCACAGATCAGAAGTGTAATGTGTACTTGTCCTTCTTGTAACTTTCTCGACAAAACTGGAGACATCATACATGTAACAGCCAACCAGGAATGTAAATTTCTGGATCCATAAATGTCAACAATAATGTCAAATGCTCGCTCTGTTCTTTTTAAACCCACAGATCTGGTCCATCCGAAATGTAAGTTTCTAGGCCACATTGGCGACAAGAAATGTATCATAAGAGCCCACGTAACTGGTCCACCAGAAATGTAACTGTCTTTTTTTTCTTGTTGAGGTGATCACTGGCCCAAGACAGTATACAAGTTGTTAGATGTGTAGTGCGAGCGTATGATGAATTGAGTGTGGGTGCGAATGAAGACGCGAATGTGTTTAGGCTCGTATAGATGTAGATCCTGCAACCCATACTCTCACATGCAGTAATCAAGGATGCTTTGACACTGCAGGCATGTTTCAAGACATTTATTGACGGGAACACACATAGTATCAACAGGAACAGTCAGTGTAACAAGGTCATGCTGACCTGACATCGATAGGTATACATTTGGCATTCAAAAAGGTAAACATCAGAATAGACGTGCATGGTCAATAGCAAAGTTCTTCAATAATGACAGGTCGTAGCGTCGCCCTTGGCGTCTCTGACTAAACGCGTCAGATGCCTTAGTTACCTTGACACACAGGTGCAACTTGGCACTCCCTGCCAATTGCACATATCAGGCTGTAGTATAATAGCCGGAAGCACAGGCCTCGTTCTGACGTCGGCCGTGTACTTCTGTTAAATAGGTTATCACCAACCCTGCAGTAATACTTATTGTAGATAGAAGTTCCGCCAATCTGCGGCTCCCACAATATATCTTCGTCACTGGATTTCTGGACAATATAAGACTAACAGTCTTGGATGGCTACCTCGAGCACAAATATATAAGTTCTGAAATGGCGGATCCGTGAACTGCTGTTCACCCTAGGTAATCCTTTACATGTTCTGCCACCGAAAAGCGTAATAATGCATAAAGGTCGGTATTACCTGGTAAATGAATCCTCAGAACTACACAAGGAATTCTGTCGTCATCCCGACGCACAGAGATTCACTGGGGAAAACTGCCATAGCAGTTACTTCGAAGATTCTCCCCGAAAAACAATGGACTCTTGGTCCCTTCAGAAAAACAGGACCTCCCGGCTTCCCGGAAGTATATCTCACTCCCGCTTAAAAAACCTTCCCATAGGCCTACGCCCGAACTGACAACCTCTGACCCTAAAGGTCAAACACAATGAATGAATAAGCAAGGGAAGACAACCCCTAATCAACCTGACATCGCAGGTAAAGACACAATTATACTTATGATACAAACATAAGCAAATAACTTGACAGATGACTCCGTCGAAAATGACAGCAACAGTGGTACCTCCCGGTACGCAAACAATGCGGCGGGCAGGAATTGATCCCACAGATCCGGTTTTTCGTGTGCCAGCTTTCTCAGGATAGAAATGAGAGTCCCGTTGAACCTCTCTACCTGGCCGTTCCCTTGTGGATGGTACGGACTACAATGAAAGTGTCTGGCTTGAAATAGCTTAAAAACTTCTTCCGTTAGTTTCCCCTTGAACTGAGAACCATTATCCGTCAAGATTTGATGCGGGAATCCTAATCGGGTAAATATTGTAAGTAGTGCCTCTGCTACATGTTTTGAATCAATTGATGGCAGGGCTACCGCCTCTCCCCACATAGAACAAGTGTCCACCAGAGTAAGGATGTAACTGTTCCTCCTCTTGGTCCGAGTGAGAGGTCCTACAATATCCACTGCAACCCTCTCAAAAGGTGTTCCCACTATGGGCATTTCCCCTAGAGTTGCAGGAGCAGTCCAGTGCTTTGGAGCTACCCTTTGACATTCTGGGCAGGATTTGACATATCTTTTTATATCCTCCGTTATCCCTGGCCAGAAGTAATGACAAGCTATACGCTGTCCTGTGGCGCTGATCCCCATGTGACCACTGAAGGGAATCGCATGCCCGAGTTCCATCACTTTATCTCTATATGAAGTGGGAAGAACCAGCTGGTTGTGACCATTTGTTCCAGTTCCGGCCTTCCTGTATAAGAGTTTGTTCTTCATGAAATATTCCCCCTTGCTCGGAGGTGTGTGGCATTTGGGCAATTTTTTAAAACAGGGCTTGAGTGTCCTATCCTCAGCCTGCGCCTTCCTCATCTCCTCTGGATGAGCATTTATAGGTTCACCTTCTTCCTCCTTCTTCTGTGACCTGGTCTGCACTGTCGCCATGATCACAGGTTTCTCGGGATTCCCCAAGAAGACGTATCTACACCCCAATATCAGAGGGTAGATTGGTTCATCTATCACTGCTGCTCTGATTTCTCCTTCCACATAGCGAGTTTTCACCGTTATCCTTGCGATGGGAAGTGTCATGAGTGGTATGTCCTTAGTCGCCCCTTGTATTTCAACTGTTTCTGTGGTATACTGACTTGGGTCCACTAGGCTAGACTTCACAACTCAATCATAATCCAAACCTGTATCATAAAGGCACCTTATGGTGACCCCATTACAAATAACATCCTCACAAACTGGGGGGTGATAAGGTTCCTGTTGTCCATTAGGATTAACCTTTAATCTTCGCGTCCCCGACTTCATTGCAGCAATGTTTGAAGGTTTCCTTCTACAAAATTCGGTGTTATGGTTATCCTTCTTGCACCATTTACACCATCTTTTTCCTTGGTTCAACGGTTTTCTTTCATTGAACTTTTGGTCATTGAACTGTGAGTTTCTGTCGCGATAGTCATTTCTTGGCCGCTCAAAGTTTGTCCTACCTTTATTTCCCTGCTCTCTATTATCAAATTTATTAAATTGCTGTGGAGCTTTAAAATTGTCTATGTGCTTCTTTTTAGCACCACTTACCTCTGCCAGAGCTGCCTGATACCTCTCAGCAACATTTAAAATTTCCCCCAACTTCTCTGCACCTTGTTCCATGAGAAATTTTCTCATGTCTGGAGCCATGGACTCTCTCAATTGCTCTATCATGATCATTTCTTTAAGATCGTGGGTCTTCCCCAGAGCCGTCCATTTCTCCAAATAGGTTTCTAGTCTAGCAGAGAATTGGTGGTATGTCTCCCCAGACAACAGTTTGGCATTTCTAAATTTCTTACGATAAAATTCACCATTCTTCTCGTACCTTAATAACAAAGCCTGCTTTAACATGTCATAATTGTCTTGGTCTTCCCTGTTCATTTTGGCAAATACTTCATAAGAAGTACCTCTCAATCCCTGTGATAGCTTTAAACTCCACCTCTCTCTCTCTAACCCATATGTAGTAGCTAATAACTCAAAACGTCCTAGGTACCCCTCTATGTCATCGTCTTTTTCAACAAAATGGTCTAAATGAAACCCCATAGCTGAGTTTGAGGCTCCCAGACTGGGCGTAGCATCTGAGGCAAAAGGGCTGGCACCATTTTCAGGAGCCGGGCCTTGTAATTCCAGCTCCCTTAGTCGTAATTCGTGCTCCCTTTGCAACCTTCTATCTTCTGCCTCCCTTTCGGCAGTCAACCTTTTTTCTTCTGCCTCCCTTTGCTGTCGTTTTTCTTCTGCCTCCCTTTGCTGTCGTTTTTCTTCTGCCTCCCTTTCGGCAGTCAACCTTTTTTCTTCTGCCTCAATCTGCAGCCTCTTAATTTCTCTATCAGCCTCAATTTGTAACCTCTTCTCTTCAGCTACCTTTCTATCTTCCCTTTCAATATATTTATCACATTCAGCCGTTACATATTGAATTAAAATCTGACCATCCATTCCCATCTCCTTTGCGGTCAGCACAGCGGCTGATCGGAATTTTGCTAGCTCCGCCATACTTTTCAGACAATATAATAATATACAAGCTAAATCTCTAACCAGTAAATACACTAAGTACTTCTTATGACTATAGTCTAACTAATTCTAACTAACCAGTTAACTAATTAATTATCACTGGCTGTGAAGATTCACCAACTTTTATCTGCAGGGACACTTTTAATTTTAAAGGGAATTTCACAATTTTTTTTTTTTTTTTTTTCCTTAATTTTATTTCTCCAACCAGGAGATCCTAATATTACTGTTGGGCTAATTATCCCTGGACAAGACCCCAATGTATGTAGTGGGTTTGATGGTATTGTATGATGGTGATATTACTAAATGTAATGTATGAGGCCAGCTGTGAAGGCTCCTGAGATAAAATGTAGTTGTGAATTGTCAGAAGGCCTTTCTTGCTACCACTACGACCTCACACTCAATTTTTTTTTCTTAATGAATGTGGCTATGTAAAATGTCTAGGGTAATGATATGTAATGTGGTGTGATAGTTATAGATACACCCACAGATATTTAAGCAGACTAATAATATTTAACAAATATTATAATACACTGAACTAACTCAAGAGTGTAAAATTTTTGATAGAATTATATTACATTTATTTGTTCTGGATCAGTTTTTATGTTGACCAGAACTTTTTTTTTTAAAAAAAGATTTAAAATTTATGAAAGAAATGCATGGAATGTTACATAATAAATGCAAGAGTGTACATATATAAGTACTAGACTAGTTAGTTTTATTAAAATGTTCTAGTAGTCATCTACTTGGGAGGATAGTTAATGCTTGTGCTGTTGGGGTGGCCTCATCACACCCGTCTATATTGACTACACAGTGTCCAGTAAATTGCAGGAATTTTATGGGGTATTAGTAACTAAAAGGCGTTGGTGAACTTCCAGCAGACCAGAGGCTCACTCATCTTGCATATGTAGCTCTGGTGCTGAAATCTGGTGGTCCCACCTCTCCGTGCTGGCGGGCAATAATAGTGGTCTCTGTCACAACGTACTGCACAGATACACTCGAGTAAAATCACCAACTGAATGGACACCGCCTTGTTCACAACTGAAACTCACAGCTCTGCAATCAAAGTATTGGCTATGTGTCAAAATTCTATTCTCTACCCACGTCTGGACACAACACGGACACAACAACCACATCATACAGACAGGTCAGATCTCTCTGACCAAACAGCACATTTACCATGGTGGTTTTACATCAGATAGGTCCTCCCAGACTATAGATTCTGAAAAATATTTATTAGTTTCCTTCCCTAAAAGTGGATAGGTAATATGTTTCATTATTCTCAACACTTGATCTGTCTTTCCTAACCCTTGCTGGAGTTTATGTATATTGTTGGTCCCTAGACCCTGACTTGGGCGGGGGGTCTAGAGCAAATCCCTACTTGTTTGTAAGGCTAGATTATGATATGGCAGTATCAAATCACTCGAACATTAAACAATATTCAAAATATACAAAGAAATAATTTCAATCCTACCAGATTATGAATAAAGAACACAGAAATGCTAGCAAAACTCAGCTGAGCTGCTGGCTATAGTATGGCGTCCCTGAACTTATTTCACTTTCTTTCATTTGGAAATCACCACACTTTAAAATACTGTGTCTATCATCGAACAACTATTGAGGAATGGCCCCACTTGCGCGTCTGAGCGCCGATAAAATGATTGTCTGTGGCCAATCACTGCCTAGGTTTATTTCAAATTCAAATTTCCTACCCTAAAGTCATTTCAGTCATGCTTCAGTCAAGTATGGATGTTTATCTGTTAGTCTGTCCGTCTCTACTTGTTTTTTTTTTTTTTCAAAACGTACTTGATTTTTGAACCAACCTTTCTCTCCCCTCCAAAATTTTGTCGTTAAAAGTTATATTTAGACACAGCTCCTACCAATGTCCCTTCGCTTCCCTACTAAGTAGATTTGAACACCTGCGTCTCGAGGTCGTGTTTTTTTGTGCAAATAGCGACACTTTTTATTCCATACAGTCTGTCGTTGATGTGAACAACACTGTCTTTTGTCATTATCTTCAATATTATCTATCCGTCTGTAAAATTAAGAACATATTAGTTCACTGCTCAGAATGGGCCATCCGGCCAGCTAATTTTTATATTCCTAACATTAATATTACGAAAAAGTTACTTTTTAATTTTTTGTAATATTCCAAACATCTGCGTTCTGCCGATGAATTCAAATCAAAGGCTTGGTATCGCAAAAGCGACCAATAAATGACTGTGGCGTAACATATCCAAGGTCCCTTCTGTCGAGTTCCTTGCTTTATGTCAACTTGGGAAACGTGACTTTTCTCCGTTTCCCCCCCAATTGCGTCTCCTTAGCCTTTCTAGTCTCACGCAATCTTTCCAGTCATATTTTTTTCCTTTTATCCGCCGTTCCCCTCCTGTCTAGCAAGTCAATTTTTATGGAGGGTGATGACCCGCGGTCTGGGCGATCATGTACTATCAGCAGCCTATGCATTATGTTTTTATCCTTACATGTTATCTTTGGAGGTATTTTACCGTTGTATCTCTGTCAATTTCACTACAGTCACAGAAAAATTAACGACTGAATTATGACTTGTCTAAAGAGGTTGGGCATGTCGCCGGTATCCCATCCACAAAACAATATGGGCAAATCAACTAAACAAAATGATTCTATTCAGCCATCTAAGACGTAGCTGAGGGCACGAGACAGGGAGACTGTGCATACGTTTGTTCAAGGCCTACGCTCTTTGAGAAGCTAAAGGGCGATGATGATGAACAACGGTGGTACATGGATACAGCACAAATCTTGAAGGTTGTTATTGAAATGTCTGAAGGTTTGAGAAGACGTATCCCATTATTAAAGGCGTAGTGCCATTTTCAGTTTGTGAGTCTTTCGTTATGCAACTTGACTTTATTTTTGTTTTGTTTTCTTAAAAAAAAAAGAAGAAATAAATCAAAGTTTCTATTTTCACTCTCTTCTAGAGCCCCCATGTTTCCCTGCTGGTATACCTGCAGGTTTCTTCTGTGTGACTGTCAAGCTCGTTTAGGATCACACCTCTTCAGATGATTCACGCAAAGCTCTCCCACAGAACCTTCTTAGATACGAACTGGAATTCGACAGGGACGTCTCTTACTATCATTACTCTGCCAACTAACTAAAGATTGGATTAAGAGAGTAACAACTATCAAACCTCCAGAAAAAAACTCTTGAAAATTTAGATTTTACCGATGACATTGTCATTCTATTCGTTAACCGAAACCAAATGCAAGACAAGATAAGACAAGACAAGACAAGATAAGAAAACTGAAAAAAGGTTTCAGAAATTTGATTTAAAAATCTACAGAGAAAAAGACAAAAAAGTTGGAAATTGATAGCCAGATTATATTTGGACAATCACCTTTGTAAGATGCGGATTCATACATAGAAATCAGCAGCAACAGTGACACAACTGGAAGAACGACAGTGACATAAGAATGCAGAAGTACTTTGCCAGTCACTGGGTATATCGGTAGTAAAGAGCACAGCAAATGATGGGAGAGTATATACACACACATATGGATATATAAACACGTACACTGGCAGACTTGAGCATCGTGCATCGAAAAATAAAAAGTACAATTGCTCGTGTGGTCGGACACTCAAGAATGCAAATATAACTAACGAGAATTAGGACAAAGAAAGGATAGAATTGCTGCTCAATCAGCCAGTCTGCGACTAATATGGGACTGGCAACTTCATCATCCACAACTAATCGCTACAGGAAACAGCGCTGCAAGATCACGTGACTGCTGTGAAGCACTCTTCTTGCAACATGACCCACTGCTGTGGTGGCTGAATGGTTCATACGGAGTAAAAAGGGAGATGATGATAATAGAATGGATATACTTCAGTGCTGTTATATTAACACACAAATATACAGTGACAAAACAAGAAGAACGCCCTTATCATGCAAACAAACTCAAGAATTCAACATAAAAAGAAATCAAACTTGATTATCAGAGTACTATAGACGTCATTACAATTTATCAGGCGTCGCAAAGTTTGGTGCAAAAATCTATATTTAACATTCAGTACAACTCAGATTATGCATCCCATGTTGCTAAGGAACGCTTTATTACATTAATTCTAATGCGCGGTCCCTGGAGGGTGTGGTTCTCTAGAAAAGGCGCACATTATAAATGGGCGCTTGTTATAGATGGCCGAATTCGTATCTCCCTTTGCGCCTTAAACCACGATGATATCAGTGAATAAATACACATTATGGCAGGTTTCCTATTATGAGATAACACCCAATTTCTTTCTCAATCTGGCGTCCAAGTTATTCCTCTGTCTGGCTGTATCTTTCTTTCGCTCTCTCATATAAAGGAGCGTGTACCGATATTTGCTGCTAATCAGCCAAATCTCCCTTTTCTGTGCTTCAGACGCACACGTACAAACACGTAAATACACACAGACAAACACCTAACAAGAATGTGAAACGCTTGCGACAAGCTAGTAATGAGCTTTGAGTTTTCTGTTACCAATAATATACGTTTTCTGCCTGCAATCTGAATCTTGGATCTCCTGACTTCATCTTTCTTTGTCACCCACGGCTAGATTTAAGAAATTGTTATACAAGTTCAAGGTCATATGCATTCTTCTGAGGCCTCTCAGTTATTTACTCGCTTCTTGTTATCTGGGCCGGACAACGCCGATGAAGACGGAGTTATATCTCTTCTTCTGGTTGATTATTTTATTTTACCATCGGCAGTCTGAAATCGTGGGTATAAATGACGTTTACTGGCCTGGTGGGTAACGTAGGTGGAATTTGATGAAGCCTCAAGTTGTGAAGTCGGGTTGATATGTGTTTATGTCGATTTATGTTAGGTAACAGTGGCATGGCAAGAAGTCAACATTAGAATTAATAAATAGTTCTGGGGATAGGAAGTTGTGGAGAGGCATGATCGCTTACGCCACCATACATGGTACTTAAAGAAGAAGAAGTAGAAGAACCAAGCCAGAAAATAATTTAAAGGGCACGTTTAAGGGTGTGCAAATAGAAACAGTGAATACAAACCGTTGAACCTGTGAAAATCAATAACACAGAACTCCATAGATCACGAGAAACCATCGAACAAAAAAGTGGGCGACAGCGTGACTTGTTTGTAGAGAAGTATAAAACTAGCAACTTGATAAAGAGTGCGCCTTGAAACAATATGATCTATAAATTCACAACTTGTTGGAAACAGAATCCAGGCCATGGCCGGTTTGACCATTAGGCGAACTATGCGGTCCCGTTGGGCGGCAACATTTGGGGGCGGCAGAACTGATTGAATGAAAAAGTTGGAACTTAAAAAAAAAAAAATCGTGATACCTAGAAAACAAATGTTGCATTTTTTTTCTTTGGCTCTTTTCTACCACTGTAATAAGCGTGTATAATTACGTTTGTAATAGCATACGTATGTGCATGAATTATGTGTCTCAATGTATAAGTATAGATTACTTGCAGGCGCCAAATAAGCCTTTTGCACAAGGTACTAAATATCCTGTTTGCCTAGGGGGCCAAGGTGTCGTAATCTCGGCCTTGCTCCAGGTGATCATGTTTCTCCTAAGCTGTCGTCCACATGTAGCACTATATTTGGTCTTGTGACTATTAGAAGAGTCCGCTCTCAGTTCATTTTTCATGCAAAAAAAGTTCCACCTGAAATAAGCAGAGGAACTGGTCACACATGGTGCGTCCACTTCTGTGATGGTCTGCGTTTGAGCTGAAGAGGAGTTCGGTTTCCTCACTCGGTTATCTCACTTTTCTGTCAACGAGCCTCGCAACTTGCGTATTCTCCATTGGCAGGTATGATGTGCAGCATATAACCATGCGTAGAGATATGTTTACATAACGTGCGTGACAATATTGTAAACTACAGAGTACACTGCAATAGAGCAGACATCTGATTATCTGAAGAATTCCCCGTCAGAACAGAATTTCGGTCCTTTACTTTATTCACTCGCTGAGAAAGGGAAAGGGGAAGAGGGGGTGAGTGGAATGGCCCTCAAACATTATCAATCCAATGTTTATCCTTCTTTTGGCCTTTTTTGACAAAAACGGGTTTGAATCTTTGAACCCTTTTCGCGCATCTAAATTCCAAAGTCGATTGTTTCATCCCTGCTTTATCCGTGTATTATGTATAACTTTCAGTCCGTGCTTTGGAAGGTCCAAAGTGGATGGCTAGGGCATGAATGTACAACATCGATGGAAGCCTCCAATCTTCATGACCTGATGTGGATCTACTGTCCTCGTCATGTAGAGCACGCGGAAATGAGAGAGCTCAAAGGCTTGTCTCAAGACTAGTGGGGGACATTGGCTACGGATATGACATAATTTGTGCGCTCTCTTCTCCTCTCCGGCAATATTGAACTACACTTGTTGTGCGTACTGAATTATGTGCATTATGCAATTGTTAGAACATTCTTGTTTACGTTTCACGCTTCGATGCATGACAGGGCCTGACAAGCGTATCGCCCGTCCCTGACAGAATAATTGAGTCATTTAAACGTGTTAAATACCACACTGACTCCAGGTAAATGCGAACATGAAGTGTTTACTTAAGGTTGTATAATCACTTTCGACTCGACTGTTTGGGACAGGGGATTATAGATAAACGCAGTCTTGGAAGACATTTGGACGAGTGAGCAGGAAGTGTGATATGAGTCAACTTTGATATCCTTTTACGGATATCACAACTCCATATATGGACGATGATTGTTTGAATTTCTCAAACGCATGAGTCATGGAGAATACTACATGAGAAAAGTTTTCATACTTTGTACTTTGAATTTAATGGCTGGCATTTGAGGCACCAATAAACAACCGAGCTCATTGAGAGTTTTGTCGAAAACGCGAGGTGGAAACGTGAGCCAGAAACTTGAGATATAACGTAGAAAAAGTTTGACATACAGCACGGCATTCCTGAAAACATCAACGTAGACAGTTCAGACATTGCCAAAGAAAAGAATAGAGTTGGATTCAGAATTTATAGGACCAGACAAAAAGTATCAAGAGCATCTCTGTACATTAATAGAAAACTCGCCAACCTTAATACGGAACCCGGAATTCTACAGGACCACTCACAAGTCACAGAGGGATTCTGAAAACAAACAAATAATACTCCAGACGTGTGTTCGAGGCATCTGTGTTAAGCCGCCAAGACTATTCTACTGAGCAAGAAGTCTAAGATTTCTTAATTATTGAGTTTGTGATACCAGTACGAGGCGACCCAAATAATTGTAGTACGACCGAAGAGACCATTTACTGGACTACTAGACTGTGGTTTGAAGCTTGAAATCGACACCTGAAGATTATTGCCTTGATCCGGAGAGGTTACTTCCTGAACTGATCTGGAAACGTGCCCCTCACCACAGAGACGAATCTACGGAAAAGCATTTCAGCGTTTTGGCAAGTCACAATTTTAATAGGATAACAAAACAACCGAACCTTATTTTGCTAAATTCATTAAGCCTGAAACATATGCACCAGTTGACTCCTTCCGTTGTAACTGATCATTCCCCACACTTTTGCACCTCCACCACCGTGCGGCGGAGCTTCATCAACGCAATTTTGGGCAAAACGTTCATTTCGCCTTCGGTAGACCCTACGCCGTCTATCATGACGCTGCAACAAAAAGACAGATTCGTCACTAAACCAGACACGTCTTCATTGATTGTCAGCTGCCCAGGGACGATGCTGGTTGGTCCAAAGAAGTCGATTTTGGCGATGGCGGCGCATAAGGACAGGTCCTCGGTGAGGTCGTTGCAACAGCGTCATGCAGTCTATTCCGGACAGTTTGATCAGATCCATGACGTCCTGCAGGCAATGACTGGGCAGTTGAGGAAGCTGTTGTAAACCTGTCTCTGCTGTTGTCACTCTGGGTCGTCCACTGCGATGCCGGTCTTCAACTGAGCCAGTGGCTTGGAACCGGTGCCAAAGTCGACTGATGGTACTCTGATGCACGTTTAGATGCCTGGCAACCTGACTTTGACTTTCGCCTGTATGCAGTCGGCCAATAGCAATGTTCCTTAAATTTATCGATAGAGACGCCATAAATGTCTGCTTAAAAATGAACTGAATTTTTTTGTGTAGCTTTATCCTTTCATAGGGTTGCGTAGTCAGTGAATAGTGTTCACCCCAAATTGTGTTGCTTTCACGTGCGCGCAACATGAGCTGTGGTAAAAAATTGCGTCATAAACACTATTGATCACTGCGTTGTAACGATTACAAAAACGAACGCAATTCAGGTCAACACGTGCATTTGACACTGTAAAGAACATTTGAGGCTGGTTTTTATATACCCTAACACCAAATTTTACTTACAAACTCATAAAAACGCGCCCTCGGATAGCTATGCGTTTTTTTTTTGAACAGTATATTTATAAAGTCTAAATAATGTAGAAATAAAAATTAGTGGAGTTGTGAGGTTTCGTCTTCGCCCCGCCTGCAAACGCATCGGGTATTGTTAGACATTAACGAAGAATAAAAAAAAATACTATCTTTCCTCGGCGTCCTTGAAACTATTTTGAACATTGGGACACGATCAATCCGGTTTTCATCTGGAGGGGAGAGACGGAAAATGATACACTGACACGCGTTGTTTGGAAGCAAAAACATTGAAAAATACGCGCGACATTGGTTTTGGCAGATTTGAAAATGCAACGAAAAGCCAATACTTGTTCGTTTCATAGGCATGCAGTTTGACATATATAACCTCACACACAGCGCAGTGTCTGCCAAGTAGCGTATTTTTCTGACGTAACGACTTGTGGTTTCGGTTTGAACAACGGGGAGAGGGGACAAAATGGCGTATTTATATAAAAGTAGAAATTGCCAAATAATATGGAAAATATATGGAATTCATTATTACTGGGAATGGGGCCATAAAACCTTAGTAGTTTGATAGAATATGATCTCCTGATAAATATTATGTTACAATTGTCAAAATTGCCCCATTAATACTAAAGATATTGACAAAATACTATATTGGTTCGTACAGACTGACAAGCAGACCCTCGGTTTTGCTTTCACTATCGGTGACAATTTTTTTTGCACGCGTTGTTGAAGTGAGGCACTAAGAGGGAGGGTCAAAGTCCAAGTGGGGAGTTTGAAAGTGGGAGAGATATTATTGGGTGGCTCAAACTGAATATTGTTTTTAGTAGTGTTAAGCCAAAAGGCAAGTCTATTTTTAACTAACGCCAAGATCCGGACGGACCGACAGACAGAGGTACCCCGAAATTGGGCTGTAATTTTGGTTTTCTTTTCAAATTCAAATCAAAATTGGAGGTCGTCCGATCTCATTGGCCAACACATTTAATATTACTGAAAACTTAGAAGGCTCGTCGCCATTTGCAGAAATACTGTCCCTCAGCCAGGACGATGTACTGAAGTATGAATTTTAACTAAAATTAAAGTAAATACATAAACATTCATAGTCAAGCCGGCAGCAAAGCTTAATCTGTGCCATGGTCATCGTTCCTGTGTTTATTCATTGAATTCGTGGTAAGGCAGAAATTATTTATATTTTATTTAAAAATGTGAGTGAGAGATACTGCCAGATGATAAATATTACGACAGTAAGTACATAGTCGAGGTCCCTAACTGACTTCTGCAGGGCCTAGAGGTTGGTTTATCTTATAACAAATTACCAGAGATGTAGAATACACATGTTTTCTTAGGTGGTCAGGTGGAAACATATCACCCACCTTATTGTATGGAAAAAAGAGATTAATGATAATATGGCAGATACAGTGCAGCCATTAGAAGAGAGGAATGTGAAAAAACTGGTACACCTTGTTATGTGGATGAGTTGGGTTGGTCAGATAGATCTGACCCAGGTCTTTTATTTTGCATGTATTATAATTTGTGGAAATAGTTGATTAAACATGATGTAAACAAGGAAACATAATTTCATGTTACAGGTTTTTTTTTGTCTGGCACTAGTCCGGTGCCAGATTTCTGAGTGGTGAATTTGAGAAGACTTTGTATTCCAGTAGTGATAGGTGTACACGCTGTCTACCCTTTTACTTTTGGACAAGTACAACAGTGGCCGTTGGCCGGAGTGACAACTGACAGCTACTACATGTGCTAGATAAGTATATAATCTGGCACATGATCGTTCATTACGAAAATTAGTGTTCCCTAACTGAAATAAACAAAACTATTTCCACCCAAGAAATTAAAAGTAAAAGTGTGAAATAAAGACATGGGAGTGATTACAGAATCCCGACCCGCCATCCAGTGCTAGTTTAACTGTAGTATTAGAAATATTTTAACACCATTATTAGATTTTAAAATATGTGTTTGGACAGATTGTCCCTTTTGTGAAATTGCGTTGCATATATGTATATAAATTGATTTCATTTGAGTTGAAAGTCCTGACCAGAAGAATACTAGGTTCAGGACAAAATAAAATTGTAAAAAATAGTTTAATTCCAAAATTTAAAACACGGTGTTAGTTCAGTATAAATACATAACAACAACATTTCATAACATCTAAATCCACCACAGTGGTGCACTCTGAAAGACTCTTTCCTGTCCATTTCTTGATGTTATCTTCCCACTTATAGCGCTGTCTTCCCCTTGCACGTTTGCCTTCACCTCTCCCTTCTATTATGGTCTTCTGCAGGGTGTTATGCCTTTTTATGTGGCCAAAGTATTTTAGCTGCCGAACTTTGATCTCCTTCATTAGTTCTCTTTTCATACCTAGATTTTCTAGGACCTCCTTATTTGTTTTCTTCTCCTTCCACGAGATACGCCCCATTCTTCTATATATCCACATTTCAAGAGCCTCAATTCTTTCTTCCAAATGCTTATACATCGTCCAAGTTTCTGCACCATACAGAAATGCAGAATATATTCGTATAACACTTTATGATTCTCAGTTTTAATTTGTGAGATAACTGTTTAGATGTCAGTATATGTTTCATGTTGTTGAATGTAGCTTTGGCCATTCCTATTTTCTTCTTGATTTCTGTTTCACATCTGCCATCTTCTGTTATTATATGACCAAGAAATACGTAGCTCTTGACTTGTTCCAGGATTTTCCCATTTACGCTTATCTTTAATGTGGGTTTATCGTCTGTTTTGCTAATTATCATAGTTTTTGTTTTCTCATTATTAATGTCGAGTCCATATTCTTGACTTATACTGTTCACTAGCTTCACTAGTTCTTGTAACTCCTATTAGCTTTCACCTAACAACACGGTATCATCTGCATATCTAAGGTAGTTTATTGACCTTCCACTGATGTTCAGTCCTGGTATTTCCTGTATCTGTTTGAAAATGTTTTCGGCGTATAAATTAAATAGGAAGGGGGACAGCACACAACCGTGTCTGACACCTCTTTTTAAGTCTATGTATGGTGAATAATTCCTTTCAGATCTTACTGTGGCAGTTTGCTCCCAATAAAGGTTACTGAGTATTCTTATATCCTTTCCATCAATACCTATGTCTTCGAGGCATTCAATTATTTTCTCTTCCTATAGTCAATGAAGCACATGTACATACATTTTTGGACCTCTGTATATTTTTCTGTTTATATTCTTAAGCAAAATATTGCCTCTCTTGTTCCACTGTTTCGTCCAAAACTAAACTGTTCTTCTTGGATTTCGCTGTCTACCTTACTTTTTATTCTTTCATGTATGATTTTGAGCAGTATCTTAATTGGGTGACTCATCAGGCTGATTGTTCTGAAGTCTGAACATTCTGTTGCATTAGGTTTTTTGGGCAATGTTATAAAAACTGATGTCTTCATGTCGAGTGGTATATATCCTGCTTTGTATATATCGTTGCATAGATCTGTGATTGTATCTATGCCAAAGCTCTCCAGGGCTTCTATCATTTCAATTTTTATGTTATCCGTGCCTGCTGATTTTCCTTTTTGTATAATATGTATGGCATTCTCTACTTCTGATCTGAGAATGTTTGGGCCTTCATTAGAATCTGGTGATGGTGTTTTACCACTGTTGTCCTCGAATAGTTCTTTTACGTATTCTGCCCATCTGTTTGATATGTCTTTCTCATCAAGTAATATTACACCATTTTTGTTCTTGATACAGCTTCCTCCTTGTGCAAACCGCGACCTATTGGATAACTTCTTTATTTCCTCATGCATATCTCTTGTTATGTGCTTTGCTTCCAAGTCTTCTATTTCCTTGCATTTTGTTTCTATCCACCGTTCTTTTGCTTGTCTACACATAGTACGTATGTCATTGTCTATTGTTTTATATTCTGGAGTGTTTTTTGCTTTCTTTCTTTCTGCTATTTTACTCAAGATGTCATCTGTCATCCAAATTTGATTTTTCTTATGCTCCTTGTTAGGTAAATTTGCATTTGCTGATTGTATGCTTGTTTTTAAGCATTCCCATTTTGTGTTTATTTTTTCTTCTGGGTTTTCTCTTCTATACTGCTTCATGCTTTTTGTCAGGAACTGTTGATATCTATTTTTGACGTCGATTAGATATTTTTGTTTTGTATCTGGTTGCTTCAGTGCTGATATTTCTATCCGGGGTTCCTCTTGTCTTCTGTTTCCTATTCTTTTCAGCTTTATATTTACTTTGATGACGACTGGATTGTGATCTGAATTTATGTCGGCGCCAGGATGTGTCTTTGCACTTGTGACACTGTTCTTAAATCTATGTTTTATCATGATATAGTCAATTTGATTTCTTGTTACATCTCCTGGGCTTTTCCATGTGTATAATTTCCTTGGGTGGTGTTCAAAAAAGGTGTTACATATGACCAGCTGGTTTTTTTCACAGAACTGGATAAGTCTGTCTCCTCTATCATTTCTTGTCCCTAATCCATACTGTCCTACTATTTTCTTGTATTTTCCTTTCCTACTTTTGCATTCATATCACCCATTACTATCAACACATCTGTAGATTTGACTGGTTTAAGTGTGTGTTGTAGCTCTTCATAGTATTCCTCAATTTTTTTCCTCGCTGTGATCTTTAGTTGGTGCATAGGTTTGTAAGATTGATATGTCGAATGACTTTGCTCTCATCTTTAGCAACATCATTCTGTCGTTGTGTGTCCAGTATCCACATACGTATTTTTCTAACTCCTTCTTTATCAACATTCCTACTCCTCTTTCATGTTTTTCTCCTCCTAAGTGTATAAGCGTGTATTGGTCTCTTTTTATGTAGCCAGTATCCAATAGTCTTGCCTCTGCAACTCCCAGTATATCGAGTTTCATGTCTGTTGCCTCTAATATTATAGTGTCTAGCTTTCCTTCTCCGTTTAGAGTTCTAACATTCCATGTTCCTATTTTCAGGCTCCTCCTACTAGTTTTTAGGTGATCTTTCTCAGAATGCTCCCTTTCAACAGAATTTGAGGAACACTCGTCATTATGTACTTCCTTACTCATTAGAGGAGTTGCCTCTTCCCTGTTAATTTTTACAGTAGATTCTTCCCCAGGGGACAGAGAGTTCTCTACATATCGTTTCTTATCTTGTTGTTGTGATCTCATTACGTTCTGTAGGATGTACGTAGTAAGGCACTGTTGCAAGTGGAAGTGGTCTGTTGCAAGGCGTGGTTTGGTTAGCTCTGAACAATGTTCCATATAATGTCAATAAAGTAATTATAAATTCTGGCCATTGTTTTATCTTCTTGATATTCTTGAGTGATCGTGTATCGTGCCTTCTATGTAAGATTACGCGAATGCAGGGGTGGAAGATTCTGAATAATAATTGAACCTTGGAATACGATTGATGTGACAAGTCGGTTCCATTGAGTCCACAATTATTTAATACAGATTACACGTCAAGACGATTCATGCATGTTGATCACAAAGGTACATATTATAACTTGAAAATATATGGCATAGATATGTAGATATCCTATCAGTCCTTGTCCAATAATCAAATTACTGTATGCAGATTGTCATAGCTGTATGCACGCGCGGTTGGGGTTTCCAACGGCCGACAGTGAGTCTATGAGTCTGGCAAAATCAAATACTATGGACTGTAATTCATCCTTCCTTAATTTTCACTTCGTACTGACCTTTAATCATTTCAAATCTTCGTAATAGCAATGGACTGACCCATGTCCGTACTTACATAAAATATATCTGTATGGCAATACCATGCTCAACATTGGAAGGAGAGTCAGACGCGTCTTAACAGCTTGACGGTCAATGTGAAAAGGGTCGCGTTTCTTAGTTACCGACTGTGTCCTAAACAACGCTATACACGTCATAATCGATCGTGTATAAAGCGTTCATTAATTGAAACATCTATCGCAATATATTAAATGTCTTAACCTTTTACAATTGCACGTCTAGTAACCTTTAGCAGACGGCGTTAATATCATATACCGTAACAATTCCCTGTACACCGGGGAAAAAAAAAAATCGATAGATTTTTTTTCAATATCTATCCGACTTAACAATTTTTCAAAAAAATTTAACACAATTGTGACATATGGCCGACGATGTTCTGAGTAGAACCGTGTTGCGGTCGTGTCAACTAACTATTTGTCATAGTCATCTAATCATAAATCACATTATATATCAATATTATACATATCATTATATCAACTAAATAAATGTCCAATGTTAATAGTGAATGATAAAATTAAATTAAAGTAAGGTCTGTCGTATTAGTATGTCATATATGAATTAATTTGACTAATTAAAATTAAATTAATTAATTAAACTAAGAGTTAAATTATTAAGGTTCTAATGTAATGCGATGTTATGAGAGAAGAAAAGACAAACTAAGTGAGAAGAAATAGAAAGAAATTCGAATATAAGTTTTAACTTAATTGTGTGTGTTAAGTGTTAGTGAATAATAACTATCTAATTTAACTAACTAAATAATGTATAGGTACATTAAAAAAAAATTATTAATCTAATACTTGTGTGAGATTTATTTTCTCTTTTCATAATTTCTTCTTTTAGTATTTCGTTCTCTTTTTTTTTTTTTTTTTTGTTCTTTCATTTCATTTTTTTTCTCACATTTCATTTTATTGATAATAATTCAATTAAGAAGTTAAGTTAACTAATTAATTAGTATAGGATATGATGATCCATCCGTAGTCTTGATCCTGATGAATTCTTTTAGGCAAAAGTGTTCAAATGTCCACGTCGGAAAGAAATGTCATTTATAACTGCATCGAAGAATTAAGAGTCCATAGGATAATAAGTTCGACTTGTCGTCAGATATTATTCCATGATTGTTCAATGATATTCGTATATCGTGTATGGATATTATACGAAGTTCGAATGTAAGTATATATACCTTGATTGTCTTGTCGTTCAATTCTGTGATGCATATAGTGTTTATAAAGTTTGAATTGAAGGCAAGGTTAGTTCCTTTATAGTTGATACTTCGTTCAATCCAATGTAGTTCTGATTGATGTAGTTTAAGAGTGTCAATGTTGATTATTCGTCGTCAATAGGATTACGTGACAATGCATCTGCCACACAATTTTCAGTGCCAGGTATGTGTTCAATGGAGAACTCGAATGGCTGTAGGATGATTGAATATCTGGCAAGTTTTTGGCTTTTGTGGTTGGATCGACGCAAGGATGCGACCGCACGTTGGTCCGTCTGTATGGTAAAGGGGGCACCGAGGAGAAACTTTTCAAGCTTCGTTATTGCCCAGATCACAGACAAAAGTTCCTTGTCGACTGTGGAATACTTTGTTTCAGCCGGCTTCAGCTTTCTTGATATATATAAGGTGGGGTGTAGAATGCCGTCATGGTTCTGGAGCAGGCATGCACCAATGCCGTAGTTACTAGCATCTGTTCGTAAGAAAAATCTTTTGGAAGCATCGGGAAGTCTTAAAAATTGGTTCATGTGAGAACAAATTTATAATTTTGTTGAAAGTTTCATTGCATGTACCAGTCCATGTCACCTTCACCGGCATATCTTTTTTTAACAATGAAGACAATACAGCCGTGATGGATGACAAGTTTGGTATGAATCTACTGTAATATTGAACAAGTCCTAACAAACTCCTGACCTGTTTCTTCGTCTGAGGAACTGCTATGTTTAGAATTTTGAGACTGTACTAGGTAACGTTCGGATATATCCCGATCCAATGATATGTCCCAAAAAGGTTATCTCATTACACGCGATTTGCACCTTTGTAGGTTTAGCAGTTAGATGATAATTCCTTAGAGTGTCAAAAACATATCTAAGTCCCGAAACATGTTCCTCAAACGACGAACTAAACAAGCATATGTCGTCAATATATGTAATAACGTCTGGTCTACCTGATAAAATTTGTCGCATCAGGCGAATGAAGGTAGCTGGCGCATTAACAAGCCCAAAAGGCATCACATTCCACTGGTATAGACCTTGTGGCGTGGAAAATGCGGTGTAGTACTTAGCCTTTTCGGTCAGTGGTATCTGCCAATAACCTTTAGTTAAGTCTATCTTACTAAATATAGTTGCGTTGGATAGACGTGGTAGTAAGTCGTCGATAAGTGGATGTGGTTCGCTGTCAACTATAGTCTTAGCATTTAATTTTCTATAATCAACACATAGTCTAATGTTATTGTCCTTCTTCCGGACAATCACTAATGGAGAAGAGAATGGCGAATTACTAGTCTCAATGATTCCCAGAGACAACATCTGTTCAAGTTCCTTAGTAGTTTTAGCAAGGAAATGTAAAGGAACAGAATAGGGATGTACCCGAATAGGTGTATCATCATTGAGAGTAATGTCATGACTGATAGCCGATGTGCGACCCGGGACGTCGGTCAACACATCTGGATAAGATTGTAATAGATTAGCAATCTGTAGACGCTGTTGCGGTGTAACCGTTGAAGAGATGGTTACATCCCGCCAAGATTCAGTAGGTTGAACTACTGGTACAGGTAACGGTAACTGTACCTCAGGAAAAGAAGATTCTTCTTCCTGGATGACAGATAAGTTAGAATAATGACAAGTGGATACTGTGTTGTCATCTAGTTCATGAAAAATTGACTGTAAGTGTTCAGGACGGGTATGAAATTGCTTGAGCATGTTAATATGAAATATCTTTTTGTGTCCCTTGATATCTAAGACGTAATCAACGTCGGAAATTTTATCAATGACTTTGTAAGGACCATTCCAAGATATCAATAATTTATTGTTATTGTGAGGAAGTAACACATAACCTCGTCGCCTGGGAATAATTGGCGTAATCGTCGAGACTTATTTTGTAGAGATCGAACTTACTCTTTTGCAGCAATTCTAGCATAAAGCTGTTTGCCAACAAAATACTCAATACTGTTCTCCGAAATCCCAAAACTACTCGTAAATCCCCCCATTCCTCACTCCACACATAAAACTCCTCAATTAATACCATACTTTTTATTACATCTATAGGATCCTCTACAACACCCAACAAAAAAACTACCCCAATTCCAAATTTTTCTCCCCCCCCCCACCAAACCCCCCTTTCTTCTCCTCCTAAATAACCATCTTACCCCACCTAACCACATCAACACTACCATTTCTATCACATACCCATACATCTCTTTCATAACTCCCTCCAAACATACGTACTAATAAACTATACTTAACATACAAACCCTCCCTCACCCCAACACAACTTCATCACCCAACAACCCAACAAAACACCCATACCCCTATAAAAACCATCAACCAACATTATCATAACAACCCATATCCCATTAATCACCCCTAAAACACTTCCCCCACAACACTCCCCTCATCTCATACTATCCACCTCACCACATATTACTATTATTACAAACCATTTCACTAACATTCCCATATATCCCCCCACCATCCTACTTCTCCAACAA